>JAOANR010000006.1:27328469-27733936 GCA_030278955.1 Hygrophila difformis | reverse complement strand
GTGAAAATCTATAAGGTAGATGTCTCCACAGGAACCACTTTTAAACTCATCTTCTATTCCTTTATCAGTTTATTAGCCTCCCTGAGTTTATTATTATTTTTTATGATCCTAGCTTGAAATTCAATACTATGATACAACTTCATATTAATTCTATCCTAAGTTTATATTGAAATAAATGGAAACAGGAAAGAAATAAAGAAAAAGAGACTGCAATTAAAAAGAAGAAGAAGAAAGTTTCAGAAAACTCCCCTGTGATCTCAGGATGGTCCTGCATCATTGTCTGGATCTTTAGGTGGTATGGATGGAGATTTCTTTAGATCCGAGACTAGGTTGGCAAGGATGTCTACCAATCTCGTACTATTATACTGCTCCTGCCTCCTCAGTTCCATATCCCTTTCTCGTTCCTGTCTTCTCTCTTCAAGTTCTTCTCTTCTCAGCCTTTCAAATCTTTCCATCTCTTCCCTTCTCATCCTTTCCTGTCTATCCCATTCTTCCTTCCTTATCTTCTCTTGCCTCTCCATCTCCTCTTTCCTGAGTTTCTCCTCAGTTTGAATCCTGACATGCTCAAGTTCAATCCTCTTCTGCTCCATTTCTCTTTGAACATGCTTGTCTTCTGACATAGTTTTCACTAGCATCTCCATGGACTGTGCAAAACTTTGGATTGCTCATATTCTGAGATTCATCCACAGATACTGTGTTCCTCATTGGTTGTCTCAAAGGTTGAGATGGTGCAGAAGTGTTCTCAAACTCTTCATCTTCTGGAATAGGATTCAATGCAGGAGATGGAGTTACAGTCTTTGTCCTTTTTGTTGCGGTTCTTGACTGATATGATCTTGATTTTGAAGGAAGATTGACCCTTTTTGTCTTAGGAGATGGCACCTTTGATCCTGATCCTTCGGAAGTTTGTTCCTCTAAATCTGGCATTTGGTAAATCAACTCTCCCCTTAAAGTGTCTTCTGGTAATGGAATAGGAGGATCTATCTTTATGATCTCTGGTAAAAATGGTGTGATTGAAACTCCTTGTTTCTCACAAAGTCTTCTGATTAAATTCGGATAAGCCAATGCTGCATCTTCTCCAACTCTTGACTTAATAACATTGAGAACATGGTGTGCAGCACTGCATTTCCTTCCTGACCATAACAATGCAAATCCCTCGAAAGTTCCGGCTGAGGGTCCTTGAAAATTTGTGGTAGGTCTGAGCTTTGAATAGTAGAAATCAAGTGTAGGCAGGTACTCAGGCTTCAAATTCTTCAATGGAATCTTATTCTGCTCAGTTCCTCTGTGTGTTGAACAGAATCCCAGTGCCATTTTTCTAGCATTAACAAGTTTATTTCCTTGAGTTTTCTTCCTCAATAGGACCTCGGATTTGACTTCTGGCTGTTCTAACAAAGGTGCCTGTATCAGATCATTTAGAGTTTCTACAGTGACTTGCACTGTTTTCCCTCTAATCCATGTTGTTTCTGCCTCAACATCAAAGTTAGCATAGAACTCCCTGGTCAGTTCCACATAACCACATTTGTTATTGTGTCTCATGAAAATGTCCCATTCATTGATCCTCCTCCAGTAGCTGATACACTTATGATCCAGCCACTTGGGATGAAATCCTTTGTCCGGAACAATCATTTTTTGGACATCCCCAAATAATTCTCCAATGCCTCCTTTCTTCCATTAAACTTAACCTTGATTTCTTCTTCTGTAAATTCAGTCCTCTTTTCAATGCTATCAGGGATTGACAACCTCACCTTTGGACTATTCTTTCCCCAATAACTCGAAGGTAGCAATTCTGGGACATCTTTTCCGGGGGATGATCCTTCAGATGTATCTGATTCATTTCCCTCGGATTCTTGTGCTTCTTCTTGCTCATCCCCAGCATTCTCATTTTCTTGTTCTGGTGGTACATCTTGTTCAGTTTCTTTTCCTGAAAATTCTTGTAAATCAATCTGACTTTGAATAAGATCCCTTTTAACCTGAGCTTGTTGATCTTCATCTTGCCCTTCTCTATCATCTTTTTCAGCAATCTGAACCAGTTGGAGATCAGTGCTTGGTCTAGTTGATCCTTGTTCATCAGGTTGATGTTCTTCAATACATGCTCTCCAGCCCTCTGGGTCTATATCCCTCACTTCCAAATTAGTGTAAGGAGTGAGCTCCAACCTCTCTGTGTAGGGAACTATCCCTAGAGTTGGTTCGACTTTTTCTTCTTCAGAGCTGGTGTCAGGTACCACATACTTAGGCTTTCTAGCCTTCATCTTTATCCTGAACTTCTTAACTGGCTTTTCAGGTTCTTTTTCTTGTTGCTTTTCTTTCTCAGGAATGATTCCCAATTGTTCTACATTCTCAAGAGAAGACCCTTGCTGCTTAAATTCTTCAGGGTTGGTCTCCTTCTGCTCAGAAGGTAACTTTCCTCTCCTTTTGTAGGTAACAACTTCTTTCTTTTCTTGAGCTGATTGTAGAATCTCAACATCTTCATCCATCAAGTCTTTTGTCAAATCCAGAATTTCTTTGGTTGCTAGCTCATCTTCATTTTTCCTCTTCTTTGGAATTCGGCTAGCTTTCTCAGACCTGCTTGTCTCCACCTTCCTCCCAGTCCTTTTCTTAGCTATTGGTACTTCATCTGAAGTGCTCGAACTGAGATTGTGTGACTTTCTCTTTTTGGTGGATACTTTCTTTTTACCTTTCTTGTCTTGAGTTCTCATGAGTTCCTCCCATTCACGATCTGCCTTTCGTTTGTTTGCATAATAGCAATCCATACTCTCTTGCAGAATCGGATGGATTTCATCATTTTCCTCATTCTTTTCTCCCACAATAGTTGTAACCTCATCAACTACTCTCATATTCTCAATTCTTTGCTCATCATCTGTACTGTCTTCATCTGAATCGTGCTTCTTAACATAGAAATTCTTGCCCAATCCCTTCAGCATGATATTCATTCCCTTTCTATTCAGATATTTCTCATTCCATGCATCCCAATCATCAATAATTACCTGCTGAATTCTTCCTTGTGTTTGATCAGTGTAGGGTCTGTGCTCCTTGTATGCATTTTCCCTGCACATAGCATCATACATGACATACTTCTCGATGAATTCTTTCTTCCTCTCCTGGACATATCCATGAACTTCCTGTTGGAGAGTTGGAGGTAATCTCTTCATGATCTTATTGGGTCTATCTGTAATGAGTAGATCTGCATCTGCTGGTGTTATTGATGGGGCTGAAACTTTTCTGAAATTCGCTACAGGTTCCAGTCCTTCATTAACAACTGATTCTCTGAAAATATTCCTTACTATATTTTGTGGTGTATGTTTTGCATCTGATCTCTGCTTCCTGTTTTTGCCTGATCTCTCAGCTTCTCTCTTCTCTGCATCCTTAATCCATGCTTGCTGCTCTGGCATCAAATCAGCAAACTCCTCCAAAGGAAATTCCTCATCAGGTTTCCTTATCAACCCTGGTTTAAGAATCCTTTTCCTTAGATCTTCCCCTTTAGACCATTTATTCATATACCTGATCCAGCTATTTCTAGCTTCCTGAATAATTCTAAGGACATCTTTCCATACCGCCTTACCTTGTTTAGCTTTCTTGAAATAAGGCTCGAGGTCATGCCTTAAATTGATCCGAGCATCAATAATCTTATCTAGGGCCAGATTTCTCAAGAAATTCTGTTCAACGGGTCCCTTCTTGTTCAGGAATGTTGGAGGCATGTATGCAGGGAGTGCCTGCTGAGCATCATAGACTCTAGAATTCCAGATTTCATTAAGTTTGCAGCAATATTTGGTGAGTCGCTTCACATATTTTGGTAGTGGTTGAGGATCAAAGTAATCCAACTCCAGCCCTGTCTGATCTTTTGGATTGATAATTCTGTAGCACTCCTGATTCCACTCAGCCATGCACTTCCTTTCCCTTTCCAAAAGTCTTTCCAGTCTGATTTCATTAGGCAGATGCCTATCATTAATCAGAATTATCATTTGATCATCCCAAAATCTATTCATCTTATTCCAGAATGCTTATTCTAAATCAATCCTCAATGATTCCTTTTCCTTATCTGGTATATGTTGAAGCATAAATGGATTGATATAAAAGTTTGGAGGTGAAATTTGCATTGCTGTCCATCCACCACTTTTCCGAATAGTTTCTACCATGTTAACCGTTCTCGTCTTTGCCAAAAATGATTTCTCTTTCTTATCCGATTCTATATTTCGAGCTTGAAGTTCTTCATAGGTCATCTTATGAATCCTTAAGAAACAAGAACAACTGGTAAATTAGTGTCACCATACTCACATTTAGAGCTTGACTCTAAATGTGCAGATGATAAAAAAAAACATAATACCAGATTTCCTTTTTATATTCATCATTCTATTCATGATATCACCATACTCACATTTAGAGATTTGCTCTAAATGTGAAGATTTCAATGCTGACTGAGTCTAATTTAATCAGAAAATAGCAGGAAATTCGAATTCAAAACATCATTAATCAAAAGCAAAACATATAATTCATCAGATTCAAAATATGGAACTACAAAGCATGGTGTTTCTTATGACATTCAACCAATCAATTACAAATGAGGAGGTGTCTTTGCCTCAATTCCAAATCTGAGAAACAGATTACAATGCTCAGAGACTAAGCACCTCATACAGTAAATTGACACGACTCCATAGGTATTCCTTGAAGGACCATGATTGTTATCATAATAGCTCCTAAGGTCACAAAGTCTCTTCTTGGGTTGTCCTTGAAAGGGTGAGATAAATTCCTCATAACTCGATAACCACCCTCTGACTTGAAGTCGAAGATCCTTGAGTCTTCGTCTATTCTTGCACAGAGGAGCGAAGAGCCAAATTCCCTTCTCTTGCTCTTCCCTTTCATCCTTACTTAAGAGCATAAGAGTTTTTACATAGATGGATGGGGGGTGATTATCAGTAATTGCAGGTTTTAAGAGTTCAAATGCTGCTTGTTCATTCTTGTCTTTAACGAACAAACGCAATGCCTCATGTAACTGGTACATCCAATTTCCTGCATTTTTGCAGGTTTCAAGGAAAACGCTTTGTGTCTCTTCAAAAGTTCCCCATCCCCATGCTGTAAAGTCTTCAAGAGAAGCCTTTTTCAAGACTAAAGGATGATGAGTAGCTTTTTCGAGCTCTTTGCAGACTAGTTTACAATTAAAGACAGTCTCAAGGTGGTCAAATGCCAATCTTGATAAAATGTTTCCAAGAATCTCATAAGGAAGATCTGTGATCTGAGTTTCCCCCGATCCAGATTTCTTTATTGAAGTCCTTGGTTGCTTTGATGAAGTTCCAATTTCATAGCTGAATAAGGTTAAAAACAAAAATAGAATTAAAAGCTAGAGAATGCAATTCATTAATGGAAAAGGGATGTACAGTTTTGAATCATCCACATAATTCTCTGTCCCAAGACAAAAACACAAAAGATACAAGCAAAGAAACTATCAATCACTTGATTTCTAGATTATTCTAATTCTAGTAGTTCTTCTTCATTCTGATCTTCTTCTCCATTGTTCATTTCTCCCATTCAAATAATATGCCTAGTTCGCCACTTGCTCTTCTGTATTGCTTGACATAATCAAACAGTTCACAAGGAATACACTCCATCCTTTCATTAAAAGGTAATTGCTGTCGCTCTTGGATAGAGTGATTCTTACAAAAACTCCTTTCCTCTTGATCAAGGAATGGGTTTGGGAACTTTTCATCATAAAGGAGCCAGTGGAGAACACTCATTTTTAAGAATAGAAGTTCAAAAGGATCTTGAGTCACAGATTTGATCAATTGAATTTCTTCCTCATCCAGCTGCGGATCTTGTTTGGAAAGCAGTAGAAAGGATCTTATGAAAGTGGTTGGTTTGTGTTTATCATCTAATCCGGGCTTAAGAATTTCATAAGCTTTTTCCTCATTTTTATCCTCGACAAAAGCTATCAATGCAGGCACAATATTAAATATATAATTGCCTGCATCCTGACATCTTTTAATGAATCTGACTTGGTTACTTGGGTAAGCATCTCCTCTCCAAACAGCACAAGTTTCCAAATTAGCTCTCTTTAGAGCTAACGATGATCTGCTTGCTGAGAGGAATTGCTTAGAAGTTTCGGACGCTCTAAAAAGTGCCTTTATGCTTTCCATTCCTAGTCTTGACAGAATGTCTCCCAGTAACTCAATTGGTAAATCAAGTATTTGAGTTTCCAAGAGTTGAGGGTTTTCGACATTTCTGAAAAGAAAAGGAGAAAAAAAACACAGAATTAAGAGTTAAACTCAACATTTATGCAGTAATGAGATTAGATTTTATTATCAAAATCAGGCTACATTACATTGTACAAATGATCTGATCTAGTGACAGTTTCAAAGTAAAAAATTAGAAGACATGTCACATGCATCAATCTCTTTCTCCTTTGTCCAAAAGCTTATTCATTAATGCTATAATTATCATAGTTCTCCCCTGCTGCCATCCTAAAATCAGCTATGGCTCTTTTTGTGTCACAGCAGAGATAGCAGACCTGATCGGCTGTATAGTATGCTGGCCTATGGAAGGTTTCCTGATCATGAACTTCTATAACACAGAATTCCCTATTTTTCTGCCCTAAAAATGGATTCGGGACATATTCCCATTCTGAAAGTAGGGTGAGAAGATTATATCTAAACTCATAACTGTTTAATCTATCACTTAAGATTGGACTAATTAAGCGAAGTCCAGCATCTATCTCTTCTCTAGAACTTTTACTTAAACATCATAAAGCTTTAAAATATTGAGAAATCTTGAAGTTATCTTCTATTCCTTCATCCAGGATCTGAAATGCCTTGAATCCTTTCCCTTGTGTAAACAGTTCCAAAGCCTTGGGTAAGTTCAGAATATGATTCTTAGCCTCTCTACAGGCATGTAGAAACTTGATTTTACCAGTGGATTCATTAGAGATTCTTTTAAAGGCCGGATCCTCTACATTAAATCTCCGGAGAACAGTAGGATATTCTGAGACTATTGTAAATGTTGAACAGATTTGTTTGCACTTGAGCAGATCTTCAAAGCTGCTCTGCCCTACTCGTGACAGAATCTCCCCAAGGACATCCAATGGAAGATCAGTCAGGTGTAAAGCAGAGGACTCAGAAGGCTGCTCCTCACTGTTATTTAATCGAATTTTAAAGAAGAAAGATCAGTTGAAATTATACTCCAAGTTTTTCAATTAGGGAAGAACGAGAGTGGATGAAAAACTTTAACCCTAGTATGAGTAAAAACATTATAATGCAGAATGTAACAACTTGAAACATCAGGAAGAAATGCGATGAAAAATGAACGGAGAGCTTACGGGTTGTTGCTCGCCATTAGGATTGTTCCTGAAGCTGAGTGTTTCTGAAGAAGGGTTTCGCAATAGAGGAAGAAGAAGAACTTAAAAATGGCGGTTTCTTCTCGAGAGAGAATATGAAAAGGTATGAAAATGATTTGAAAAGATAAGGAGGTTATAGGTCTTATATAAAACAATGGGCTGGCCTAGTTAAAGAATAAAGAGTAGGGTAGTCAAGTATTTAGAGTGTACTCACTCATTCTAGACCTGCCACATCAGTGAGTCTGGTTATTGATTTAAAAATTGAGTTAATGAACTCAAACAACATAAATTGGATAAAATTAGATTGGTTGAAAACAAAGCGAGGGGTAATCATTGAAAAGGATTAAGACTTCTAAATTGTATATTAAGTCTGGTTAAATCTTCTTCACCAAATTCATCTTAATGCCTAACAAAAATCTACCCTTAACTTATTTATTTAAAGATTACCAATTCTTCCATCTCATTTCCTGATTTTACTTCCTCTTTTAATCTGAAGAATATTCAGTGGAGTGTTTGATCTAAGTTTCCTCTGATCCAAACTCCCTTGATAACATTCTCAGTTTTAAGAGAAACTTCCAGTTTCATCTTTAATTCATGTTTGAATTGAGTAAAGAAACTGATCATACAAAATAGAAAGTAGGAGAATTGTAATACATGAAGTCCAAATGATCCAAAATACATCAGAATATCCAGGAATTACAAACATATATAATACTATAGAATTTTCTAGCTCTAACTGCTCAGGGGTCAATTTCCTCATCATCGGAGTCGGTCCACATAAACTCATCAGGAAACACTTCACCACAATACAGTCTAAACTGCCTCACCATGTCAAAGAATTGACAAGGGATACAGTCCATCCTGATGTGTGGTGGTAGTAAGACTCGAACCTGCAAAGTATGATCCTTACAGTAGCTCATCTCTGGTTGCCCTTGAAAAGGATTTGAGATTTGAGGAATATGGGTGAACCAATGAAAAAGATAGATTTTGATGAAAACCACTTCTAAAACATTAGAAGCTACTGTTTGGACCAACTCTAATCCTTCTTCAATCCACTTATCCTCTTGTTTTGTTAATAGGAGCATCGTTCTGAGCAGAATAGTAGGTTCATGCCCATCATCTAGTCCTGGCTTGAGGATTTCATATGCCTTCTTCTCATCTCTTTCCTCCACAAATGCCTTTAATGCAGGTTCAATGTTGAACATGAAGTTCCCTGCATTTTGACACTCTCGAATGAATCTTTTCTGGTTGTCCGGATAAACGTCTTCTCTCCATCTCATACACGATTCCAAGTCCACTCTCTTGTATACAAGATGAGTTTTGCTTGCTTGGTAAAATGATGGAGAGACTTCTGCTATCCTGAAGAGCTCTCTAACATTGTCTTTTCCAATTCTTGATAGAATATCCCCCAACAACTCAGTGGGTAAATGGGATATTTGAGTTCCGGTGCGCTGTGGATTCCTAGCATTTCTGTTTCCAGAAAATAATATGATAAGGAATACAGGGGAATACTTTTATGATGGAACCAGAATATTCGAAATGGGGGTTTCATTCCTAATATGAAGCTCCAAAGTCTCATATGGATAATGCATCGGTTACAAACTAAAGATTTCAGAAAAGACTCTCTGGATTAATGAGTGTAAAGAAACGGCTCTTAGTTATGAGGAATCTTAAATGATTAATGTTTCCGTTTTCTACAGCCATTCCCTGAAAAATATAGAATCATGAACCCTAGGTCTAGAAATGCAATCCGACAACAAACTTTGCAAAATAGAACTAAAAATAAAAGAAAGAAAGGATGAACGAGATTGCTTACGGATTGTTCTCGGCCATTTTCTTCGTCGATAGGTTTTTCGAATGATCTTGCTTATGAGAATGGTTGAGAATGATAAAAATGGTGTATGGCGATTTCTTCTTGAATAAGAGAAGAAAATCTGATGAAAATTTTTGAAATGACAACTGAGAGGAATGACTGCAAGGACAGAGACGCCTATTTTTATCTAAGGACTGCAGGGGTCAAGATAGTAAATCTTGTCTCTGCAGGGAGTAATGATTAAGCCTAAAATAACCCTATTTTGAAAATTTTATTTAAAAAGACAGATAAAAATCTAATGTAAAGGATAAGATCAATCAAGTTGTTTCCTTTTAATAAAAATGAAGCGAGGAGTATATATATAGCAACACCAAAGGGCTTAGAATTTAGATACAAATTAAGAGATTACATAATCGATCAATTTGAATCTGAATCAGTTTCTAATTCTGACTCAGATTCAATTACATGCTCATTAAAATTTTCTCTTAACCTCCTAATTAAACTAGTAACCTCACAACACAAACAATCAATGTTTGTGGCACCATAGTTAAAGTGTGGAGGTTCCCTAACTAAGTCCCTACTATGTGGCGCTAAATAATCACAGTACTCGCGATGTCCTTGTCCCCTAAAGGGATTAGGCTCTTCTTCGCTTTCATTGAATAACTTGCTGATCTTCGCCTCAATCTTGCGAATATGATCTTCATCTTTAAGGATTGATCCGAGAAGATACAATCCCTCATCAATTTCCTCAAGGCTCTCCGAACTCAAAAGAATGAAGGCCTTGATAAAGATTGAGGGGTGATGGTTGTCATCGATTCCAGGCTTAAGGACTTCAAAAGCGGCTTCCTTGAGCCCTGTATTGCAGAATCTCGAGAGTGCAGGTTCTAGTTTCAGCATGAAATTTCCCGCCTCTCTGCATCTTCGAAGTATTTGGACGTAATGAGAGTCAAGTGTCCTCTCTGCAGTCATCCGCCTCTCCACATTTGTCCTCCTCCATACTACAGGCGCCATACTTGCTCTGGCGAATTTTTTGCAAGTTGGGGCTAACCTGGCTACATCCTTCATTTCTTCTCTTCCCAACCTTGAGAGAATATCTCCCAAGATTTCATCAGGAATGTCTAGAATGGATGTTCTAGCATTTGGAGCTGCTGCGGCCATTCTGACTTTTGATAATGGTTTTAGGATAATTTCTTAGGATGGAAAATGTTTGAGATGAAAGAAGAGGAGGATTCGACTAGATTTTATAGCAGAAAAACTAAATTCTGCCATAATTACTGGCGGTTGAAACGACGTGTGATGGTTGGTGTAAGAGAAGAAGAAGAGTCTGAAAAGGGTATTTTGGTCTTTGAGAAGTTTGAAAATCTATCCGTTCAAAATTCCCAGACTCTCGCTCTGTCGATTGTCATTGCGTGGCTATAAAAATCCTTTCTCGCTTTGTTAATTACAACGCGAGAAAACATTCTTGTACAATTCCCAGAGTAAAATAGTCTCGCTTTGTTTTTCGACAAAGCGTAGACATCAAACTCTTATTCCTTAACAAATTATCATTTTGAACAGAATAAAAATTTGAACTGATCACCTCGCATCATAACTTTTACAAAGCGTGAGCAAGAGTAATTCATTTTTTAACTCACGCTTTGACAAAATTACAGGAGCGTGGCCTCAGGATCCATTCATACTTCATTTTCCAAACACTTAATACTCAAAAACCTGTTTGAAGATTCTTGTCTCATCCTCCTTCATTCCATCACAGCTTCATTTCTCGAATTCCTGAAAATAAAGAATAAAAGAATTAGAGATGAAAAATAAATCTAAAGAAAAGGGAAATACTACTCAGTTAACCTGGGTAGTATCCACCCCCCTATTTTTTTTTTTTTTTTTTTAAAGAAAACAGAAAACTAAGGATTATCCAAATATTCAGATTGGATATTTAGATCTTGTTGGCCAATATATTCCTTTAGCCTGTGTCCATTTACAGTCTTTTTTCCTTCATTGATCATAATTGTAACTGATCCATTGTCATGAACAGCTACAACAGGAAATGGTCCTGTCCACCTTGATCTGAGCTTACCTGGAAATAATATCAAACGAGAATTATAAAGCAAAACCAATTGACCAACAGAAAATTCCTTATGTTTAATTTTTGAATCATGAATTTTCTTAGTTCGATCTTTATAAATATTGCTGCTTTCATATGCTTCCAGTCTCATCTCTTCCAGTTTAGACAGATCAAACTTCCTGTTATCTTGTCTTGACTGAAAATCCATGTTGAGCATTTTAATGGCCCAATATGCTCTATGTTCTAGCTCAACTGGGAGATGACATGCTTTTCCAAAAACTAATCTGTAGGGAGACATTCCTATAGGAGTTTTAAAAGCAGTTCTGTAAGCCCATAAAGCATCATCTAACTTCTTTGACCAGTCTTTTCTTGTAATGTTCACAGAAGCTTGTAAAATGTGCTTAATTTCCTTATTAGATACCTCCACCTGTCCACTTGTCTGAGGATGATATGGTGATCCAACTTTATGATGAACACCATACTGCTTCAGTAATTTCTCAAAGAGTTTATTCACAAAGTGAGATCCTCCATCAGATATAATGGCACGAGGGGCTCCAAACCTGGTAAAAATATTCTTCTGTAGAAATTTAGTAACTTGTTTAGCTTCATTATTGGGTAAGGCTACTGCTTCTACCCATTTTGAAACATAATCAACGGCTACTAGAATATAATGATTACCAAAAGATGGGGGGAATGGTCCCATAAAATCAATTCCCCAAACATCAAATATCTCTACTTCTAAAATCCCTTTTTGAGGCATTTCTTCTCTCATTGAAATGTTTCCAAATCTTTGACATTTGTCACACATCTTTATAAGTTTCTGGGAATCCAAAAAGATAGTTGGCCAGTAAAACCCACAGTCTAGAACTTTTCTAGCAGTCCTAGCAGGACCATGATGGCCTCCTAAAGGGTTCTCATGACACTTTCTAACAATTTGGAAACCTTCTTTTTCATGAACACAGCGCCTAATAACCTGGTCTGAACAAAACTTGAATAAAAAGGGGTCATCCCAATAGTATTTCTGAATTTCTCTGAAAAACCTTGACTTCTGATGAGAGTCTTTAAACTTTGGGACAATCTTGCAAGCTAGATAATTAGCAAAATCTGAAAACCAAGGACAATCAAATTGATGCAACTGCAAAGCATACAATTGTTCATCTGGAAATTTATCATTTACAACTTCCTCCTTCTCTGTTTTCTCCTCCAATCTAGAAAGGTGGTCTGCTACTCCATTATCTTTTCCTTTTCTATCCTTGATAATAATGTCAAATTCTTGTAGAAGTAAAACCCATCTTATCAGCCTCGGTTTGGCTTCTTGCTTTGAGAAAAGATATCGTAATGCAGAATGATCTGTGTAAACTATAGTTTGGGCTCCAATAAGATACTGTCTGAACTTATCAAAGGCAAAAACTACAGCATACATTTCCTTTTCTGTAGTAGTGTAGTTTATCTGGGCATCATTAAGAGTATGGCTAGCATAATAGATAACATGATGTTTGCCTTCTTTGTGTTGCCCCAAAACTGCTCCTACTGCATTCTCACTTCCATCGCACATAAGCTCAAAAGGTAGACTCCAATCAGGAGACTGAACTATAGGTGCAGTGATTAATTTCTCCTTCAAAGTCTTAAAAGCTGTTAAGTAATCTTCATCAAAGCTAAATGTCACATCCTTATGAAGAAGATTACACAAAGGTCTTGCTATCTTAGAAAAGTCCTTAATAAACCTTCTATAAAAACCAGCATGACCAAGAAAACTCCTTACTGCCTTAATTGTTTTAGGTGGTGGTAAATTTGCTATTACAGAAACCTTAGCCTTATCTACTTCTATTCCTGCTCTAGATACTTTGTGTCCTAGGACAATTCCTTCCTGAACCATGAAATGACACTTTTCCCAGTTAAGAACTAAGTTAGTGTCCTCACATCTCTGCAAAATTTTTGACAAATTTATTAAAGAATCTTCAAAGTCAGTTCCATGAACAGTAAAATCATCCATAAACACTTCAATGCATTTTTCAATAAAATCAGAGAAAATACTCATCATGCATCTTTGAAATGTAGCAGGAGCATTACATAATCCAAAAGGCATTCTTCTATAAGCAAATGTTCCATATGGGCATGTATAAGTTGTTTTCTCATGATCTTCACTAGCAATAACTATTTGATTATAACCTGAATAACCATCTAGAAAACTGTAAAATGGTTTACCTGACAATCTTTCTAACATTTAATCAATGAACGGTAAAGGAAAATGATCTTTTCTTGTGGCAGTGTTTAATTTTCTATAGTCAATGCAAACTCTCCAACCAGTTACTGGTCTTGTTGCTACTTCATCACCATGTTCATTGGTCACAATACAAATCCCACCCTTTTTGGGTACAACTTGTGTTGGACTCACCCATTTACTATCAGAGATAGGATAGATTATACCTGCATCAAGTAGCTTGATTACCTCCTTCTTGACAACTTCCTGCATTGGTGGATTTAACCTCCTTTGTGGTTGTCTGGACGGTTTGTATTCATCCTCCATCAGAATCCTATGCATACAAATGTGTGGACTGATGCCTTTGATATCTGCTATAGTCCAAGCAATTGCCTGAATATGATTTTTAAGAGTACCTACTAGAGCTTGTTCTTGTTCTTCACTCAATTTGGATGAAATTATTACCGGAAGCTTCTTTTTGTCTGCCAAAAAGGCATACTTAAGATGTTCTGGTAATACTTTAAGCTCAAGCTCAGGTGGGTTTTCTATTGATGGAGTTAATCTGCTTCGAGTTTGCACTTCCATCTTTAAATCAGATCCTTCTTCAGAAGGGTCTGTTTTATCAATGTCATCCTCAGATTGCTCTGAAGATGGCATATCCTCACTTTCTGATCCATCCTTGATTTCACCAGTCTCAGGATCAGCGAATCTAACCGCACACAAGTAAGCAAAAGTAGCATCTTTAGCATTTGTGAGTGGGGTGAGATTGTTCTCAGTTACATCAGTGGTAAAGAGATTATAGTAATCAAAAAGATTTCCCCCCTCCATAGTACTATCTTCTAATTCCTTCCCCGCTACATTGGTTTCAAAAGCGTTAAAAGGATATGTTGACATCTTCATCATGTCAAAAGTGACCTCCTGGTTATCAACATGAAGCTTCACTATGCCATTCTTTGCATCAATCATGGCTCCCGCAGTCACCAGAAAAGGCCTCCCTAATATGATAGGAATTCTGACATTTTCGTCGATATCAAGAATGACAAAGTCAGCTGGAAAACAAAGGCCTCCTGTCTTTACTATAACATCTTCAATGATCCTTTCTGGTCTGGTGCTCGATTGATCAGCAAAGAAGAGGGTCATATTGACTGGCCTCATCTTTCCCAAATCCAAACGTCTCGCCATAGCAAGTGGCATTACATTGATGCTGCTTCCTAAGTCACAGAGTCCTCGCCCAGCTTCTTTATAGTTGATAATCAGAGGTAAAGTGAAACTCCCTGGATCTTCAAGCTTTGGAGGAATCCTTTGTTGAAGAACCAAGCTACAATTTTGATTTAAGACCACCATTTGCTGCTCTCCTGCACTTCTTTTCCCTGAAATTAATTCTTTCAGAAACTTAGCGTAAGTGGGCATTTCAGCAATTAATTCAACCATATGGATTGATATTTCAATGGCTTAATCTTTTCAAGAAATTTCTTAAATTTAATTTCTTGAAGATCATTTTTGAGTCTCCCAGGATATGGTATCCTGGGCATGTGTTCATCCAGTGAATCCTTTTTGTTACCTGTAGAGTTAGGATTATCATTACCTCCCTCTTTTTCCTTAGGAAAGGAATATCCTGAGACATTCTTTTCCAAACCCTTATCCTCAAGTATCTGTCTCTGTTCAGGGTGATCATCTTCTTCCATTGTTTGAACATCCTTGAACTTTTTCTGCTGCAGCAACCTATCTCTTTTCTTTTCAAATTCAGGATCAACAACCTCTTTTCCTCCCCTCAATGTAACTGCCTTACATTGTGGGTTTGTTTCAGAAGAACTTGGTAATTTTCCTTTTTCTCTCTGCTGTAGTAATTTGGCCATCTCTGTTACTGAATTCTCAACATTCTTGATTGAAGCCTGCAGTTGGTTATTCGTCTCTGTCTGCTTAACAATGAACTCCTTCAGAGCATTCTCCACCTTTAAAGAGTAAGTATTATCTTGAGCAACAGGATAAGGTTGTTGTGGAAAGTTCACCGGGACTGGTGCAAACTGTCCAAACGGCCTATTCTGTTGGTTCACCTGTTGGAAAGGTCTCTGTGGGTACATCTGTTGTTGTGGATAAAATGGTTGTGGAGGACGAAACTGCTGCTGATTTGGTTGTTGTGGGTTCAGAAGATGTGCATTTTGTGCGTTCTGAGTATTACCATAGCTCAGATTCGGGTGTTTGTTCTGGAATCCGGTGTAGTTACAGCTCTCATCTTGCTTTGGGGCTTCCTGAATTTGTGGACACTGATCATTGTGATGTGGCCCTGAGCAAATTCCGCACTGATACACCGGTTCCATTGGAGCAGGTTGAAGGATCATCACTGGTTGTTGTTGTTGTTGATGCTGAGCCTGTTGATTTGCTTGCTGAGCTAACTGTAGATCAGCAATCTGCTTGGTGAGTGCTGCAAATTTCTCTTCATTTTTGTCTGTATGGATGACAAGACTTTTTCTGGTAGGAGATGGTGGATCATCGTCCTGGAGGACTGCCCTGCTGGCTGTCATGGTATCTATTGTTGACCACGCTCTATCAAGTGGCATTTGAAGTAATTGTTCCCCTCCAGTGGCATTAATCATCATCTGCCAAGTGTGAGTGAGTCCAGTGAAGAAGATCTTCAATAGCCTTCTTTCAGTTATACCATGCTGTGGACATCTCTTGAGCATGTCGAAGAATCTGTCCTGGGCATCCTTAAGAGATTCCCCTTTTCTCATCTTGAAACTAGAGATCTTGTCTACCCATTCGTCAACCTTGCTTTCAGGAAAATACTTGAGTAGGAAATTCCTGACTAATTCTGGCCATGTAGCCTTCTGTTGAGCATTTAATGAATCATACCATTCTTTAGCTGAGCCATCCAAAGAGAATGGAAACATAGCCAACTGAATGGTTTCCCTTGAAGCTCTTCCTTTCTTCACTGCCTTACTTAGTTCAACAAACTTCTTGAGATGTAAATGTGGATCTTCAGCACTCATTCCATAAAAAGCTCTAGAAGATGCTAGGTTCAATATACCAGGTGGTATTATCAACCTCCTCATCCGTCCCAGCCAAATATTGATCGACATTAGGTTGCCATGGTTGATATTGCTCTTCTTGAGGGTTCGGAACAGGATTAGCAAAATTTGGTGGAAAATAGTGTTGATGAATAAATTGTGGTGCAGCAGCTCTTTGTGGTGCTTGAAAAAGTCCTCGAAGTGGAATATTTTGCTGATTATCTGGTTGTCCATTTGGTAAGTTTCCAGGTCCGTCATTCTGTCCATTGTTAGCCATCCTAGTTATGGTTGAAAGATTTCCTTCTGCAAGATCTCTCTGTCTCCTTCTTGCACTTGCTCTGATCAGCCTTGCTGTTCTCTCAAGTTCACAATTAAAAGGAAGCAAAGGTGGTCTTGAAGATCGAGTTATTCTCTCGCTCATAAACTGTTGAGGCTTCTCTGTGAACAAAATGAAAGAATTTATGAATTTATTATAATGTAAAGTAAATAATTACAATTAAACCAAGAGTATCTACAGTTCTAAAATTCATAACGCTACACCCTCCCCGGCAACGGCGCCATGAAGCTTTGAGGTAAAACCCCGCTGCAATGCCCCCCGACAGCCTTTACACTATAAGTCCTATAGGGCTGTTAAAAAGCTTGCCTAGTTTTTCCTACCGAAAGCGCACGGTATCAAGCTGCAATATTTATTTTTATTGTCGGGATCGTTCAAAAGAGAGTTACACGATAGAAGTGTTTTAATAGAATTATTAGCTCTAGAATCTGTCTCTATTCTTGATTTAAGAATGTTGTAATGATGATTACTAAAGAATACTACTGAAATGTAAATGCTTAAAGCTGTAAACGTAGTAAAGAAAACAATTAAAATGATGTAGAACATTATGATCTTATTCACGTGTTTAAGATGTTACAGACCAAATCAAATGAAATAGGAATATGATGAGAATATCATACTTCATTGGCTAAAACATAATGGAAGTTCATTGAGATAGAAAAATCCTTTACACAACTTAATCAAATCTTCATGTCTTTAATTACTTCCCAAGACAGGTACTTATGATTCAGTGTCATGACATTCTAAGCTCTGAAATCATGGAATACTATCATCACAGAATGATCTGTCAGACTCTTTCTGTGATAAAAGCTTTTCAGAATCGTCACTTAATCTTTTTCTTTCAGACTCAGATTAAGCCTTTGACAACTCGAGGTCACTTCTAAATCATACTATATTCATCTGAACTTGAAGTTGTTCTTTTTATTACCCTGATCAAACTGATCTTATGATCCTGTATTAGATGTCCTCTACAACAAATGAAAAAGCTAATATTTAAATCTATCATCCAATGTTTTCATAGGACTTGTTTCTTCAGAGTAATTCCTGCAAGTATTCATAAGGAATAATAGTCTTGTAAGTATATCAAGATGAAATTGCTATTCAAATCCTTGACTTATCCAGACCACTCAGATTTGTATAAATGATTTAGCTCGAGAAATCTCTGTAAACAGTTCCAAATATCCGTGATTTGACTCAGGATTAGTAGACTGTAGGAGAAATATTTAATCTCCTACTCATAGCATATAGTGATAACTATAATACCATGAACCCCGGAAATTAATCTTCCTGATACTCTACTAATTTTTAGGACAAAAGATGGTTTTTGAAACATCTTTCCCTTTTAAACGACAGGTACTAAATGCCCAACTGAAGAACAAGTTTGTTCTTTATCAGTCCTGAGTAAATAATGATTGAGAAAACCTATATCATCATCTCTCTCAGCGTACCAGTGTAAATAGTAATACGTATTGCACATATGAATTGTGAATTTGTAATCATGAAGTAAGATTACTCATCATATATTGGGAAATATCCCAAAATATTATATGTATATGTAGTATTATATGTATAAAGAGACGTTGAGGGTTCTGAATCCTCTTAATCAAAAGGCAAGGATGCTTCCAAAATATACATTGGAAACTAGACAGAATTAGGAAATAACTTTCCCAAGAAAAAGGATTTGAGAAATAACTCTGCAAAATAAGTGTCCAAAATAGCTCGCAGTAACTATTTTGGGTTTCAAACTATGAACATTCCAATTTTCCGCACGCTATGTCTGTACAGCGTGGAGGGAGCTAATATTCAAAGAATGTTCCCCAGATTTTGTTTATACAAAGAACTGAATGCCTCGCGATAGTTTCTGTAAGAATGCGGCGAGGTACTCAATTCCTACTTATAGATAGGGGTTATATACGTATAAGAAGTAAAAGTGAATAATTGATACCCTGTAAAATGGACATCAAGTCTATTGTCATTATAGGTTGGTCCTCTCGCTTTGTCAGATTGACATCGCGTGAGTATTTGAATAGCCTTTGTCACAATAGATCTATCTGGATATTTCCTCGCATCATCTTTTAGGATGAAGCGAGGGTTTACCCTTATTCGAAGTAAATGATCAGAATTTATAACTGTCATAACTACCTTCTGGAATTTCCGTTTAGAAAATTATGAACATAGAATCTTTTGCATCCAAATTCATGAACTCAAAGCTATTGATTCTTAAAGATTATCAAGCGATGATTAACACTGCATGGGTCTCTAGGAACCTTTTAGAGTTTTGAACATTAAACACTATGATTCTCGTCTGTAAACATAATATTGACAGAAAATCGAGTGAATTCATAATTCTGCCAGATCATACCTAACTCGGTTACAATATCCAAATTTCTTACGTAATTGGAACGAACAATTTACGAATTAAAAATGTGGAAGTGTTATGATCTTCGAAAATCGAATTAAGGATATGATGCAAAATTCAGATTAAATAATGAAATTAAGGTTTATACTCTGCTGAAACAGAATTACGAAATAGAAATAGAAACCAGAAAGATAAGAAATTCACAATCTGATAACCGATCATTCTTCTTGTATCTCAAATAACAAAGAATTAAAAACGAATACACCTGGAAATCTGATTGCTATCAGAATAATGCAAAGATGAGCGAACGAGTCGGAGTTTAGATGATGATCGTCATGGTGGATGAACAAGCGATCCGAAAGCAACTCTCCTCCCAGGGTATCCTCAAGCTAATCTAACAGCTAATCTTAAAGGAATCTACTACGAAATCGAATTACAATTCTACGAAATCAAATTACAAATCTGAAGTACATCAAAGTAAATTGCAGAGAAAATTAAATCCTAACCTACCTACTAAATTCTAAAAAGTGGACTGGAGAGTAAAATCGAGCTATTCTCTTCAATCTCCCGCCTGCTGAGCTGATTCCCCCAAGGGTCTTATTTATAGATGGGTGTTGTAACTGCTTGAGCCTTGGATGATAACCGCTCGCATTAGAATAACTCTCCTCTCGCTTTGTCCAGTTCCTTCAAAGCGAGAGTTCAGAAACTTAATCATCTTTCTCAACAAGGCGAGGTCTTTTAATTTCTCCAAAGAATTTGCTTCTCGCCATGATGAATAAAGCTTTCTGTCTTGCATAAATTTTCTTCCCTCGCGATGTCAAACAATCATCGCGTGGACTTCAGCATCTGCACATTTTCCTTAAATCTTTTCCTGATTTCGGAAACAAGCCCTCGCACCATTCCTTTTCTTTCCTCGCTATGTCCTTTCCACTTCCTGCTGTTTTCCAGCTTAACTTCCTGATGCATGACAAAGCGTGGATCAGTTCAATAGAAACACCGCGTGCGAGACTTACAAAGAAAACTCAGAATTTCAAGCCATTTTCAATGTATTTCCAACTTCTTTGCAGTCTTAATTCTTCTTCCATCTTTTCTAATCCTCTATGATTATTCATCAAAAATCAATGGAATTAAGAACAAAAGATCATCATTAAGACACTAGATTGGACGCAAATGACAGTCACAAAAGGCTGTCATCACAATGTTCTTTAAAATGTCCAGATTTGCCACAATTCCAACACTCTATTTTGGGCTTTTTGTTAGAATTATTATGATTCTTTCCAAACTCACGTTTCTTGCCCTTATGGAATTCTTTCTTTGATTCTTCAACCATGTTGATGGTAGAATTTCCAACAATATTTTCCTTTTCATTTTCTTGAGCCCTCAAGGATTCTTCGATCTGAATATGGCTGCCAAGTTCAACCAAGTTCATCTCCTCTTTCTTGTGTTTGAGGGTATGCTTGAAATCCTTCCAAGATTGAGGAAGTTTATCAATAATGCTGGAAACTGTAATTGGTTCATCCATTTTCAATCCATGTTGATTAAACTGTCCAAGGATTCCAAGCAACTCATTGTATTGCTCCATGACCGGTCGGGTATCGACCATCCTATAGTTGTTAAAGTCAGACACCAGAAACTTTCTGGCAGATGCAACTTCAGACATATATTTGGCTTGCAATTCATCCCATAATTCCTTGGCAGTACCGACATTTTGATAGATATCAAAAAGATTATCTGCCATGGCATTCAGGATATGTCCACGACATATGTAGTCGTCATTGATCCATTTTATTCGGACCCTTGCAGTCTCAATGGGTTCATTGTCTGGATCATTAGGCTCTGAAGGCATTGGTGTGCTTGGAACGTACACCACTTTCAACGTGGTCAAAAGAAAATGCATTTTCTTTTGCCAACGTCGAAAATCAACCCCATCAAATTT
Source organism: Hygrophila difformis (assembly GCA_030278955.1). NCBI lineage: Eukaryota > Viridiplantae > Streptophyta > Magnoliopsida > Lamiales > Acanthaceae > Hygrophila > Hygrophila difformis. Next base: position 27,712,915 of record JAOANR010000006.1, on the reverse strand, counting down.
GGACAGCTTTCCGAATTATGAGGTCATATCACCGATCAATGGCGGACGCAGACTGTTGGGAATGGGAGGGCGGTCTCCGAACACTAGTAGTATAATTTTTTCGCAATAGATAAAATGATAAAAATAATATTATATCAAAATTTCATTATCGATATTTTTATTTTATTTTTAATATATTAGTAGCAACAATTGTAACATACGGTTCATATTATCAAAGTGTTATAAAAAAAATTTCATTTTAAACTTTTACTTAAATATTTTAAAAATGAAAAAAAATATTAATAAAATCATAGTATTTAATTGGTTTAGATAATCAACTGGATACCATGTTCATAACTTCTTATAATCCAAGGTTTTTTTTTAATTTATAGTATTATTTTATTAATATATTAATAAAAGTAAAGAGCAAATGAACCTAAGTTTAATTTTTTTTTTACAATAGTTAAAACCCAACAACAAAAGTAGCCCAAATAATTGTTTAGATAAGCATTAAAATTGATTATATTAACAAAATTAGTTAAAAAGTTGATTATGTTTATTTTAGATATTGATTCACTCCTAAAACTTTTCATTTTTGTAGAAGTGACCTCATACCTACGTTAAAATAAATTTAAATTTTGTCATTTACAGCTCTTTTTGTTGTAGTTAACAAATACCCAAATGAACAAAAATAAAATAAGGAAAATATAATTTGAAAAAAAAAACTTAAGATGTAAAAATAAGCCAAAATAAATAGACAAAATTGAGACAATTATATAAAAACTTGATGGCGAACGTCGAGCTCGGGGGGGGGGGGGGGGGGGGGGCGGCCGGCCCCCCTCGCCCTTAAGTGTGTCCGCCAATGTCATTGATCGTTTCCATCACGTTTTTGTTTAGTGAAATATTGTATAACAATGTTAAAAAAATGTGTATAGCAATGTTTAATAATATATAAAAAAATTAAAATATTGTAGACACGGGGTAAGAACAAAACGTAGTGTTGGCACTAAACATTTCATGCAGGATTTTATATGTCAATGCAACTTGCTAACAACATGGTGGTTATGTTCTTGACGATCAAGTCTCACCAGCACCATGGACTTAAAGACCAAGGCGGACTTCAGTCTATATAAGATTTCTCTACTTGAGTCTTTGAGTCAGATTTTTTTTGTACATTCATTCATTCTTCTATATACTTTACCGAGAGCAATTTTTAGATTCGATTAGAAGATATACTTGAGTCAAAACCGTGTTCTTCATGTTAGATGATAGAGTGTTTTGATCTTGAGTGAATTGAGTTGAAATTCATGTGTATATCATTTAGATCGAGTTGTAATCCAAGATGGGAGTTCTTCTTGGAATAGTTAAGGATTCTTGTTCAGGGTTGTCAACAGGTTGAATGAACAACAAGGTTGAGTCTGTAAATTCTAGTCAGGGAGATTAGGAGTTGAGGGGGAGATTTCAGCTTCTAGATCGAGTTGATAGGATTGAGTTCAAGTCTTGTGTTTGTTCTTGATTTTTGTTGAGTGATCTTCGCCTGGATTGGAATCCCCCGAACGTAGGACAGGAGGTCCGAACCGGGTCACCAAACAATTTTCTTTTACATTTCTGCAATTGTATGTGTGTGATCATTACAACGCCATAACAACCTACTCACAGGGACTGTCAATTGGTATCAGAGCCAATCTTCAAACGCCTTACTGAAGATTCAAGATTCATCATGAGTAGGGAAATCTTGCACCTGCATCCACCGATCTTCGATGGAAACAACTACAGCTACTGGAAGTCAAGAATGGAGTGCTATCTTAGAGCTCTTGGAGAGGATGTCTGGGATGCAGTCGAAGAAGCATGGGAACCACCAACTAGGACTGAAACCCCTGTAACTGTTAGCACAACCACATCCACATCAACTGATACCACTTCAACCACTGCCACCACAACCACTGTTGCACCAACAATTCGACTTGCCAGAAAGGCTGAGTATACAACAGCGGAAAGGATTGCAAAACAAGGAAATTATGCGGCTATGAATGCAATCAGTGGGCCCATGGAAGAGGCACAACATAGGATGATCAAGAATTGTAAAAACGCCCATGATATGTGGAGATTCCTTGAAATCAGGTTTGGGGGTTCTGCAGATGTTAATCTAACACGTTTACATCGCGTTGAATCTTTGTATGACAGGTTAGAGATGACAGATGATGAAAACATCTCAACATATTTTGAAAGATTTCAAAATGTGGTTAATCAATGCATAGAGCTTGGAATGCATTTTGATGAATAGAAATTAGTCCGGAAGATGCTACGGACTGTATCACCTAAGTATTCTGGAAAGATCTCAGTTCTTGAAGAGAGTGAAAAGACCAATACGATGACATGGGAAGAATTGATAGGAAATTTGCAAAACTATGAGATGAATCATCTGGAATCCAGAAACAAAGGAAAATCGAAGAGTATTGCACTAAAGGCTGAAAAGATTGAAGATTCAGATGAAGATTTGGATGAGGAATTATCACTGATCACTAGAAGAATGGCCAAATTTCTTCAAGAAAAGAGAGCTATACAGTTACAGAGAGGCAAGCCTCAGAAATCCAGTTTACATGGTGTTTCGACGTCAGACAAACAACAGAATAAGGGGTTCTAAAAAATTTGATGGCAAAGTCAGTAATCAAAGGAAACTCAAGGAGCCAGAAAAATTTGACAAATTCTCCTCTATTGTATGCTATGATTGTGGAGGCAAAGGACATGTCAAAAAGGAATGTCCCACTGCCAAAAGAAAAGAAGGAAAAACATATCAAGCCACTCTGAGTAATGGAGAATCTGATGTTGAGGCAACAGAGGAACAACAGAGTGATCCAGAAGATGTTGTAGCCTTAACTATTCGTGATTGCAGCCCTCTAACAGGTATAACAAGTTCAATAGATTATTCTACTGATGAAGATGATTCTGTTAGTGCAGGTAATATCAATGATATATACTCAAAGCTGGCTGATGCCTATGAAGAGTTAAAGTTTGAGTATGACACTGCATTCAATGAGAACAAGAAGTTGTTAGCTCAACTGACTGACCTCGGAATATCCTATGATGATCTATCTGCTGAGAAGATCAAAATTCAGAAGGAATTGAAGCTCATTAAGCTCAAAGTTGAAGAACTTCAAGCTGAATGTACTGGGCTTTCTGATGAAAAATCCTTATTAGCTGCAGAAAATCAAAAACTCCAAACCATGTGCAATGAACTTTCTCAATCGGTTAAAGGTAAAAATAAATTAGATTCAGTTCTTTTTATGTGCAAAAGACCTGGTGATCTTTCAGAAATTGGATACAAGAAGAAAGGGAAGTCGAACAAATTCAATTCAACCAAGAGAAACTTTGTTAGTGGAGGATATCTTGGTGAAGAACCAAGTAATGCAGCTATATACAAGGATGTGCCCATTCAAGTCAATCTTGCAACTCAAGACTCAAGGGATTGTATCTATTGTGGTCTACCTGGTCATCAAGCTGATACTTGTCTGAGGATAGTTTGAGACCTTTTAAATGGAAGACCAGTTGTTTGGCAGTCGTTAGAACTATAGAAGAAAATACAGATTCGTAAGGCCTGGATACTTAAACACTCTAACAAACAATCACTTGGTCATGTTGTTGTATCTTTGCAGGCACATCATAAGAACACCTTATGGTATTTTGATTCTGGATGCTCTAGGCATATGACTGGAACTAAGAACATACTTCAAAACTTCACAGAACATGATTGTGGAGAGGTGATGTATGGTGATGGTGCTAAAAGCAAAATCACTGGTTATGGTAAAATTAATAAGGGAGTTCTTTCTAATCTCTCTAAAGTCTATTTTGTTGAAGGTTTAACTACAAACTTGATTTCCATGAGTCAATTATGTGATGAAAATTCCTTAGTGCTATTTGATATGAATACTTGTTATGTGTTTAAAGACTACAAGTGTGTCATGTCTGGTAAAAGGTCTACTAATAATTGTTACATTTTGAAGGAAACAGTAGACATGGCTTTGATTTTGAAAGAAGATCTTATAAGTCTTTGGCACAAAAGGATGGCACACCTTAATTACCAAACTCTCTACAAACTGAGTATATCTGGAGCTATTAAAGGGTTGCCCAAACTGCAGAATAACTCTAAAGTCATCTGTGAAGGATGTTCAAAAGGGAAACAAACCAAAGCTTTACACAAAAGAGTTGATGAAATTACCACTAATCACTATCTTAAACTCATTCATATGGACTTGATGGGTCCATTAGAAGTTGAAAGCCTTAGTGGTAAAAGGTATGTACTTGTGATAGTTGATGATTTTTCTAGATTTAGTTTTGTTTGTTTTCTCAGATCCAAAGATGAAGCCTTCGAGTATTTTGAGTCAATAAGCCTGAAGATCATGAACCAAAAACTAGGAAAGATCAAAAGGATTAGAACTGATCATGGAAGAGAGTTTGACAATCAACAATTCACTGACTTTTGTAAACTTCATGGAATCTTTCAAGAGTTCTCTGCCCCAAAAACTCCTCAACAGAATGGCATTGTAGAAAGGAAGAACAGGACCTTACAAGGATGGCAAGGTCTATGCTTCATGACAGCACACTTCCAAAGACTTTTTGGGCCGAGGCAATCAACACAGCATGTCATGTTGCAAACAGAGTTCTTTTGAGACCAAAGACAAACTTCACTTCTTATCAAATATGGTATGATAAACTTCCTAATGTTAAATATTTTCATACATTTGGTTGTCCATGTCATGTTTACAGAGATAGGGAACAGCTTAAGAACTTTGATGCCAGATCAGAAAAAGGGTTGTTTTTAGGTAATGCTAACAACTCCAGAGATTACAGAATCTATTTGACTGATAGTAAGAAGGTCATTGAATCAGTGAACGTCTTATTTGAAGATTCTCTGTCTAAAGGATTATCTGAAGATGAAGATGGTCTTCGTTACTTTCCAATGCTTGATTCATCAACTGAGGAATCACAAGAATTATCATCTGAAGCTGATGTAGAAGCTAGTATTGAAACTGAAGCTTTGGTTGATACTGAAGAAGAGCAACAACCACATGACTCTACTGAGATTAATAAGAGGAAAGGTCCTAGAACGTTAAAGCATCATTCTAACACCGATATCATAGGAGGGATAGATGCTCCTAGACAGACTCGGAATAAGAAAATTGATTACAAGCAACTTGTTGGGATGAACTGTTTCATATCTAAAGTGGAGCCAAAGAATGCCTCTGAAGATTTCAAAGATGAATATTGGATAGCAGCTATGCAAGATGAGTTACTTCAATTTGAAAAGAATTCAGTATGGGAGTTAGTGCCACCACCTGAAAACATCAACATCATTGGAACCAAGTGGAACTTTAGAAATATGAGAGATGAGCATGATAACATTGTCAGAAACAAGGCTAGATTGGTAGCACAAGGCTACACCCAAATAGAAGGACTAGATTATGGTGAAACATATGCTCCAGTGGCTAGGATGGAGGCTGTGAGAATCTTGTTATATGTGGCATGTTACTTAGATTTCAAACTATACCAAATGGATATCAAGACTGCTTTTCTGAATGGAAGGATAAAGGAGGAGATTTATGTAGCTCAACCAGCTGGGTTTGAAGATCATACACATCCAGATTATGTCTACAGAGTTAAAGGAGCTTTATATGGTCTTAAGCAAGCACCTCGTGCCTGGTATGAAAGGTTGTCACAATTTCTCGTTAACAACGGTTACACCAGAGGAAACGTGGATAAGACTCTGTTTATTAAGCATTTAGATAAACATATCATAGTTGTTCAAGTCTATGTTGATGATATCATTTTTGGTTCTATTTCTGAAGAACTTAGAAAAGAATTCATTTATGCCATGAAGACTGAGTTTGAAATGAGTATGCTTGGAGAATTGCACTACTTTCTTGGATTGCAGATTAAACAAGGAAAAGATGGTATATTCTTATCTCAAGAAAAGTATGCAGCTAATATGCTCAAGAAGTTTAACTTGGAAGACATCAAAGTGGCAAGGACACCTCAGGGATTACATGAGAAGCTTTCTAAAAATGATTCCAGCAGTGATGTTGATCAAAAGTTATACAGAAGTATGATAGGTAGTCTTCTCTACCTAACAGCAACCAGACCAGATATCTCATATAGTACTGGAGTATGTGCTAGATTTCAATCTCAACCTAAGGAGACACACCTCAAGGCAGCTAAGAGAATTATGAGATACATTATGGGAACCATTGGACTTGGAATTTGGTATTCTAAAAGATCATCATTGGATCTCATAGGTTATACAGATTCTGATTGGGCTGGAAGTTGTGATGATAGACGCTTGACAATAGGAGGCTGTTTTTATCTTAGTGATAATTTGGTTAGCTGGTACTCAAGGAAACAAAACATAGTTGCTCTTTCTACAGCTGAAGCATAATACATAGCTGCTACATATTGCTGCTCCCAACTTATGTGGATGAAGCAAACCTTGGCAGACTATGGAGTGAATCAAGAGAAATTTGTAGTGCTATGTGACAATACAAGTGCAATAAACATCTCTAAGAATCCAGTGCTTCACAATAGGAGCAAGCATATAGACATCAGGTATCATTTCATTAGAGATTTGGTTGAGGATAAAATTTGTGACATTCAACATGTAGGGTCGTCAGAGCAGCGCGCTGACATCCTAACAAAAGCCATGGAGGGAGATAAGTTTGATAGGCTTAGAACTATTCTAGGCCTAAGCTTTTACACCAATTAAATTTCATTATGTTTTGGGCCTTCTTTGTTTTTCTTTATAGACTAATCCTTACAGGCCCAAGCAACTAAGAGGTGGAATAGGATAAAGACAAAAAATCTGATATGGAGGGATTCTGATACGACGTCTGCTTTGTGTCATCATCACCCTGCAACAACAGTAACCGTCTCTTCATCTCTGCAGCTCACGTCGCCCGAAACCGCTATCATTACTTCGCCGTTTCTATTTGATGATCGTGGTTAATCGTTTCATATTTTTCTCTCTTTAAATATTTCATCTACATTATTATTTCTGCACCTCTCTTCTTTTTGCTTTATCAACTTTTTAGTTGTATAGTTTCTTCTCTCCAATGTCGTCTTCCTCTTCCCCCAAATCGCCCTCTGAAATCGTCCCACAGTCGTCAGCTCCAACAAATACTGAAACACCTATTGATCCAGTTCAAATCGTCTCTTCTGTCCTTCAAGCACTTGGCGAGTCCATTCCAACTTCTTCTACAGTTCTGGTTGGAGAGTCGTCTGGAGGAAATGCTGACGACAACGTCACTGAAGTTCTCCCACTTGACAGTCTACCACCAGCCGGAGCCCTTCCTGCACCTCCTCTGCCTGCTCTTCCAGCACCTCAAAAGGAAACTTTCACCGTCGACTGGGATGATGGAACCACCACAGAGTATCCTCAAGGTAATGAGGATGATCTTTTTTATTCCACTAATCCTGACGATGTTGTTACTGGAGAACATGAACAACAAAGGAACGACGAGGCGGATCCTGAAGTCACTCCGAAACATCGCCCCGTCGCTCGTACCCCTTTGACTAGGTCTCGTAAAAGGAAGGATAAGCAACCTGCAGTTGAGACAACACAGAAACGACCAAAGAAAGTTGGCCCTATGACTGTTCGCGACGCTCTCAATTTCAAGTTTTATGATAAGGAAGCACAGAAGTTTGCTAAGGAACTCAACAATAGAGACTTCATACCAGAGGAGCAGTTTACACATCCTATCTACAAGGAACTTGGTTTTTCCAAGTATTTGGAAGACTGCAATCTTCTCTACTGGGGTACTAAACTTGAGGACTACTCTCCTGCTTTGGTTCGAGAGTTTTATGCAAATCTCCATCCAGATGTCTTAGATGCTGAATCTCCATTTGGTGGAAAGATCTACATCCGAGGCAAAATCCTGGAGATTTTCCCTCAGGTCTTCAACCAGTTGTTAAAGGTGCAGCTTAACAGCAACCTGGATGATGTGACGAACTACATGCCTAACTCTAATGCCGAGGTTGCTTATGAGATATCCAATACTAAAAGTGTTGCATTTGGTAGAGGACAACTCCGTGCTGCTCAGCTCACTCTTAAGTTCAGCTGTCTCTTTCGTCTGTGTAGTTCCAACATCCTTCCGACAACCAATGCCAGTCAAGTTTCATCTCATATGGGTGAATTGATGTTTTGTATTGAAAAATATCTTAATATGACAAATTTTGGTCTCTCTGTGCTCTCTAAGATGGTAGGTTATACACGAGGATCGATTGGCAAGAACGATCTCCTTCCATATCCCACCTTGATCACAAGGTTCTTGAAGAAGAATGGGATCAAAGTACCCAAAGAGGAGCGCATTCCCATCAAGCAGAACACTCCCACCAATGATCTTCGCAATATGCACAATGACATTCTCCTTGGTCCTGCTCTGTCCGGCACAGCATTGGTGAATCATCTCAAGACCCTCATTCTTCGACAAAATGAGGAGGTATCCACTGTCATTGCTGCTGGTCTCCGTATCAGGAAGCAAAACAACAACATGCTGAAGTTGCTTCCGGGCTCATTTGATCCTCCACCTACTGGAGAGGATGATGATGAGGAGGATTGACTCATCAAGGGGGAGAATGGTCTCAAACTGATCTGATCTGCTATCTGACTGACGTTAATGGGTAATGTTGACAACATTTTGAGGGGGTACATTCTGAACTAAAATCTTTTGATATTTGGGTCTGTAATTAATGGATACTTGCCCGCTGGATACTTTTGGATACTCTTGCTTACTGATTTTTTAGCTTATTTTGTGGTTTGAACTTCTATGCATGGACTTTAATGGTTGATCATTATCTGATTTCTAGTGTGCTTATTGGTTATTTTTTTAGCTAGTGTTATTCTTACTTCTTAATTACCATTTTTGCTAGACTTGATCTTTTAACCGCTGTTGTTAGTCTGATATTCTGAATTGTTATTCATCATACTGGTTTGAGACTTTTTGTGATGAATCAACCTCTTCATGAAATGAGGGGGAGATTGTTGGCACTAAACATTTCATGCAGGATTTTATATGTGTCAATGCAACTTCCTAACAACATGGTGGTTATGTTCTTGACGATCAAGTCTCACCAGCACCATGGACTTAAAGACCAAGGCGGACTTCAGTCTATATAAGATTTCTCTACTTGAGTCTTTTAGTCAGATTTTTTTTGTACATTCATTCATTCTTCTATATACTTTACCGAGAGCAATTTTTAGATTCGATTAGAAGATATACTTGAGTCAAAACCGTGTTCTTCATGTTAGATGATAGAGTGTTTTGATCTTGAGTGAATTGAGTTGAAATTCACGTGTATATCATTTAGATCGAGTTGTAATCCAAGATGGGAGTTCTTCTTGGAATAGTTTAGGATTCTTGTTCAGGGTTGTCAATAGGTTGAAGGAACAACAAGATTGAGTCTGTAAATTCTAGTCAGGGAGATTAGGAGTTGAGGGGGAGATTTCAGCTTCTAGATCGAGTTGATAGGATTGAGTTCAAGTCTTGTGTTTGTTCTTGATTTTTGTTGAGTGATCTTCGCCTGGATTGGAATCCCCGGACGTAGGACAGGAGGTCCGAACCGGGTCACCAAACAATTGTCTTTTACATTTCTGCAATTGTATGTGTGTGATCATTACAACGCCATAACAACCTGCTCACAGGGACTGTCACGTAGGAATGTCACTATCTTGGATTTACTTTGTGGTGCTTGAAAGCTTTCGTTATACAATATTTCAACCACAGATTACGCCTTGAGTTTCATGAAATTTGTATATGGATACAACAAAGTAAACACTCACGTTGTAGGCATTCCAATGAGAGCAAGTAGAAAAAATAAGAAATAGTGTATGTAGGATGATGAATTATTCCAGCAGACTTGAGCAAAGAAGTGCGTATTCTGCTATTTCATTGATATGGATGATAATTGAAAATCTGATCAAAGACAATCTTCTGCTATTTATAGAAATTGAGCAGACATATGTTTGTTGAGCCAAAGGTTGTAACCTTTGATTTAAGTTGCAACCGTATCCATTTGAATTTCAATGCATTGCCGCCCATTCATTCAAATTGAAATTTAAATTGCAAATCTGAAGACAACTTCCGGTGGAGTCTTTTCATTCAAATTGCAAACTTGAATTGGACAGCCACACTTATTCATTTCAGTTTTGAAAAAACTGAATTTAAAATTCAAAAACAAACTTCTCCCGTTGGAGTATTTCGTCGGCACTTACTCAATATTTTGTCTAATATCGTATTTAGTTTCTTTGAGTGTGCTCCCCACACGATCGCTTTTCAAAGTTACGTAAACATGGATATTCATGTCTTCGAATAAATCCAACCAGGATCAAAATGTCCAATAGTTTTCAAAGTTGAATATCATATTGTTGTACACACAAATTGTATGCTATCATGTTTTTCAAATGCCAAGAAATTTTTATGTTTCTTTTCGAATGTTCTTTTTCATACTTTCAAATCGAAGTGGTTTATGGTACAGAGGAGTGAAAATCTTGACATACGGAGTTTTTTTTTTTTTTTTGTGAAACAACATAAGAAAGCGAACAAAGGAAAAGGAATGACATACTGAGATTTTTGTGAGCCATTAATGAGAAAATGGGAAGTTGAAATCAATAGTAGAAATTAATGCAAAGGACAACTTTGTAATTTTAATAACATGGAAAGAATCTTTATTTACATGTTACAAATCCTTCACTTTCCTGGAGATTTCGAAGGAGATGTCATCCTTGATGTCGTCGACGGAGAATGGGTGATTGGTGAACCAATTAAGCGGCACAGAAACTGATAATGATGATTATGGAAAGCAATGAGTATTGTGAAATTGTTGGATGGATGAACTGTGTGTGGGGGGTTACCAATAACTAGTTTATTTTAGCAGTTTTTATATTTCAACTAGGAATCCTACCTGTATACTTTCTCCGTTTAAAAAAGATAGCTAAGTTTGTAAAAATGGTACTATTCACACAAACACTTTGACTTAAAGTTTTATCATGGTTATACAAGTTAACATATAGCCAAGTGAGATTTTGTTAGATTTGTCTCGTCTTTTAGTTTTTAAATATCAAACTTTGTGAATTTTTATTTATACCGAATTTGAGTTATTAATGGTTTAAAATGTGCATTTGACTGCTTGTGAGTGGGTCCGTAGCAAACAAAAAAAATAGAGGAAGTATTTTAATGACTGAAGTATATATTTTTGCAACAGTCTGTATATATTTTAACGACACTCTATAGTATATTTTAGTGGCATGTTATAATACTTTTCAACGAACTGCCTAAGTACATTTTTTATAATTGTTTTCTCAAATTTCAACAAACAAATGTGCTCACTTTTTGCAGTCCGGTTCCTATACTGGCAATTAATTTGTCTGTACATGCTAAATGATGTCCATGCTATGAAAAATGATGATAGCTCCATAAAAAATGATGTTGCTTATTTTATACTCCCTCCGTCCCACCTTAGATGTCCTGTTTGACTTTTTGACACTGTTCATTGTTCAACTTTGACTCCATATTACTGTAAGTATATAATTGAAAAAATTATTCGAGTTTGATATTGTTAGATTCGTTTAATTGTATAGTTTTCGAATATATATTTTATATAATTTTTACTTTTATATATTTTCATATATTAATTAACGATTTAAAAGTGCATTGAATTTTGTGCAGAAGTCAAACATGACATCTTAGTCGAGACAGAGGGAGTAATATTCATCATTTTTTCATGCACACACATCATTTCACACAGTCAGTGGCGGATCCAGGATTTATAGTTTGGTAGGTCATTTTATTAACTAACCGTATACTTCTAACCTTTAAAAATCTATTATTTAAATATCTTGGTTGCATTTAGAAAAAAAAAAATGATAGTGTTTAACTTTTGAAATACTAAAAAATAGTATATGGTAAATATTTCTACTGTAGCATCTAACTTTAAACATTGCCTCTATCAATTTTTAGTTTTCCAAACTCCAACTTCTAAACTCAATAACAGATACATCACCCAAAATTATCTCAATTTAAAACCAATTTTCACTATTAATTTCAAACTTCATACTTCAAAATCTAAATTTTAATTTAATTATTTTCTAAAATAACCCTAATATATACAAACATGTTAATATAAAAACAATGAATATATAAAACTTATCCCCAAATTATTCAATCACAGGTTGCCAAGAATGGAAAACCTAGGACTATCTAATTATTTTACCTTATCAATAATTATGACAATTAATTTTAATATAATAAATAATAATTGTACAGTAAATAGAATTTTAAATTTAAAGAACCAAATATTGAAGCTTTATTACATCAAATATTATTATAATACAGCAATATCAATACTAACATCACATACAATATCTTAAAATTACAACTTATCCTAATTACATTAAAATATTACTACTATTTTTTTTTTGTGGGTCAATTGACCTACCTTGACCTAAACTAAATCCGCCCCTGCACACAGTCATCATTTTTCATTGCTCTGACATCATTTTTCTATGCGGATTCATAATACCATTTTTGCCAGTATTTGTTCTTGACAACACACACGCCACACCCCATTTTTTGTATCTATTCGTTGACTTTTGCGCCTCATCTTTATATGAGATGCTAGCAGAATAGTGTTATGAGTAGGGGTGTAAACGAGTCGAGCCGAGCTCGAGCCTTACCAGACTCGAGCTCGGCTCGATTATGTATAGGTTCGGCTCGGCTCAAGCTCGAAGCTCGACGAGCTTTAAAAATTGAGCTCGGATCGAACTCGACCCAATATATTGAAGCTCGAGCTTGGCTCGAAGGGCCAAAAAAGCTCGACATAATTTTTATTTTTATTTTTTTTAAAACCGGTATCCCTAGACCACATTGGACTCAAGACTAAAAAATTTTAAATTAGTCAATAATGAGCTTAAAAACTTGAAAGACGGAGTTCTGTAGAAATATATTAAACTATTCATAATTCCTTATAATAGTCTCAATTTGGAAGGAGATTGGGATTTAGTTTTTTTGATTTAGTGTTAACAATAATAAAATATAATATACTATATTATTAAATAAATGGAGGAGTGAATTTACTGTTGGACTTCCTCTTCCTCACATTTGTTAAGAAAGAAAATATACTATATTTTTAAGAAAGAAATAATATATATATATATATAATATTCGAGCCTATTATCGAGCTTTCGAGCCGAGTATTAGTTAGCTCGGCTTGAGCTCATTAATATTCGAGCCGATCTCGAATTCGAGCCTAGCCTTTTCGAGTCGAGCTTTGGCCGAGCTTTGATCGAGTCGAGCCCGAATATTTTTCGAGCCTATCAGTCTCATTTACACCCTAGTTATGAGTTATGACCACACATTCACTACGGATAAACACCACATTGCTGAAATAGTATTAGTAAATTAGAATATAAATCAATATAAATTAGAAAATGATTTTATATGCATTATCTCTGTTTGTATTTTTTAAGAGATATATATGCATTATTTTTATGATGAATTCGATGTATTATTTAACATCTTACGGGAGGTTGTACTTATGGTGCATTATTTCTCATTCATTATTTTTTCTTCCTTCTTTCTTCCTAGTTCATCTCATAACTAATAAATATTATGATATTCAAAAAAATATTGTTTTTAATATTTACTAATATACTCCACAATTAAAAATTTTAGGAAACTAATTTTTTATATAATTATTTTAAAAATAATTATAAATCATGATGTAATATAACATCAACACAAAAAATGTTCAATATAATTGGGGATGAGGACTTAGTTCAAGTGGCTAAATTCCTTAACTTCCTACGGAAGTTTGAGAGTTCGAATCTCCACCGCCCCCTATTCCTCCCGTTTGTTCCCTTTGTAATTTGTGTGACATAGGCTCCCACCACCCCTTTCTCGGCCTTTAATGGCTCCTCCAAAAAAAATATTCTACATAACACTAGTTTAATACAATACACATGTCATAAATAATAAAATATTCAATATAATACTCCTTCCATTTTTCAATTGTTGTAACATTTGGATTTTGACAATATTCACACACGCACTTTGACTTAAAGTTTTATTATAGTTATACAAGTTAAAATATAGCCAAGTGAGATCTTGTTAGATTCGTCTCGTCGAATAGTTTTTAAATATCAAACTTTTAGAATTTCTACTAGTTTTTTAAATATCGAACTCTACCCAGGTTCTTATTTCCGTGGATATTATCTCGTAATATTCCACGCTAAATCCACCGTGTACTTGTCCTCGTTATTCTACTCTAAAAGCCGACGAAAATCTAGGTCCACGTTGATGGTCCTCGGTAAACACCAACTTTCTTGTAATGACTTGTACCGAAATGGAGTTATTAATGGTTTAAAATATGTCTTGGACTACGTGCACTGTGAATTCATTTGAATTTTTAGAAAACGGAGGGAGTACATTACAATGTTCGAAACATGCCCCGAAGAAACAATCACATTTAGAGCCTGTTTGGATTGGCTTTTTTCCAAGTGCTTTTGGCTTTTGCTTCTGCCAAAAGCACTTTTGAAGGAAAAAGGGTGTTTGGGCCTGTTTGGATTGGCTTTTGAAAAAAGCTGAAGCCAAAAGCAGAAGCAGAAGTGAAAGCCAAAAGCAGAAGCAGGTAACTTTTGTGTTTGGATGGAATGTTTGAAAAGCAGCTTTTTTTCAAAATTGTGTTTGGATGTGTAAAAGTGAAAAGTGCTTTTTAAATGGATAAATTAGGGCCCGTTTGGATTGGCTTTTGAAAAAAGCAGAAGCTAAAAGTAGAAGCAGAAGCAGAAGTCAAAAGCAAAAGCATGTAACTTTTGTGTTTGGATAGAATGCTTGAAAAGCGGCTTTTTTTAAAAATATGTTTGGATGAATAAAAATGAAAAGTGCTTTTGGAATGTGGTAATTACTAAAAAGGACATGCTATTTAATATGATAATAAGATATATTTATAGTGTAATTTATATTAAGTAGTGGGGGTATTTAAGTCTTTGCACATTTTACGAAGTGCTTTTGGCTTCTGCTTTTGGGAGAAGCACCCCCTGGGCTGCTTCTCCCAGAAGCACTTTTTTGGCTTCTCATGGTGCTTTTGCTTTTTTCCAAAAGCCAAAACAAACACCTCTTTTTTATCAGAAGTGCTTTTGACAGAAGCAAAAGCCAAAAGCACTCCCCCAAAAGCCAATCCAAACGGCTTCTTACCAAAAAGGACATGCTACTTAATATGATAGTAAGATATATTTATAGTGTAATTTATATTAAGTAATGAGGGTATTTAAGTCTTTGCACAATTTACGAAGTGCTTTTGGCTTCTGCTTTTCGGAGAAGCACCCCCTGGGCTGCTTCTCCCAGAAGCACTTTTGCAGCTTTTCGAGGTGCTTCTGCTTTTTTAAAAAAGCCAAACCAAACGTTTCTTTTTCCCCAAAAGTGCTTTTGGCAGAAGCAAAAGCCAAAAGCACCTTGGTAGAAGCCAATCCAAACACCCTCTTTGTTTTGGCTTTTCAGAAAAAGCAAAAGCACCTCGAAAAGCTGCAAAAGTGCTTCTGGGAGAAGCAGCCCAGGTGGTGCTTCTCCGAAAAGCAGAAGCCAAAAGCACCTAGTAATGTGTGCAGAGTCATAAATGCCCCTATTAATTTATTTATATTACACTATAAATATATACTATCATATATAAATAGCATATCCTTTTTGGTAATTTACACATTTCAAAAGCACTTTTCACTTTTATACATCCAAACACACTATTGAAAAAAAGCTGCTTTTTAAACATTCCATCCAAACACAAAAGTTAGCTGCTTCTGCTTTTGGCTTTCACTTCTGCTTCTGCTTTTGGTTTCTGCTTTTTTTAAAAGCCAATCCAAACGGGCCCTTATTTTGAGAATTCTACTATAACCATGCCTTTTTTTTTTCCTTCAGGGGGAAAACGAATGGCAAAGTCATTATTCAAATACTAGTATTTGATAAGTTTGGTACTTCCAATATAAACATTTAATAACACAATCGACAAGTGAAGGACCAGCTGATGCCCCAACAGGCTATCAGCTCCACCTCCTGCTTAGAAATTCCAATTCCACACGTATTGCATACTATAGCATCTCCATACCTCAACCTGGTCTACTGGCACCTTGCCCCCACCCCTACTTAGGGTTTACCCATCCCTTCTGAATTAAACAATTGATAGTTGAGAATGATTAAAAGCAAATAAGCAAAATATCCCAGTGTGTTGTTCCAACATCGACATCTCCATAGGGGTGTTATTTCCTTCGTTCTTTCAATGTCGAGAGGATGCCCCTATTCGGATGAACTGATCCCTTGTCCTATTTGCTTACGTGAGATGATGGGTCTTCCACAACTAACTACTGTTTAATTAATCTTCTTAAATAATCAATTTTCTTAATAAAAATCAATGGAACTATTTTTTTTTCTTTTTAAATAAACATATCAAATTTAAAACATTCATATCTATAGATACATATATCTATATATATACATATATAAATAAATAATTCTATTTTTCAATGAGAAAAGAGAAAGGACAGTAAAACATGCACAAAGGCGTAACATAACAGAAAGTAGTGAAAATATAAATAGCCTCTACAGAAGCCCTCAAATCAAATGTCTAATCTGTTTCAAAAAAAATACACAACAATGTAATAAACACAATACAATGCATACACCTTCACCTGCATACTTTTATGTGTGTGATGAGAGATATTTCAGAAGATATGTGTGATTGAAGAATATGTGATGTGAGAGATACTCTTTGTGATAGAAGAAATATCAAATGTGATGTTTGTAGTGCGGACTATTTAAGGGCTTGTACCGTAACCGGATTGTACAATGCAAACCCAAATACTATACACACAAACAACGTTAAATGATTCATGTAATCTACCTACCCTCAACAATGGTTTCATGAAGCACTGGCTTGGCAGGATTTGTAGGGATTCGACCTGCATCTGTTTCCAAGTTTGTGTTCGACGCCGTATTGAAGTTGCTCATCTCAGCATTGGATGTTGAGCTGTTAGTGTTTGATGACACAAAGGTGGTCACGTCCCTATAACTCCAACCAGTGAGGTACCCAGGGCGTGTGGTAACTGAAGTCACTTCGATGTCTCCAGAGAGCATGCCCACAACACGGGTCATTGTAGGGCGCGCGGCGGGGGATCCTTGAGTGCAGAGGAGAGCTATGCCGAAGATTCTTAGTGCTTCCTCCGGATAGTATTCGTCCAGAGATGGGTCAACCAGCTCAATTTCATTTTCCATTTCATGAAGTTTCCAAGCCTGAAATAAAATGCATGTTTAGCAGTATATGAAAGAGGGTAGTCGTGAAATGGTTGAGTTAGAAGAGCATACCCATTCAAGAAGATAAATCATATCACCCTGCAAACTTGGGTCAGAATTTGGCCTTCCACTGATTATCTCAAGAGCTAAGACGCCAAAGCTGAATACGTCAGCCTTTTCAGTGAGACGCCCACGTATAGCATACTCCGGTGCTAGATATCCACTGCAAAAATTGACCGATTCAGGAAAAGATCAGAATTTGGGCACAAGAAAAAGAAGCATGGAAAAATTTAAATATTTGAATCTTGCATTGTGCCAGCGACTTGAGTGCTTATATGCGTCATCCTGTCGTCATACAATTTGGCCAGGCCAAAATCTGATATTTTTGGATTGAGGTCAGAATCAAGCAGAATGTTACTGGCCTTCACATCCCTATGAACAATTCGGAGACGGGATTCCTCATGGAGATAAGAAAGACCCCTGGCTACTCCCATGCATATGTCAAAACGCATTGGCCAATCGAGAAACAAAGTTTTACTCCCTATTTAGTAAGAGAACAAATCAATTAATTGAATCTCAATGTATCTTGCATATGATAGAGTGGGTATGAAGTACAAAAATTGTTCTTTACCAGCACGAAACAAAATTTGGTCGAGACTCTTGTTCTCAAGATACTCATAAACAAGCAACCGTTTATCTCCCTCAATGCAGCACCCGTAGAGTTTAACAAGGTTACGGTGTTGGACAGCAGAAATGGTAGCAATCTCCGCAATAAACTGGCTCTTTCCTTGACGAGAACCCACAGACAACTGTTTGACAGCAATTGCTCTTCCATCTCCAAGGATTCCCTGTTGGTTATTAAACAAGATCTCTAACAATATACAGGAAACAAAGTTCAAATAAATTTTACTTCAAATGTCAGTTGTCTACCTTTAGCCGCGTCATTATGTTTCTAAGCTTCAAGTTCAAAGTAATCTATACCTTATAAACAGGTCCAAATCCACCCTCTCCAAGCTTATTAGAGGGAGCAAAGTCATTTGTTGCAGCTCTAAGTTCAGCATAACTGAATGTGTACGGTCGAGCATCAATACCCAATAACTCTGTAGATTTCATAGAAGGAAAATAATTAAGTTTTTTTTTTTAATTTTAGTAATCCAAATCTGAGATTGCTTGTTGTGCATCATCTGATGTGTGACCATAAACAACTGAAAATGCTGGCAAAGGCTATGCAAATAACTAGTAAGTACTAAACATAGAGAAATATTATAATATCAAGTCTTTGGAGTAATTTATGTTACCTTCATCTTCAAAATCTTTCTGTTTCTTTTTTCGCCAGAGCACAAAGAATACTGCAAATAGACATAGTATCATTGCAACTGAAACTCCAACAACCACCCCTACAATCAGATCGATCCGGTTCGTGCTCCTCCCACCAGGGGGCTGGTTTGAAACAGTAGGAACAAAATCTGTATAAAGTGCATGTGATCAGTCGGAACGGGAATTACACAAAAAAACAAAAAAAGCAAAAAAAAAGTTTATAATGTTTTCACGGTACATCCTGCTTCAGAACTTGCACATACTTGGCGTAGCACTAATTGCTGAAATCAAGGGACCATATGTTCCTTCATTCGGTACACAACAAGTCCCTTTTCCTGCCCAGAACAGATGGATGTCAATATAGTTCTCGGACACCTCAACTGTGTAGCTCCTCGCTAAAGCTACTAAAGAGGCGCCTGCTGCTCTTCTGATGTCAAAATCTTTCTCGATCAAATTTCCCTGAAGAAATCATATTTGGTCAGTCGACACGAAAAGAGAAACATGGAGAAAGCAGATGTGTTAACTACACTTCAAACAAGACAATGGTATGAAATAACTGGATTGCTCTTCAGAACATAATTAGAATCAACAGTGATGTAGAATACTTTCAGCACTAGATTATTCTGATTTAACACATCAACCATATTTCATAATTTGTATGTAGTTAGACGATGCATTTTATTCAACTGCCAAAATGGAACATGTTTAGTTCCAAGGTTGACATGCAATGCATAGTATAGTTACTCAAAGGTTCTCTTCATGCTGTATCTTCCAAAATCTACAGCGATTGAGTGAAGTATCCAATTTAACACCGACCTGGGCATAAATGTCAAAAACACGTCTCCCAAGGCTCTGCCAAGTCCGTGTTTCTAAAATCTGCGACTCTACAAATCGCAGTGTCAAAGTATAGTTACCATTTTCCATGCCTAAGCCATAATATCGTAATGATCCAGCTGAAGCTCGAGCAGTTTGGTACAGCTCTGAATCCAAAGTACTAGTAACTTGTGAAAAGGTGGAGATTGTATATGATGGATTATTGTTATCACTTGGCAGACCAACATTGCTAACAGCCCATCTGCTTGTGTCAATCATATAATATGTTGCCGGACCAAGAGTCTCATTATCCCTATCATATACAACCCGTTCTGAGGTAGTAATCTGTTGCCCACCACATTTAACTGCAAAGCTAGAATCTGCAGGTTATCATCAAGGAACAATCAGTCAAATTCCAGCGACCAACTTTGTAAAGGGCTGAATCAAATTTTGTAAATATGACTACAGCATTTGCACACAACTAGCCAATATATACTGAGTAATTTCTCAAAGGAAATGCATTCCAGAGGAAGGATGTTGAGAGAGAAGATTGCATGCAAAAGTCAGAACCGGATTTTGGTATCAAGAAAAGCTTGCAGGTACTGATGCCCAACCTTTAGGGGATTAAACAACCAAATCTAGCCGAGCAATGCAAAGTTTGAGAAGCATGGCTTGAATTTGAAAGAATTAAAGCTTTTATGATTTCTTTTTATTAACTTTACTCCAGATATATGCTTATATATATTACTTTTAATCTGAAAATATTCATATAGGGTACAAAAAAGGGTAAATACACAATTCTACTGATGGTGCTAAAAAACATTTAATTCTCCAAAAAGAGAACATGCCAACATTCACACACATATTGCTATTGATCATCTTTGAAGTTTGAATAGATTGTAATAGACTTGAATCACTTACATCTAGGTGATCCTCGAAAGCAAGGAAAATTCCTCTGAAGACAATTCAACCCAGAAGGCAGAGCACTAAATAGAAATAGTTTTGTGGTTAGTTGAACGAAGATGTGAGAAATACACATTTACAATCAAAGGAACAAATTAACTAGAAGCCAATCAGGTGCAAATCATGGTATTCAACATTTTATTACCCATAGGTTACCTGCTGTTAGAACTGTCAATGGTGAAGTTGTTTGAAACCAAATTACTACATCAAGAAAAGAGATTATTGATATTATCAGAGATAAGATCGGGGAAAAATACCAAGTATCAGAAAGCAAAATAGAACATACCATATATAGAAAGAAATTAAGAATGTACAAATGAATATTTGGTCATACATTTGTAAGTTCTGATCGCCTAACCACGATGGAAAGCTTCCTGATAACTCATTGTATGACAAATCTCTACAGAAAATAATAGAAGTCACATTTACAAATGCTTTCTAATTAAAAATTTGCATTTGCTTCATCACAACAAAGACAGAATAGATGCTATTTCTCATCTGACCTTAATTTCTTTTACATGTTTTCTATTGTTTATATACACTTTTTTTATCTATAGATTTTCACCAAAAAATTCAACACAGAAAATAAGTGCAAGTACCCCAAGAATACTGGATCCCACTAAATGGAACGATGCCACTCACATATTTTGAAGACGTGAACTCCGTAGGGATGGTAGTGTCCCAGTTAACTTGTTATTACCAAGGTACCTAAAAATTGAACAAGTAAAACAAAGTTGTCATTTTATTACCTCTTATCGTTTGGCCAGGTCACTAGTAGATGGGCTTTGAAAAATAGAATTTCCAGTCATCCGTAGCACATAATAACTTACAAGTTTGTAAGAGAACTGAGATTGAAAAGTACATCTGGAATTGTTCCCGTCAAATTGTTGAAGCTCAAATCACTGCAACATAATATCTTATTTGTGGGGTTATGCAATGTAGAAGAATATAAATGAACTACAAAGAGATATAACTCGGCTTAGTTTGGTTTCGAGTGTTCCCATGGGCCATGGCTACAATATGTTGGGTTAAGGACCAAGACTCGAATACTTACAGAAGTGTCATACTCTGGAAAGCACCAAAAAATGAAGGTATGGGACCAGAAATATTATTGTTTCGTAAAACTCTGGACCCCAACACAACCCCACCGCCAAAGGGACAAAAAAAAAAGGAAAAGGAAAAAAAACATGGTTAGAACTCGCCAAAAGTAGTAATATAAAAGGACAAGCTGTGTTGATATCCTCACAAGCTAGATAGATTTAGATTTCTGAGGAAGTCCAGTGAAGAGCTCCCATTAGATAAATCACTTATTCTCCTGGAAACATTTGATTGAAAAGATAAGCTTCAGCAACAACAAAGCAAGTATTATACTTATACATGAATATGCATACACCATAGAATGATGACACATACAAGTCATTCAAAGAGGTCAAATTGGAGAAAGATTGTGGTATTGGACCCTGAAAGGAATTTCCTTGAAATCTCCTGTAAACATGGTCGAAAAAATCAATCATGGGAAATAACAAGAAAGAACATAGGAAACGATGGGTGTTCTCATTCTACATTTACGCAATATTCTTGCACAAGCATTTGAAGGAAGATACAACAATATAATGCATCATCGACTACAAATATTTTTTCCTCACAGTTGACGGAGGCTTGACAAATTTCCTATGAAGTTGGGTATTGGACCTGTGAGCACATTATCTGATGCCCACCTGAAAGTCAAACAATCAAATGATTATGTCATTTAGGTTTCAAGAAAGCTAAGGTCTATTTCCTCCTTTTCATGTTCATTTTTTGCCAGTGCTCTTACACTATCTGCAAACTCTGTAGACTAGCAAACGTTTGAGGTATTGGACCACTGACTCCAGCACTATCAAAGTGTCTGGCATAATGAAAAGAAAATAATATTAATTAATCTACAGTCTTGCACAAGCCAAATTTAAATGTGCCGCTTTGAGAAAGAGGCTAAATCAAGATAAACAAGGGAAAGAGCAATTCATATGAACCACAGAAAATTTAATCCGCGAGTTTACTTTGAATACATAAATCCTCCTTCCCGCCACGACCAACCCAACAAAAGTGTGATGCAGATACGAATTTTTTTTCAACACGTTAAATAATAATAAAAATTAAATTATTTACAAAATTTATACTCCCTCCGTCCCACTCCAAGTGTCTTGTTACTGTTGGGCACGGGAATTAAGGTAGAGTTGGTTTGTGAGTATATGGTGGGGTCCACATAGTTGTTGGAGGGGAAAATTATTTCTATTTATAGAAAGAAGACATTTGTAATGGGACATCCAAAAATAGTAAGTAGGACATTTGGAATGGGACGGAGGGAGTAATATTTTTTTTATATTGGTTTGGAATGCTTAGGATGAAAATATTTTTATCCATTATATAATAAATTATACTAACAAATAGAAGCATTTGGGGATTGGCCTAATGGCCAAGTTTTTCAATTTCAATCTTAGAATTGGGGTTCACAACACAACACACAACTAAAAAAGGATGCATAAATCTAATGTTTTAGAATAATTTAAAAAGTATCTTCTCAGCTTAGGCAGTTGAACTTTATTGAACTTCGCAAAAAGAACCACATCACGACATGGAGTGTGAACCAGTGAAATTTGTGGTCTTATACAGTAAATTTTAATTGATTAAAATTGATACATTATACTTAGGTTTAACATATTTTAAAATATTTAAAATTACACTTGATAATCAATTACTCCCTCGTTCCATAGATATTGGCCCCAAACATTTCTGCACATACTCCAGTACACTTGTCTAACGTTTAATATCTCAAAATATATATTCTAAAACTATGTGATTAGACAATTCTAACAAGACCAATGTTGACTATTCTTTTTGCTAATTATATACTTGCGACAATATTGAGTTAAAATTAAACAATGAACAGTGATAAAAGTCAAATGAAGCCAATATCTATGGGAAGGAGAGAGTAAAATTTAGCTTAGTTTTTCTACTATACTCAAACCCATTGCCTTAATGATTATTTATTGAATTTAATAAATTACTAAATAAATAAGTAATTATTAAAATTAAGTATACATTATGCAATGTACTTACATCTCTCTTAATTTTGATAGACTCCCTAACTCTGATGGTAAAGGCCCAGAGAAATTGTTTGTGCCAAACCTCCTGCACATAAGCAATTAATACATAAATAACACTAAACTACTATTTTAATTTAAAACACAAAGAAAATTCCAATTTCTAGGATGTTTTTCAGCATTATACTTTTGCAACATGCCAGAGAACGGTTTTTGTTGGTTATACCTCATTTATAAAAGTATAAAGACTCACAATGTTATTAAATCTGTCAGCATTCCAAGTTCCCCAGGAACTGCCCCTGATAATGCATTCATGGCAATGTTCCTAACCACAAAAAATCACCCATCATTGTGTCCCCCACGCAAAGAGGATTTATTGAGAATCAATTCCTATTACACGTATAAAACAAGAAAGCAAGAAAGGAAAAGACAACATACAAGTTCTGCATGCGAGTAAGGTTGCCGATGGATGGAGAAAGTGAACCTGTCAAATAATTTTGAGACAAATCTCTGAAACATACAACAGAAAAAGTTACTTTAGTGTTTGCAAAATCCGCGGATCCACATACAAGCAATCACTTCAGAATTTAAAAGTCAAAATACTAAATAACAATTTTGTATCAAGTAGAAACACTTGGTATACAACTGGTAATGCCAAAAACAGAGCCTAGCAAAAGCAGAGATCGTACGTACAGATCTTCTAGCATAGTCAAATTCCATAATTCATCAGGAATTGATCCAACATCCAATCGATTGACTCTCCTGCAGAATTGTAAAAAGGATCACAATTACAAATTAGATCACCTGGACTTATCAAAGTAGGCTAAAACCACATTAGAATGTAAGAAGTAAAACCTCGAGTTTTTAACGAGTCTTAAAATGTCTGGGAATATTTCCTGTAAGCTATGTAATAGTATGTTCACTTACAAAGCCGTAATGCGGCAAATTGTGCCATTACTGAAGGTGCAATTGCATTTAATGCCAGGATTTATGTTTGTAATTGGAGTTGTGTCAGTGGCAACACCCGTGCATAATTCTCCACTGATGTTCCATTGTTCTCTGGGTGAAATTCCCCATCTTCCAAACATGGTGTTCAAAGCTCTTGCTGTAGAATGAATGAAAAAACATGAGATGAGATAATTGCATGTATAACACTGCATAACTAAATATGGAAGTGCTGGATTATTATGATTCGTTCTAAAGTATGAAAATTCCCTCTAACTAAAATTATCCATAGGTCATATAGAAGGTAAACTGATCAAATAATTCATCTAGGAAAGGAAATTAAAAATAGTACAAGCATAAAGGACGCGCAAGAATTGTCGATAAAGCGGCTGCCAGTTTTCCCAAAATCTTTCTAAAACAATTGGCGCACAGAAAATAACGCCATCCAATAGCAAATAAAAAAATTAAAAATAATCCATAATATACCTAACAATTTACAATACCCGTAATCTTATTCTAGTGAATGAATAAAATGCGTTGGAAACAAAATTCCAACCCCTACCACTCAACGAAAGATAAAAATGAATAGATAAAACTTAAAGAGATGAGAAAACTGGAATAGGAGCAATCTGTATTATTCACCCAACAACATTTCTTGCCACTCAGAAAATAACAAGTTTTAAGAGAGTAACAGGTAGCAGTCAGGCATCTCAATTCTCATCCACAATCCCCAGCAACATATTCCTTCATTAATTACCCCCAGTAATAACACATGCACCCAAAAGAGGCCAAACTTTTCCAAGTTCCGAAAGCAGTTGAATGAGAGCATTGGTTGATTTGAAAAAGCAGCAGAAAGAAAGAAAGATGCCGTCGAGAGCAAGCTGACTAACACTCTCCCCAAAAATATATGCACGAAATCAATCATGAAAATCTGTCCAATTAGAAGAAAAAAAAAATTTAAAAATACCGCACCTTCAGCAGGATCGGTGGTAGCATTAGCATTCTGAGCACGGACGGTCTCCCCAGCAAATCCAAGTACTAGGAAAAACCAGAAAATCAGCAATCTCCACCGAGGCGCCGCCATGTGAAGCTAATATAGTGGCGAGAACCAGAAATGAAGAATTATGTGGTAGGGAAGGAGGAAGAGCCGAAGAGGGCGACGGCTATGGCGGCGGCGGGTGCCGGGAAGTGGAAAGATACAGAGAATCCAGTGGCGATCGAGAGACAGCGCGCTTTTGTGACTTGTGAGGTCAGATTACAACAAATACAGAAATAGTACTAAAAAATTATTAATACCAATTACCAACTGGGTTGGCTGCTAATACTATTCTATTATGCTCCATCTTCATTTTTAAATAGTCTCCCTGTTCTACTCTCTAGTGAAAATGGAGAAGCAAAACTAAGACCAGCCCTTCTTGGTAAAGCCTTGGCCGCCTTTCTAGAGGGCGTCTAAAGAACTACCCTCCTATCCAAGCTCTGCTCGTTGACTTTTGTGACAATTTGTTTAATTTTTAACTAATACTCCCCGTCCCATTTATGTAGTATTTGAATTTTTTAAGAGGAAATGATTTTTTTTTAGACCTATTACAAGGCCAAAATCTAGATCTCGGCCATGCGATCTTGAATTTCCAGAATTGATCCAGTAGAAGGCATTCGGGCTCCCAATCACAACCAAATGGACGGAGTTTATAGTAGAGTGTGCCGCGTGTTGCCCACTCGCTCGATCAACCGGAAATCAAAGAAACGTTGAACAACTATACACATGAGAATTTCTGAAACACGTTTTTGGGGGATAGAAAATTAACCCGCTTTACCCCCAAATGTAAACACTAAACTCGCACGATTCCATCCCAGAAACATCAAACACTGGATGTCGGAAGAACGAAGGTTGCGGCCACGGGTAGATGCTGACAGAATGGGGCTTCGAAGATCGAACGGAAAAGAGCATTGGCCACCACCTGCATATTGTAAGTACTATTTTTGTTTTATATTCCGTGGTTTAGGGTTTAAAATTACTGAAAATGCCGAAGCCGTATGATATTCACTCAATAAATTGGTAATGGGGTAGGGGCTGTGTTATGGTATTGATGACAAGGGTTTAGGGAGTATATTTTAAAGGGGCCGAATGTGGTCCTCAAAACCCGACCAAAAAAATGGAATCTTTCACAAGTGGACCGCGTTTGTCGGCATGTAAAGAAGGGGACAGTGGTGCCCACAATGCATGGGATTCTTCTATGTATTTTTATATGTATTTCGTGATAGTTGATTGCTTTAAATGATGTACTACAGTTGTGCCTTGATTGGTTTTGACTTATCTCAAGTTTAAAGTGTGTGCTATTGGTTTGTGCAGATCAAGGGTGTACATCCATTACAATTGTTCTACACTTGGGTGGTTTCTGTATAGATGGTCCGCCGTCGGTGTACCATGGAGGGGAGAAAGCAATTTACGACCACGTGAACACATAAACGCTAGATTTCTGGACACTTGGGTACCTGTTGAACAAGGAGGGAGTTGTAGTCGACGAAGTTGAATATTTTATCAAGGAGGACGACAGAGTCAAATTGATATCAAAATGAGAAGCAACTAAAGGGGATGGGACACAAGTTCATAAAAGAGAGAGTATTGAATGTGTTTGTAGTCGGTTGTGTGAGTGAGTTTGACGATGGCAGCACCGGTGGAAGTTCTGATCTTGAAAGTGGAAGTGGCGGTGAGAGTGAAGAAAACAGTGGATTGAAGAAAGAAAATGATGGTGACATTGATAAAGGTGAAGATGCTGAGTTTGATGGTGTTGGGGCTGAACAAGAAGGGGATTTGAAGGGGATAGAGGTTGATGATGAGGGTAGATTAATGAGAGAGGTTGACAGGGTCGATGTAATATCTGTTGATGGTGTTGAGTTTCAGGGTGCGGGGGTTGACTCACAACGACTGGAACAGGTTAATAGGGCCGAGTTTGAGGGTGTTGAGTTTGACGATGAAAAGTTTCACGATAATGAAAATGAGGATGATGGGGCTGCATCCGCAGAAGATGATGAGCATTTTGTGGAGAGTGGCTACGAGGACAATGATGATTTGGCCAAAGTACGGGTAGCAGAGGAGAATGAAGAATTGGCGGATGTTCATGTGCAAGCTGACACCAATATAGGGGTTGAACAAGGGCAAGGACCTGAAGTATCAGTTGATACTAGTGATTCTGAAGATGATTTGGTCACAGATGGAGATGATTTCGATGATAGGAGGGTATCAGATGAAGATGATGAAGGTGCAAGCAGGCCACCGGTTTTCAATGCAGCAGATATTTACAAGCCAATAATCAGTCTAGAAATGTTGTTTGCCACCAAAGAGGAGTTTAAGAATACTGTTAGATCACTTGCTATACGTGAGCAAAGACAAGTGAAGTTCACAAGGACAACCCCTACATGGGTGTATGCTGAATGTATGGCAAAAGATTGCAGTTGGAGGATTTATGCCCACCGAGTGAAGGATGAGTCAACCCTCCATGTCACGAGGTATTTTATTTAACACTCCGTTTTACCTATGTGTGTTTGTAATACCCGTAAATTTTAGAATATAAAAATAGGAATTAATCCAATAGGAGAGAAGGTTTTGTTTCCGAGAACCCGTAGACGCGGAAATGCACGGAAGTCAAGGACGACGAATTAGAACCCGACGGACCAAAATCGACGGTCTTAGGATTTCAAGCACGTAATCGAATTGAGACGGAATAAATTTATGATGAGAAGCATAATCCGGAAATGACCCGGAAAAAAATCGAGCGCGAAAACGGGGAAGGATAGAAGTCCGAAAGAGAGGAGAAAAGACCCGACGGATCGGATCGCACGGACCCGCCCGGACCGCAGTCCAGGCGAGTCTCGCGCGCTGGCCGGGCGGGGTTTGGCTAAAAGGCGCGCCAACCCCGCGTGGTCCTACAGGTTTTGGCAACTTGCGCGTTTTCGGCGATTTCTTACCATAATTCGACCTCCCGACTTCGGAAAGCGGATTTTGGCCGAAGGGGGAAGCCTTTAGGCGACCTAGGGCAGCCTCTCCCCCATTCTCATCAGTCACCATTCACTCTCAAACCCTCTCAACTCTCTCCAAAGCCAAAACACTTTCCGGCGACTTCCCGACGACTTTCCGATCACTTCCCGGCGACGAAAACCGACGAAGGAGGCGTTGAATACAAGATTCCTTGTATTCTAATCTGTGGTAAGTCGTTCTTAGAGTTCTATTTAAGTTTTTGAACCCGAAAACTTGATCTAACATTGGATTTCTTCGTCCGATTCGAAATCGTGGCCAAAGTCGGAAACTTGACGTTGAGGAGATCCGTTCGTAGGATTTTGGACGAGCCAGCGACCTTAGGACGACCCAAACCTCTCTATCACTGTAAGTTGAGCCTTCCATATCAATACGGGTGATTTCGGGGCGTCCGGTATAGGTGTAATGTAACAAAACGTAAAAATCAAACTTAAAAACCCCATCTTGCGCAGTTTCTGTTTTCGGCCTAGAACTCATATTTCGAGGATTCAATTCGAGAAACTCAAAACTAGACTTTTAATCCTAACACATAAATCTAGGTTGTGTAAAAATTTCAGCCATTTTCGTTAACGTTTGCTATTTTAAATCACATCGAAAAGAAACTGTTTTGACAAAACGTGTGGAAATCTGTCTATGAACATGTTCGAACTTAGTGAATTTATTTCTATAATTTCTAGTCCGATTTGATCTTTACAATCTACATGAAAGTTGTAGATAATCATGTCTAGTATGTGCATATTAAATTTCAGAATTTTTGGAGTCCATTTGATATGTTAAAAAGTCGAGATTTTGAAATGTGTCAAACCTGAGTTCGGACAGATTTCTGATTGCATAGTAAAATCGATTTTTGACATGTTTCCTCAACTTATTTTGAAAAAGTTAAAACACGAAAGTTGTTCGTTAGGGTGTTTTGCATAAAGTGTGAAGGTTTCAGAATTTTCGGGCTTGAAACGGATTTCTAAATGAGAAAGGCGCAAACTGTGACGCCAAGATACTTTTAAATCGAAGAGTTTTGAAATTTCGAAACAAACGGTCAAAGATTTGAAACACGATACATCTACACTTTTGAAAAACCCCGATACATTAAATCTAAACGATACATGAGATACTTGGTGGAGGGTGAGTGCTCTGCAGGGTGCCCCTCTAGCCTTTTCTCTTCGGGCCTATAATGGACGAGAGAATTTGATGCAATATTACGCCAGTTGGCGGGAGATACATGGCCTACTCTCTCGGGTTGTCCGTATGGATTTCTCGAGGCTCCGGAGTGTTACTGGGTATGGCAGATACGGCTGCGGCCGCCGGATCACCGGCTATACAAGATACTTACGACACGGCTGCGGCCGCCGGATCACCGGCTATACAAAACACTGAGAAATGGTTTCGTAACGGGGGAAATAAAAGATTTAATGTTTTTAAGTATTTATTTATTTTTGCATGTCTTTAAATTATGCATTTAAATTATGTCTTTAAATTTCATGGCATGACTAAATTATTATTGTAGATTAGATGCATGTTTAAATACACAATTAAAATTATTATTTCCTTTAAATTTTGTGAATGCATGTTAGGAGTGAAATTTTAAATTATCTAATTAAATCCCTTTATTGCTATGTTAGGATCGACTTACTCAGTATTTTATATACTGATAAAATTGTTGTATTCTCTTTTTATTTCAGAGTACGGAGATGATGCATAGCATGTGCATTGGGGATGGATTATTAAACATTGTTTATTTGCTTTTTACGATACTTGCATAACGGGCATGTAAATCCCGAGTTTTGGCCATGTCGGCCCATTTACATTTTTCCGCTGCAATATATATTTACTACTATATGTGTGGATGACACTTATTATTTTTACATAGATTCCGGACTTGTTTTAAATCTTTTTGCAATACCTATAGCCTTGCATCTCTTTGGCAAGCTCGGAGAGTCCGTGTCTTGCTAGAGAGATGTGGCGGTGACATCCCGGCCTGGGTTATCAAATCCGGGGTGTTACAAGTTGGTATCAGAGCCCGGAATATTTTTAAGCTACTATTATTATTATTTTAAAATACTTTGAACTAAGTATTATTTTTAAATTTATTATCATCATTATTATTTTAAAGACTACTAGTATTATTATTTTTAGCCCAAAATTTGAGCCCAAAAATTTTCTTACCCAAGTAGTATAATATTTTGAGCCCAAAGGGGGTTAAATTATTTTGACCCAATATTTATAATTATTTAAGCCCAACCATTTCGGCCCAGTACCCATGTTTTTACTTCTTA
The DNA here is from genome assembly GCA_030278955.1 of Hygrophila difformis. Lineage (NCBI taxonomy): Eukaryota > Viridiplantae > Streptophyta > Magnoliopsida > Lamiales > Acanthaceae > Hygrophila > Hygrophila difformis. The sequence continues at coordinate 27,682,194 of JAOANR010000006.1, read as the reverse complement.
AAGTCCAAATTATCATTTTGGCCAATATAGAGGCCCAACTTTTTAAACCCATGATTAAATTTAGAAATGCATTAAAATTTATTTTTTGGGGGGGGGGGGGGGGGGGAATTGCATGTGCATATTCATATAGATTTAAATTCCTGCATATCATGACTTATATTCGAAACATACTCTAACTCTAACCTCCTTGTGACATTAGATGGCCGCCCCAAACGCGAACATGATCAACCTACTAATGAGGTTGATTGAGGCGTACCTCGAATCTCCTCAAAACGTGAACAACTTCAGACTAAGGGTAGAACAAATGGGAGCTAACCTGGGCCACCTAACTAATCTGGGCCAAGCAGGACATCAAGATATAACCCAACTCCAAATCCAAATCAACGAACTCCAGGCCCGCGAGACTGAACTTCAGACCCAGATTGACGACGTAGAGACCGAAGTAGGGGTCGTGGGACATCAACTGCATCATCTGAAGGACGATCTACTTCCCCCTGCCCCTCTCGACCCGGGGACTCCTCCCGCAGCTAGCCCCGTAGTTGATCCTGACGCTGTCCCTACAGCCGCCCAACCTTCAGTTGTCGTCATTGATCCTGCCCCGGCCGCTGGGCCCAATTGGCCAGCGAGCCCAGTATTCCATGGACCCCTTGGCTGGGGTACCGTTGAGGAGTCGAGTGATGAGGATGATCCCATGGAGGACCCAACCACCTACACTCCCTCAGCTTAGGGACCTTTACCGAATTCCTTCTACTATTACCCTTCCTATTTTCCGAGCCATTCCTATCCTTGTGATTCCTGCAGCTTGTATCAACTAACATTTTCTATTGAGCAATGAAAATACAAGCATTTATGTTATATTCTCTTTTCCATCATCCATAGTGCCCACATACATATATACATGCACATATATATATGAAAAAAAAAAAAAACGCCTTCCTAGTCCAAACATATGGGAGGGACTCAACAGAACAAAGGAACAAGGTATTAATAAGCAAACAACACATATGAATGTCCATCAAACGAGAGTACCCTGAACCCTAAACCCTGAAACCCCAAGTCATCACTTAACCGAAATTCCAGAATTTACAACCAAAATAGATAATAATGGAGTAACACCATAAAAGCACAAACTACAAAACACAGAGATGAAAACCATCGTCTTACAGTCTCATAAGGAAACTACTCCTACTACGCACCCCAGGAGTACCGTAAAAACGAGGGGTCACTGATCAGGAGGCGGGAACTGGCGACGCATGTAGTCGTCCATCTGACGCATGTAGCCATACATGTCAGCCATGGTGGCCTGCTGCTCCGCCTGTCTCATAGTGAGCGTGTCCATACGATCCTGATAGAGATCCATCCTAGCATCCAAGGCATCGTAACGAGCCTGCCCAGCTGCAAACCCGGCATCTATGCTGACACGCATCTCCTGCATCATCTGGAGCATCCGCGTCATGTCCTGACCCTGCGGTGGAACCCCACCCTGCTGTGGAACCACAGGAGGAGGAGGTGGCCGCTCTGGAGGAACAACTAAGATCAAACCACCATCCTCAGGCTGCGGGCGCAGTATAGCCCGAGGCGCTCCACGACGCAAAGTGCTGCGCCGAGCGGCATAAGACGGAATACGATAGTGCTCACCTGGAGCTAAAGGATAGGGGTCCGTCTCGGGAGACGTGCGGATCCCCTGGGCAGCGCACAGCCCACAAATGAGGTGTGCATGAGTGATCACCCTACTCCCTCGCCCCCGTCGTAAACCCCTCAGGTTATCCGCAATGCACGCGCCCACATTTACCCGACCGCCTCGTGCGATAAAGCAGACAGTCTCAAAGACATGATCTATGACGATATGACTCCGGGTGATCGGCCGAATGCGTCCTAACCAAAGCTGAGCAAGTACACGCCAAGGAGCATCCAAGGACGTCAGTCGTAGCTCGTGAGGGTATCCAGTCCGCGGGGGTACCTCGGTACACAAGACACCCCAGGCAGGAGCATAAACCCGTCCCTCCGGCTGTGGTCGGAACGCACCATCATCGGGAAGGCCGAAATAGATGTTGATCGCCCGAGCACTGAAGTCTAAGTAGCGACCACGAACCCAGACTCGAGAAAGGTCGTCGTCTACCCCAAGACCGCTGATGTTGGCAATAACCTCCATAGTTAGATAGCCGGAGGCAATGCCGTCGGGATGACGTGCAAGACCGGTCCACTGGAGATGCCCCAAAAGTGCACTGATCCGATCGTCACCCATATGATCGGGGAACAAGCCTCGCTCGGGAACGTAAGCCCTCTTCTGACGAAGCTCGTCGAAGTAGAAGTCCTGGGCGGCCATCGACGAGAAACGGAACCTATCATGCCGGCGAGGACGCACCTCGTCAGGGAGATCTCTGAGCCTCGGCACCCGCTCCTCGTCCTCCTCGGACTCACTGTCGTCACTGTCATCAATGTCCGGCATCTCCGGAGCGGCAGTGCTAGGGCCGGCTGCGTCACGTCGAGTAGCCCGTCTCTTGGCCCCCGGAAGGACCATAAGGAATGCCAAGATGAACCACGGGAAGAGCAACATCCTGCGAACACCCAATACCAATTGTTAGACTAATGACCCACACACGGAATAACATCAAATATATATATACATAGTTCCGACGGGAGAAATCTAAGAAAGCTTCGAACTTCATAGTTACTAATACATGCCAGAAGATAACCAAACCACTGATTGTACCTAAATAAATTCGGAAGCCCATTGCGGCATTTCATCGAACACATTAAATGCGAAAGACAACAAGCTTCAATTATACTTATAATATACACGAAATTTGCCCATAAATTAACATTTACCCAAGCAACAACTCATCATCATAATATGACACCAAAACAATGAGTCCATCTTTCATGTCACAATACCACCTAAATGAAGAATTCCATATTACTCCTAAATACCCACATCACCGAGAAATGGCCAAGAACAAATACACATTGGGGCATAAACTCAACAAAATCAATAAAACCAACATCAATAGGCACCTATGCTTGCTAATTCGCGCAAAACAAGCTTAAAAACAACAAATCCCCAAATTGTACACAAAAACCCTAATTTCACAATTCAACCAAATTCTAACGGATCAAGGCATAAAACTTGAAATTGGCAAGCGAAATTAGAAGATACATACCTCACAAAGAGAAATCGAAGTCGGGACTGGGAGAATCTGAGCACGATAGGACGAATTTGAGAGTAGGATGAGAGGAATTTCGGAATGGGAGAGGCAGAACTGGCTCGCGCGGGGCGCGAGCCCTATTTCTCCACCCTGGAGACGCCGCGCGGTGGCCGCGCGGTAAAACCCCAAAACCCGCCCGGACCCCGCGCGGGACAAAAAAAAAAAAGGGAAAAAAAAAAATATATATATATATATATAATTGTTCCTCCTTTCCTACGCGTTTACCCCTCCTCTGCTCTACAAAATACGGCTGGACGCAAATGCCGAAGCCCATTGAGCTGGGAAAAGGGCGAGAGGACTAGGGTACTTGGACCGCAACTTGTTGAGGACATGGCTCAACAAGTCAAAATAATCCAAGGAAAGATGAGAGCCGCGCAAGACCGGCAAAAGAGCTATGCCGACGTGAGACGGCAAGATTTGGAATTCCAAATAGGCGATAAGGTCATGTTAAAGGTATCACCGATGAAGGGTGTGATGCGTTTTGGCAAGCGGGGAAAATTAAGCCCACGATACATAGGACCCTACGAGATCCTAGAAAGAGTGGGGAATCTTGCATACCGATTGGCATTACCGCCACAATTCGCTCGTGTCCACGACGTGTTCCACGTCTCGCAACTGAAGAAATACGTCCATGATCCGACCCACGTACTCCAACCGGAGGAAATTGAGCTGGACGATGACTTAAGCTATGAAGAAATTCCGGTGCGAATACTCGACAAGAAGGAGAGGGTAACAAGGAATAAGACCGTGAGGATGGTTAAGGTTCTTTGGTCTAACCACGAAGCCGAGACGGCAACGTGGGAGCTAGAAGCAGACATGAAGGATCGATATCCAACCCTATTCCAAGACAGTGCGACAACAGTTATGGGGACATAACTGTAATCTTAAGAGGGGGAGGATGTGACAACCCGAGTATTTCTGAAAATTTTGTACGAATACTTTGTACCCCAAATAAACAAATTCAAATTGTTTTGAACTACGTAATGACTTGATCCCTTCACGGGGTACGTAGGCAACTCGGAAATTTCAATTCTGGGTTCAGTCAAATAATAACAAACAACGACACACAATAATACAATCGCTTAATCAAACAATTCCCGAACTCGCGAGAGGATGAAGTACAACTTCGAGGACGAAGTTGGTTCTTAAGGGGGGTAGACTGTAATACCCGTAAATTTTAGAATATAAAAATAGGAATTAATCCAATAGGAGAGAAGGTTTTGTTTCCGAGAACCCGTAGACGCGGAAATGCACGGAAGTCAAGGACGACGAATTAGAACCCGACGGACCAAAATCGACGGTCTTAGGATTTCAAGCACGTAATCGAATTGAGACGGAATAAATTTATGATGAGAAGCATAATCCGGAAATGACCCGGAAAAAAATCGAGCGCGAAAACGGGGAAGGATAGAAGTCCGAAAGAGAGGAGAAAAGACCCGACGGATCGGATCGCACGGACCCGCCCGGACCGCAGTCCAGGCGAGTCTCGCGCGCTGGCCGGGCGGGGTTTGGCTAAAAGGCGCGCCAACCCCGCGTGGTCCTACAGGTTTTGGCAACTTGCGCGTTTTCGGCGATTTCTTACCATAATTCGACCTCCCGACTTTGGAAAGCGGATTTTGGCCGAAGGGGGAAGCCTTTAGGCGACCTAGGGCAGCCTCTCCCCCATTCTCATCAGTCACCATTCACTCTCAAACCCTCTCAACTCTCTCCAAAGCCAAAACACTTTCCGGCGACTTCCCGACGACTTTCCGATCACTTCCCGGCGACGAAAACCGACGAAGGAGGCGTTGAATACAAGATTCCTTGTATTCTAATCTGTGGTAAGTCGTTCTTAGAGTTCTATTTAAGTTTTTGAACCCGAAAACTTGATCTAACATTGGATTTCTTCGTCCGATTCGAAATCGTGGCCAAAGTCGGAAACTTGACGTTGAGGAGATCCGTTCGTAGGATTTTGGACGAGCCAGCGACCTTAGGACGACCCAAACCTCTCTATCACTGTAAGTTGAGCCTTCCATATCAATACGGGTGATTTCGGGGCGTCCGGTATAGGTGTAATGTAACAAAACGTAAAAATCAAACTTAAAAACCCCATCTTGCGCAGTTTCTGTTTTAGGCCTAGAACTCATATTTCGAGGATTCAATCCGAGAAACTCAAAACTAGACTTTTAATCCTAACACATAAATCTAGGTTGTGTAAAAATTTCAGCCATTTTCGTTAACGTTTGCTATTTTAAATCGCATCGAAAAGAAACTGTTTTGACAAAACGTGTGGAAATCTGTCTATGAACATGTTCGAACTTAGTGAATTTATTTCTATAATTTCTAGTCCGATTTGATCTTTACAATCTACATGAAAGTTGTAGATAATCATGTCTAGTATGTGCATATTAAATTTCAGAATTTTTGGAGTCCATTTGATATGTTAAAAAGTCGAGATTTTGAAATGTGTCAAACCTGAGTTCGGACAGATTTCTGATTGCATAGTAAAATCGATTTTTGACATGTTTCCTCAACTTATTTTGAAAAAGTTAAAACACGAAAGTTGTTCGTTAGGGTGTTTTGCATAAAGTGTGAAGGTTTCAGAATTTTCGGGCTTGAAACGGATTTCTAAATGAGAAAGGCGCAAACTGTGACGCCAAGATACTTTTAAATCGAAGAGTTTTGAAATTTCGAAACAAACGGTCAAAGATTTGAAACACGATACATCTACACTTTTGAAAAACCCCGATACATTAAATCTAAACGATACATGAGATACTTGGTGGAGGGTGAGTGCTCTGCAGGGTGCCCCTCTAGCCTTTTCTCTTCGGGCCTATAATGGACGAGAGAATTTGATGCAATATTACGCCAGTTGGCGGGAGATACATGGCCTACTCTCTCGGGTTGTCCGTATGGATTTCTCGAGGCTCCGGAGTGTTACTGGGTATGGCAGATACGGCTGCGGCCGCCGGATCACCGGCTATACAAGATACTTACGACACGGCTGTGGCCGCCGGATCACCGGCTATACAAAACACTGAGAAATGGTTTCGTAACGGGGGAAATAAAAGATTTAATGTTTTTAAGTATTTATTTATTTTTGCATGTCTTTAAATTATGCATTTAAATTATGTCTTTAAATTTCATGGCATGACTAAATTATTATTGTAGATTAGATGCATGTTTAAATACACAATTAAAATTATTATTTCCTTTAAATTTTGTGAATGCATGTTAGGAGTGAAATTTTAAATTATCTAATTAAATCCCTTTATTGCTATGTTAGGATCGACTTGCTCAGTATTTTATATACTGATAAAATTGTTGTATTCTCTTTTTATTTCAGAGTACGGAGATGATGCATAGCATGTGCATTGGGGATGGATTATTAAACATTGTTTATTTGCTTTTTACGATACTTGCATAACGGGCATGTAAATCCCGAGTTTTGGCCATGTCGGCCCATTTACATTTTTCCGCTGCAATATATATTTACTACTATATGTGTGGATGACACTTATTATTTTTACATAGATTCCGGACTTGTTTTAAATCTTTTTGCAATACCTATAGCCTTGCATCTCTTTGGCAAGCTCGGAGAGTCCGTGTCTTGCTAGAGAGATGTGGCGGTGACATCCCGGCCTGGGTTATCAAATCCGGGGTGTTACAGTGTTATTTAATTGGATTTTCCCAATTGTAATCTGAATTTTTTTTGATGTTGTTGAACTATAAAACAGGTTTGATTCCACACACACTTGCATGGAAACACACGATGTTCCGGTTGTGAACAGTCATTGGTTGAGCGAGGGATTCAGGGACAAATTCATTTCTGATCCGAGAAGGTCGGCCGAAGGTTTCCGGCTTGATGTAATAAAAGAGCTGAAAGTAAATGTCACGAAGAATCAAGAGATAAGTGCCAAGAAAAGAGCATTACAACAACTTAATGGTTCATCTGAATACGAGTTTTCAAAGTTGTGGGAATATGCCGAAGAGCTTAGAAAAAGAAATCCTGGAAGTATTGTCATCGTAGGCATAGAAGATGTTGATGGTAAGACAAGGTTTGATAGATTTTATGTCTGTTTTGAAGCTTTGAAGAAAGGTTAGAAATTCTGCTACAGGTAATATATACAAGTTAGTAGGCATTTTTATTACTTCATCAAAATTGTTGATGCTTACTGACCCGAATTGTGTTATTCGCAGGCCATTGATAGGGGTGGATGGTTGCCATTTAAGTGGACCACACAAGGGTGTGATGCTCACGACTGTTGGAGTTCATGGGAACAACACATTGTACCCGATTGCCTATGCCGTAATTCCTATTGAAAACAAGGACAATTGGCAATGGTTTCTAGCAATTTGAAAGAGGACCCGCAACTTGAACATGTGAGGCATCTTACTTTTATTTCTGATAGACAAAAAGGGGTAATTGGAGCAATGCAAGAAGAATTCCCTAGTGCAGATCATAGGTTTTGTGTTCGACACACAACAACTTCACTAAAACTGGGTTTTGGGGACTTGCATTGAAAACCATGTTGTGGACTGTTGCAAGGGCTGATACTCTTCCTGAGTTTGCTGCTGAAATGAAAAAGATCAAGGACTATTCTGAGGCTGCTTGGCAATGGTTGTCTGAAAGAGAGCCTACACAATGGACTAAGTCTCACTTCTCAGAGGGACCTATGTGTGACATGCTGTTAAATAATTTTTGTGAATCATTCAACTCGTGCATCAAAGAGTGTCGCAGCAAGACAATTATTACAAGCCTTGAATGGATACGAGAGTACATTATAAAGAGACATTCTGAAAATTTAGATAGGGCTTCAACTAAGTGGTGCAACCGAGAGATCTATCCACATATTGAAAAATAATACGGAAGAATGCTCGTAAGTTGGGAGATTGTATTCCAATCTAGTCAAGTGAACAACATTGGCAAATAAGAATGATGTAGGGTGAGAGACAGTTTGTTGTTAGATCTTATGAGGAGAAAGCATTCATGTAGGCTCTGGCAACTAAATGGTATCCCGTGCGTTCATGCCCTAGAAGCCATTTCCAAGCAATGGGATGATCATGTTCAATATGTGGAGAGGTCTTTCTCTATGGCCACTTATAAGAAGGCTTACCAATTACCAATAATTGGTATTGCAAGTGACAAGTTCTAGCAGCAATCGGCCTATATACCACCAGCTCCACCAAACTTTCCTAGGGGTGTTGGCATGTATGGAAGTGCTATTTAATTTTAATTTTGTTGTTATGTGCTTTAAGTCACTGGTGATTGCTGAAGTGTCTGGTATTTGCTGAATTATTTACCAATTGTTTTTGCTAATCAATTCTGGTGTTTTCTGAATTAATTCCCTTCATTGTTGCTGAAAGTGTTTGTTATTTGCTGAATTAATTCACATGTGTCGTATTTGAATGTTAGTGGTATTTGCAGACCGTCTAATTCAAGGAGGGTAGTGTTAATGATACAAAAAAAAAGCCCTACAAGAAGGTATACAAATGACCCCACAAAGATGACCCAAAGGTATACAGTAACACATTGCTCTTCGTGTGGTGAAGAAGGACACCGTGTGACCACCTATCCTAAAATTCCCAATGAAATCCGAGAGAAGAGACGGCAGGCTAAGGTATTGGTAAATTGCTTAACAAATTCTAATATGGCATCAATCCCTCAAATGCTCATGTTAGAATTAGTACATGTAGGCTAGGAGGAAAGCTAGTACCTCATGCGCTGGAACATCACAGAATCCTCAAGTTACAATCCACTCTTTCTTTGTATATTTATTGACATCAAACACTTCATTATAATTCTACACCCACTTGAAATGTAGGCCTCTAGCGGAGGACGACAGGTTGGGTCTGAAACCATTGCTACTACACAGCCAACAAGCTTACATAATCAAGCAACACATGTATTAATATTGGGTTGTATACATGGTGTTATTTATGTGGTGCTTTCTGTTAACTTCAACTAAGTAACTGATTCATTCCTTGGTACTGATTTGCATTTGTACAGGCTGTTATACTACCACCAGCACCTCAGGTTAATGGAAATGAAGGCCAGGACGTGGCTGAAGAACCAATTGTGACTCAAGACCATTATTTGAATCCAACCCCCCACTGCGACCCGTCTATAAATCAACAAATGCAAGGACTTGGCCCATTACCTGCTATGGAGGAAACACCTTACATTGGCGGATCGTTGAGAGCACCACAGCTCACGGTCGGGCGCAGGGAGCCTATAAAACGTAATCTGAATTCATGTGGGGGAGCTGGCCACTGATAATGGCCAGAAATATCCATTATTTTCAATCCATTTCCGTGTCTGAAACGGGCATTTGATCGCATTCCGGTCTTATATTAAATAAGAAAACAGTTAAATTGGACTGATTTATGCATAATTGTAAAAATAATAAGCTGGTATGAAAAATGCAAAAATATGTAATTTTATTACACATTTATGTTAGAAAAATCCAAAAATATGAGAAAAAGAAAAGAAAGGAGAAAGGAATGAAAAAGATGGGCAAAAGAATAAAATAGCCCACAAAAATAAAAAGATGGAAAGATAAATTCCACAAAAAATGTATGTTTACAGGTTTGACGCCAATCCCTTTATGACGCCAATGTTCCGCGTCATGAGAGGAGAGATCTGCGTCATGAGCCATGAACCAAGACAGGAACCAATCTTTGACGTCAAACCAAAGGCATGACGCCAATGGATTGCGTCATGGGTGGAGTTCCGAGTCATTGAAGACAATCCAGAAGGCTTGACGCAAACCAACCTTTGACGTCAAGCAGGCTTTGCACCTTTGATGTCAAAGGTTCCGCGTCATGAACCGAGTTCCACATCGTAGGCTGCCAAGTTAGAGACATCCAAGTGTTTTCGAGCTGGAGTCCTATGACGCCGAACTACCCCTTGACGTCAACCTTCCGCGTCATGAGAGCTTCGACGTCAAGCACGTTTTAAGTCATGCTGGAAGCATGTTCCACGTCATCAAGGCCCATGGGCCTAGGGTTTTGTGCCTATAAATAGGGCATGATCCCAAGGTGTTGAAGAGAGTTACACATTACTTACTCCTGAAGGCAAGCTTTGGAGCTGATTCTCTTAGGTAGTCTTAGTTAGGTTTTATTTTTTTGTATTATTTAATTTCTGTTCATAGCTTAAGTTTAATTTTTGCCAGTTTCCTTTTTAATGATAGCTTAGGAATAGTGTTAGTTAGCCAGTTTTACATTTATTTCCATTTGGAACCTTTGTTTTTCCTTGTTTATGGTTTGAAACACCCATTAATGGTGTTATCAAACCCATTTATAAGAAAATGGGATTCAATCTTCTCTAATATCCCACAAAAATGAAATGAATATTCTAATCCATGGATTTTACTCGCTTTCTTTTTATTTCAACCATTTGGTCTATATTTCCTCTTTTTTTTTTTCTGATTAACTGCCCCATGTGTGATTGATTATTGTGTGGGTTTATGTTTGGAGGCATGAGTATAGGCTGTGGGTGTGATTTGTGCTTGCCGGGTTAGTTAGGATTGTTCTTTATTTGTTCATTTTCCAGTTTAAATGCATGTTGATTTTGTTCATTTTAAGCACGATCGGACCATTAAGCTTAGCAATGCCTAAAAACTGTATCTCCTGCATTTCCTTCATTCTGGGTACATTCTGGAAAGTCTTTGACGCCAACTGCCCTATGATGCCAACCACGTTGGGGTCATAGGGCAGGTTTGACGTCAAAGCATTTCTGGCCCAAATATATCATTACTGCATTCTGGATCATGTTTGACGCCAACCACCCTTTGACGCCAACCAGGTTGAGGTCATGGGCAGGTTTGGCGTCATACATGTCCGGCCTTAAATTTTGCATGCTGGAGGTGCTGTGACGCCAACCACCCTTTTGACGTCAACCATGTTGAGGTCATAGGGTGTGTTTGGCGTCATAAGTGCTTTTCGGCCAAAATTGTTGTTCCATGTTGTGTTTCCCGTCATGGCCCCACGGGTCATGACGTAATTCCCATGATCCATGACATGGAACTCCAAAATGTTGCATGTTATATTTATGTTCCTCATGACGCGGAACCCATGACGTGATCCTAGGATCACGTCATAATTTAGTGTTCTACGTCATGTCCTCCCCCACTTTCAAAGAAATTTCTAAGTCCTGCATGACGCTAAACCCTCACTTGACGCCAACCTTTGGCGTCGTAGTATAAGGTTCCGCGTCATTAGTGACCATCACCTCTATTCTAACCCGTTTGACGCCAACCCTATGACGCGATCCTAGGATCACGTCAAAAGGTTGGTTGGCGTCAAACATCACCCAATTTCAACAAAAAAAAACCCTTATTTTATCATATTATCTTTAACCCATCATTATGTTGCATTATTCCCGTCCTAATCCCACGGATTAAGACGCAATATCCTGAATGCAATATAAGGCGTTATGCTGCCAAAATTTTCATTCTCCATTCTTCACACTTAAATAATTGAACCCTTGTATCAATAATTAAGACCAAGATTAGCAATGATCAAGGTCAATGATTATTTGGTGTGCGAAACTTTGTTCAATTCATCATTAAAAGATTATTTTACAAAATTCATTTAACCTAAACATATAATCTGGACTGTAATTTATTAATTATGGAAAGAGATTATTTAGGTTAATGAGTAATTATGGATCAATTTCCATACCCTTGCATGAGAAATCAATGTCTCTCATACAAGATGACACAAAAATATTTTCTTTATTTTGTCTTAACTGTGTTGTATGAAACGAGTAGTGAAAAATATCATAGAATAATGTTGGCGAACGGTCCCTTTATCGGGAAATGAAGTAGCCCGTAGTCTGTGTACTAATTACTATTTGTTATTTTGCATGGTTTGGATAGTGATTGACGAGGTCAGGCGAACGGTCCTCTTACCGGGAAATGAAGTAGCCACTCAGTCAGTTCCTGTCTGAATACAGTTTTATTTCCTTATTTTATTTTCAAACCCGAATTTCAAACTGTAATATTATCAGATGGTGTCGATCAACACTGTTTGACTGGTATTATAGTGAGAAAATATGTAGGTTTTTCTCTCATTTCACAGATAGTAGGAACCTTGATGATAGCGATCACTGTCATTTAAGGTCTTTTGCTGTCTAAAATCATCCCATCTGGAATAGTCAGGACCTGGATAGCAATGTTTGCAATCTGGATTATCCTGATTATTTTTGTCATCTTTTTAGCCAAATTAAAATATTCTTTTGAACTCCTCTCATCTCAGGCTGTTTCATCTTTGTGTGTCACATTCTGTCTAAATCCACCTTATATTTTGGGTTAATTTAATTTTACACTTCTCTATAAATTTACGCATGATAATATTATGTAAATATTGTGGTCAATATTATTTTGGGACCCTTCCCTTGGACATAGAAGTCGTGATTTAAACCAGATGTTTCATAATAAATTTCCAAAGAAAAATTATTTCTAAAATCCGGATCTGAGTAAGGGATAAATTCCACAGTTATGACTAATACATATTCGACTGGGGGTTGATCTTGGGAAATTAGAAGCAGAGTCAGCGATCAGGTCTCACCTAGACTGAAATGATCTGTGTTTTAATTGAGAGTCTAGTACCTGTTTAGGGAATGATTTTCAAGCATCAATTATTTTCAAAAATTGTTGTATGTTGGAAATCTTATGTTAAATATTGCACTTAATCAGAATCCACTTGGATTCAGATAAGGCGTGATAGATGATACTAGAAGAATAACATGTGGGCCTCTGTCATTTTCTAAGGTAGGGTTGAGTACTCTTTCAACTACTATCCTCTTCTGCTAAAGCCTATTTTTGAGTCTTGAGTGAGTGCATCCGGAGCAAACTAATTTATTAGTTGTTTCATTAGTTTGTATCTCATAACCACCCGGGAGTAGGTAAACACTGCGAGCGGTTTACTGATGTCCGGGAATTCTTGATCTGCGTCCGGTCATTAAGATTGGGGGCTCTCATTCACGACCAGTACGAAGCTTTTAAAACCTCCGAGTGATAGGATTTTAAATGCTTTCTTTACCGCTTTCTTTTAAATGCTTTATAGAGGTCACTCGGGTGTATTGAGAGAACCTCTAACTGTTACTAGGAATGGGAGTTATGGAATAGTTCAGGGCTTGATTTAAATCTTTGGGTGTGACATGGGGGAATGATAGCAGTACTAGACTTTTCAACTAATGATTTGTCAGGTGTTGCTTGTCCACCACAGATCACTAACACATTCTTGCAAGGCATTGCGAGGGGAGTTATGAATTTGTGGAATCTTAGAATTTGTTTCCTTAAGAGCATGTAAATTCTTACTGTAAGTAGCTGTCTGTTAAAGGGAACACAGTATAGAAAACATGAGAGTTAGCTAACTGAAAGATTATCCCAAACAAAGATTTGTGTAACAAAATAGAAGTTTAAGTGTGCTTCATCTGAATCTTGTCCAATTTTCATTCTTTTCTCCATGTCCCCTCTGTCTCATTTTAAATCTGCTTTTTAGATTAATGATAGATAGCTTAGTATAATGTTATCGCTTTCGTAGAATAAATTTATCTGCTTTCTAGATTCAATTTCACTACGCCTTGTAGATTAATTTAACTGCTTTCATAGTTTAGATTAGATTCAGTCATGTAGTTGTTAGTCCAACTCCAAACTGATTAGAGCAATACGACTGGAAAATCTAGTAAAACGGTGTAGGACCTGTTTCTATCGCACATCCTCCAGTGAACGATCCGGCCTTACTATAAATTACTGCAATTTTTGACACCGTGCGCTTTCGGGCCACAGTTTCCTACATGAGTATATAAAAACGTGACAACCTATAATTATATCCCTAATCCCAACTCCATCCTCACAATTGGTTTCATTAAATTAAACCGGGATTATATTCTTTTCAGAAAATACTCATATAGTGGGAAATTATCAAAAGTTTCATGGCGCCGTTGCCGGGGAGGATGCAACGCCGTTTTATTAGAGAATTACATTCCTGATTGCTCATAGATTAGCTTATACTTATACATATATACTTATCACCGAATCAATTCTAACCTGGGGATTATACAGGTACTGTCATCGCTGAAGCCATTGTTCTATGCAAAAGAGAAAGGAGACACCAGCCGAGATCCCGTTCAATGCAGAAATCGAGAAAACAGCTCGACGTCTAAGGGCTCTAGCTAGACAGAGAAAGGAACGGGAAAGGCAGGAACTTTTCTCTCCAAGCACTAGTAGTGATATTTCAGATATGGCAAACCCTGACATCCCACCCATCATACCACCAAACCCACCACTCCAGCATATCCAAGAGGATCCCGAAGATGTGAATGACAAGAATTTGGACGATCCCCCTCCTCAGGTCATTCAAGGAGGTGAAAACGCACAAAACCTCGGCCAGCAACCCTTCGAGATTCCTCCCAACAACCAAAATAACCAACACCTTCATAACCAAAACATCCCCAATAACCCAAATTTTCAGAACCCTCAGTATCACAATCGCCAGTTTAACCAAAACCAGTTTCCTCCCAATCCAAATGATCCCAATGATCCCCGCAATTACTATCAGAATTACAACCAGCAGCCTCAGTATCAAGGAGGAATGGACAACAATCAACAACCTGCCGCAGCGGATTACATGCAACCAATCATAGAACCCTACCTAAACATTCCAGGAAGGGCACCTATTGTTGCAAGGAATTTCGAACTTAAGCCAGCATTGATTAACCTAGTGCAGAATAGTCAATTTGCTGGAGCCAATCACGAAGATCCGCATGACCACTTGGCAACGTTCTTGAAGCTATGCAACACCATAAAAAATCAAGGATTTGCTCCAAACACGATCCGAATGATGTTTCCGTTTTCACTTGCAAGCGGAGCAAAGACATGGTACAAGTCGTTGCCAGTCAATCAAAGAAGTACGTGGGAGCACATAGTGCGAAATTTCTTGGTAAAGTATTTTCCGGAGTGGAAAGTTGATGAGGGAAGATAAAAAATTGCTGAATTCAAAATGAAACCAGAGGAATCACTGTACGATGAAAAGGAGAGATTCATGAACTTGCTGAGGAAATGCCCACAGCATGGATTCCAACCGTGGGAGTAGCTGAGAAAGTTTTACAGTGGGCTGACGCCAGCATGGAAACACATGCTTGACGCTGTAGGGGGACAACATTTACTGCATATGCCCATGGATCAAGCGTGGGCTAAGATTGAAACAATGTCTGTGAACAGAACAATATTGAATGATAATAATGCAGAAACCCCTCCCCATGGTCTGTGTGTTATAGGTACTCCAGGGAAAATAGAACTCGAAAAGCTGAAGGGCCAGGTTGCAGTGTTAGCATTGAATCAAGAAGCACACAGTTCCACACAAGTACAGTCCTGAGACGTAACTTGTGGCCTTTGTCAGGGACCACATAACACTGATACCTGCCAACAAGTCACAACTGAGAACTGCAACTACGCTGGAGGGTTTCCTAACCGTCATCTAACCTGTCCTACTCAAACAACAACGCTCTGAATGCGCACATGTTAACCCAGCCCACCCAGTTCAATCAGCCACAAAATTTCCAGCAAAACCAACAGTTCCAACCCAGGCCTCAAAATTTCCAGAATCCCAATTTCCAGCCCCAAATATTGCAGAGACCTCATCAGAACCAGAATTTCCAAAACCAACAAAATTTTCAGGGCCAGCAGCAATTCAATCCCAATCCCAACCAAAACCAGAACCAGAACTGGAACCAAAACCAGCAAAAACCACCTTCCAGATTGGAGACCCTAATGACTGATTTCATTACCAATCAGAAGGAAATCAATAATCAGTTGCAGGCCTCCATTCAAAACTCATGTCACACAAATGGCCAAGGAGATGCAAAAACGGGACCAAGGAGCATTGCCCAGCACTGCTGAGAAAAACCCTCAGTGTAAAGCCATCACACTGAAATCTGGTAAAGTTCTGGAGGGACCAAAAAGCAAGGAGAAACTGGGAAAAGAACAGGAACTGGGAGATGACATTGAGGAGAATGAAATGAGTGCGGAAAAAGAGACATCCGACTTGCAGACTGAAGCTGCAACAGACAAGGCTGGAAATGGTAAAGGTGAAGGTACAATTTCTGACCTTTCACCACAAAAAACTTTTGATAATAAAAAGTTCATTCCGAGGGTTCCGTACCCAGCAAGGCTGAAAAATAAACAACAAGATCTGAAGTTTGAGAAGTTTTTGAAAAGATTGCAAGAAGTTGAGATAACCATACCTTTGATTGAAATGATCTCTGAAATGCCAACCTATGCTAAGTTCTTAAAAGAAATGATTTCAGGAAAAAGAAAGTTGAGCAAGAAGAATTGGTGGTACTCAACAGTACCTGCAGTGCAATCATTCAGAGGAAACTGCCAGAGAAGAAGGAAGACCCTGGCTGCTACACCCTACCGATCCGGATTGGCCAAGTCAGTGCTGGAAAAGGGCTTTGTGACCTCGGATCAAGTATCAATGTCATGCCGTTGGCCATGGCAAGACGTCTCAAGCTTGGAACTGTGGAGCCAATAAAAATGAGGCTGCAGCTTGCAGACAGATTGATCACACAGCCAATCAGGATCCTGAAAGATGTCATAATTAGAGCAGGCAGCACCCCCATTCCCGGTAGATTTCATTATTCTGGACATTGAGGAGGATTCTGACATGCCCCTCATCTTAGGAAGGCCGTTCTTGGCCACCGGCGGAGCACTCATTGACGCTAAATCTGGAAAAGTGACCATCCGAGTAGATGGGGAGGAAGTTGTCTTCGACATGGCGAAATTGCAGAAGTTCCCAAATGACAGTTCTTGTTTTTCGTTTGATGATGTAATAGATAGGAGAGAGAGAGAGCTAGACTCTGAAACTGGGATTGTAAGGATGATGGATGATGACCTTTCAAAGCAGGTACTGAAGCCTGTTGGCGTGGAGCACGAAGGATGCAGCGCCGTCCATTTCGCCGATCCCGAAACAGGGGATTTGGAGGAGTTTGACGGCGCCGATTTCCATGAAGACGCCAACCAAGAGGAGGCGGATCCTGTACTGATGTAGGATCCGAAAGGTAAATCTGAATTTCCCCCATCTAATTCTCGAAAATTACTTCCTTCGGTGGAATGCCCACCAGAGCTTGAACTAAAAGTCTTACCGGACCACCTTGAGTATGCGTTTCTCACAGAACATAAAATGTTAACGGTAATTGTGTCAGCTAAGCTGACACAAGATCAAGAAAATGCTCTGGTGGGAGTGCTTAAAAAACATGTGCGCACAATCGGTTGGACCATTTCTGATATCAAAGGAATAAGCCCTTCTGTTTGTATGCACATGATTTTAATGGACGAGAGTTTCAAGCCTTCACGCCAGCCCCAACGAAGATTGAACCCACCCATGCAAGAAGTGGTAAGAAAGGAAGTGATCAAGCTGTTAGATGCCGGTATTATATACCCGATTTCTGACAGCAAATGGGTCAGTCCTGTGTAGGTTGTTCCAAAGCGGGGTGGGATGTGCATCACCAAAAATGAACAAGGGGAGGAAATTGCCACACAGACGGTCACCGGATGGAGAGTCTGCATAGACTACCGGAAGTTGAACGAGGCCACTCGCAAGGACCATTTCCCTTTACCTTTTATCGATCAAATGTTGGAACAGTTGGCGGGAAGGGAGTTTTATTGTTTTTTTTTTTATGGTTATTCAGGATACAATCAAATAGTGATCGCCAGTGAGGATCACGAAAAAACCACTTTTACATGCCCGTACGGCACTTTTGCCTATAGACGGATGCCATTCGGTTTATGCAATGCCCCTGCCACTTTTCAACGTTGCATGATGTCAATATTTTCTGAATTTATTGAAAAATGCATTGAAGTTTTCATGGATGACTTCTATGTGTATGGAGATAATTTTGAGGATTATTTGAACAATCTTGCTAAGATTTTAAAGAGATGCGAAGAGACTAACATAGTACTCAATTGGGAGAAATGCCATTTCATGGTTACCGAGGGAATAGTGTTAGGTCATCGCATCTCAAAAGAAGGCATTGAGGTTGATCCAGCCAAGGTATCTGTCATTTCCAATCTCCCTCTCCCTAACTCTATAAAATCGGTTAGGAGCTTCTTAGGGCATGCCGGTTTTTACCGGAGGTTCATTAAGGATTTCTCTAAAATTGCCAAGCCGCTCACTAACCTACTTTGTAAAGAAAATTCTTTTGTAATAAATGAGGCGTGTGTCCAAGCCTTTGACACGCTCAAGACGATGTTAGCTTCTGCTCCAATTGTGCAGCCACCCGATTGGTCACTGCCATTCGAGGTGATGTGTGATGCAAGTGGTCTTGCAGTGGGTGCAGTTTTAGGGCAATGATAATGGCCAAAATTGTCCATTATTTCCAATACATTTCCGTGTCTGAGACGGACATTTTGATCGTATTCCCATATTATTTTAATGAGAAAGCAGTTGAATTCGACAGATTGATGCAAGTTTGTAAGAATAATGAGCTGGTAATGAAAGACACAAAAATATGCAATCTTAATTGCATTTGTGTTAGAAAAATCCAAAAATATGAAAAAAGGAAAGAGAAAAGAAAAAGGAAAGAAAAGATGGGCAAAAGAATAAAATAGCCCACAAAAAATTCAAAAAGATGGGAAAAAGAATGAAAATCCCACAAACTGAAATTTTGGTTAAGTGTTGAAGATCAATTCGGTCTATACGCAATTCGGCCTAAATAGAATTGCTCATTAGACCGAACTACTGAAGAGAAGTGTTGAAGAAGAGAAGCAGAGCAACCAATTCGGTCTGTGGCAATTCGGTCTAAACCGAATTGACCCCTAGACCGAATTGCACCTTGGAAAGAAGAAGACCCTGAGCAGAAAGGGAAAGAAGGAGTTCGATCTATGCAATTCGGTCTACACCGAATTGAGTGCATAGATCGAATTGCCTCAAAACAAAGAAGCCAAGCAGGAGCTATCATCAATTCGACAAGGCCAATTCGGTCTACCTATAGACCGAATCACCACATTTCATGCTCAAGATCAAAGAGAAAGACCTCATGTCACCAATTCGGTCTAAACCGAACTACTTGAGGAGACCGAACCACATTCGAAATTGCAGCTTTGAGCACGTGAGAAATGCATGGCACTGTGGATGGGCCCTGATGGGCCTAGGGTTCCGAGAAGAAGTATAAAAGCTGACCTTCCTCAACACAAGAAAAAAATCCGAGACAGAACATACACTTGGACAGTTTGCTGGGAGACAAAAAGAAGGAATAGAAGGTTCTCCACCCCTTAAGGGTTAGGTAGGTAGTTTAGTTTAGTTAGTTTATTTTCAAGTTTGTAGTATAGTTTTATTGCTTTGAGTTTAGTTTATTCTCCATAGAAGCTGGTCACTACCCTTAGTGTAGCCATTGCCATAAACTTTAAATGCTTTGTAGTTATAATGAACCCTACCTTCAAGCTAATGATGGTTTTAGGGTTATTTGTTGTTTTCAAGTGTCAATACAAGAAAGAATCCAGAGATGGGTTTTTATTTCAAGTGTTTGGCACTTATTTAATGCTTTCCTTAGCAATAAATGTTAGAATGTTTGTTTGTTTCAACTAGGTTACATTTATTATGTCCTAGTTGACTTACATTCTCAATAAATGCATGTTTAGTGGGTTTTTGGCTTGTTCTTACACCTTAGTGATTCAAATGAGTGTTCTTAGGTTTTAGATGATTTTAGGCTTGTTAGAATTTATTCCTATGTTTATGTGGTTGTTGTTTTACCCTCTTTATGTTAGCTTATTGTTGCCTTAGATAATGTAGGTGTTCTTATTTTTATGCATGTGTTCTTATTATTTATTAGAGGTTTAAGTCTTTGATCTTTGATCACCTGTTTGTAGAATTAAGGTTTGTTTCATGCCAATACCTGCTAGCCACGTAACCTACTATACCTATTTTCCTTAAAACACTTATTAGTGTGGCTGTGAAGTGACATTGATGTGAAATGAAGGATATGGTAAATCTTATCCATCATGTACCACACAATGTAAACCGAACCTACACTTATGAGTTCAAAATATCTTTTATGAGAGAAAAGACATGCAATTCGATTTGAGACAATTCGGTCTAAACCGAGTTGCCCATGAGAATGGAATTGCATGACAAAAATATTTGTTGAATGCCTTATCTAAAAATTTATATGCAATTCGATCTAGGTAATTCAGTCTATACCGAATTGCCCATGTAGACCGAATTGCATAGCAAAAATTGTTCTCATATGGTGTACAAGCAATTCGGTCTGTGCGAATTCGGTTTAGACCGAATTACCTAGATCGAATTGATCTTGTACACCATATTGTATGCATACCATCCCCTCATGCCTTAGTTTATTTTCTTTGTCTTACCAATTCGAATTGTCTAATTCGGTCTAGACCGAATTCAATTGGCAATTCGAATTACCCTCATTTTGGGGTAAATGCCTTAGCCAAATTTGAGTAAAGCAATGACTTCATCAATTCGAATTATCCAATTCGGTTTAGACCGAATTGCTCTGATAATTCGAATTAGAGGATGCTTCATGCCTTTACAAGGATTAATTGGGTACGGTGTTACTTCATACCTCATGCATCCTCAATTCGGCCTAATTTGCATTTTGCCCAATAGACCGAATTGCTTTCTTCCTTCTACTTTCAAAACTCCAAAAATATTTTACTACTTGAGTTGTGTAAGTTGCATGGGTGTATTGGGCCTAGGCCCACTATATCTAATTTTATCCATTACACATCTCAACTCATTAGTGTCTATTTATTGTGTGATTAACACTCACACAATACCAAAAACATTTTCTTATTTTATTTATTTTTCCCTTCATTGTGTGTATGAACAACTAGTAAGAAATATATCAAACTAATGTTGGCGGGTATTCCCATACGGATAACTAGCTCGTATTCTGAGTATTAATTACTAGTTGTTATTTTGCATTGTTCGGATAGTGGTCGGTGGAAGCCTTGGTGGTTCGTCCATCCGGGATTATAATAGCTGCTCAGCTGACTCCTATCCGGATACAGTTTTCTTTTCTTTATCTTAATTTCAAACATGAATCTAGAGTTGTAGTAATGATAGATGATATATGCCAATGTCATCTAATAATTATTACAGTAATAGAACATGTGGGTTTTCATCCAAATTCACAGATATTGAAGTCTAAGATGACGGCGGCAACTGTCACTTAAGTCATTCTACTGTCTAAAAATCATTCCATCTGGAACAATTGGGAACCGGATGGCAGATGTTTGCAGTCCGGATAACCCCAATTGTTTCTAGCACTCTTTTTAGCCACATTCTTCTTACCTCAGGCTAATCCATCTTTGTGTATCAAATTCAGTCTAACCCCACCATATATTTTGGGGTATTTTATTTTACTTCTCATATACATGTATGCATGATATTATTATGTAGATATTGTGGTCTACAATATTTTGGAGATCCTTCTCCTTGGACATAGAAGTCTTAATTTAAATCAGATGCTGCATAATAAACTTCCACAAAAATCACTTTATAAAATCCGGATCTGAGTAAGGAATAAATTCGACAGTTATGACTAACTCATATTCTACTGGGGGTTGATTTTGAGAGCATAGAAGCAGAGTCAGCGATTAGGTCTCACCTAGACTGAAAGGATCTGTGTTTTAAATTGAGAGTTTAGTACCTGTTTAGGGAATGATTTTCAAATATCTATTGGTTTCTCAAAATGCTGTGTGTTGGAAATCTACTATTAGGTATTGCATCGAATCAGTGTCCACTTGGATTCGGATAAGATGTGATAAATAATATTAGAGGAATAACATATAGGCTTTGGTTAATTTCTACGGTAGGGTTGAGTATTCTTTCAACTACTATCTTCTCCCGCCAAAGCCTAAAATTGAGTCTTGAGTGAGTACATTCGGAAAAGATCTTCATAGGTCTCTTCCACTCACGTTTGTATCTCATAACTAACCAGATATTATAAGCCCTATGGCTTACTGACATTTGGGAAGTTCTAAATCTGCATCTGGTCACCAAGACCAGGGGCTCTTTTATACTAACGGAATGTGATGATCTTTTAAGTCTTCCGAGTGATAGGTTTTAAATGCTTTCTTTACTGCTTTCTTTATCACTTTCTTTAAAATGCTTTCATAGAGATCATTCGGAAGAATTAGAGGTTGGCCGCCGGTTGTAAGGTTTAAGAGTTATGGATTAGTTCGGGATTAGATTTGGACTTTGGGTGTGACAAGGGGGATGATAGGAGTACTTGGCATATCAACTAATGATATGTTAGGTGTTGCTTGTCCACCACATATGATTAACATATTCTTGCAAGGCATTGCAAGGGGAGTTATGAATTTGTGGTATCTTAGATTTTGTTGTCTTAAGAGCATGTAAATTCTCACTGTAAGTACCTGTCTGTTAAAGGGAACATGGTGTAGAAAGCATGAGAGTTAGCTAACTGGAAGGATTATCCCAAACAAAGATCTGTGTAATTAAAATGGAAGTTTAATTGTGTTTCATCTGAATCTTGTCCAATCTTTATTATTTTCTCCCTGTCCCTTCTGTCACATTTTAAATCTGCTTTCGTAGAATAATTTTACCTGCTTTCTTAGGATAATTCTTATTGCTTTCTTAGAATAGATTTAATCGCTTTTTAGACTAAATTTACCATGCTTTGTAGAATAATATTTTACTGCTTTCATAATCTAGTTTAAATTATTGTCAAGTAGTTGTTAGAAATCATTGCAAAACTTGAATCGAGTAACCGAGTGGAAAATCTTAGTAAACGACATGGGCCCTGCTTCTATCGCACATCCTCCAGTGAACGATCCGGTCTTACTATAAATTACTGCAATTTTTGACACCGTGCGCTTTCGGGGGCACAGTTTCTTAACACGAGTAATAAAAACGTGACAACCTATAAATATATCCCTAATCCCAACTCCATCTTCATAAATTGGTTTCATTAAAAAAAAATTGAAAACCAGGATTATGATTTTTCAGAAATACTCATATAGTGGGATGATAATGGCAAAAAAAAACCATTATTTTCAATCCATTTCCGTGTCTGAAACGGGCATTTGCTCGCATTCCGGTCTTATATTAAATAAGAAAGCAGTTGAATTGGACTGATTTATGCATAATTGTAAAAATAATAAGCTGGTATGAAAAATGCATAAATATGTAATTTTATTACACATCTATGTTAGAAAAATCCAAAAACATGAGAAAAAGAAAAGAAAAGAAAAAGGAAACAAAAAGATGGGCAAAAGAATAAACAAGCCCACAAAATACAAAAAGATGGGAAAAGATAGAAAAACCCACAAAAAGAACAACTTCGGCCCATCTGGCCCATTCAGCTCTGTCTGGGAACATCTGGTCGAGGAACCCTGGTCGAGGACCATGGTTCCGCGACACAGGAGAGATTCGCGACCCAGCATGCAACATGAAGAAAAGACCAGTCTGGGAACTCCGGTCGAGGAACCCTGGTCGAGGACCATGGTTCCGCGACACGACCAAGGTTCCGCGCCACCAACACCTTGGAGGCCAAGTCATGTCCCAGTCGAGGAACCCTGGTCGTGGTCCATGCATTAGCGACAAGGGCATGTTCCGCGACACAGACGCACCAATAGAGACACAAGACCCAGTCGAGAAGCCTTGCCACATGCAGCCCTGTCCCGCGACACAAGGTGATTCCGCGACAAAGTTGTGATGTGTGTGATGTCTTGAGACACAATGGGCCTCAGATCAAGCCCATGGGCCTAGGGCTCAACTCCTATAAATATGAGGAGACCCCCATGAGCTCAGGGTTAGAATTTCATTCTCTTGAAGACACTGTTGGAGAATCCCTCTCTAGGTAGTTCTTAGTTTAGGTTTATTTTCATTTTTTTGTATTATTTAATTTGAGCCAGAGTGTAGTTTAGTTTAGCTTAATCTTATGTTATTTTCTATTTCAGAAGCATAGGTAGCCACTGTTCACAGTTTTCTTTCTTGTTGTTAAGCTTGATTTAGGGTTTGTATTACCCAAATGATGGGTATTAACAAACCCCATTAATAAAATGGGAAAATATTCACCAAGTTGTGTCCCAAAATCATGAAATGGGTCTCATAAACCCATGGATTTTTACTGCTTTCCTTTTATTTGGGTCTTTTGACTCCTATTGCTTTTTGTCTCCTATTTTTGGATATGTTGTATGCTTATGCGTGGTTGAACCCTAGATTAGGTTTTGCTTTATTTTAAATTCTGTCTTGGGTAGATTTAATCATGTTCTAGCATGTTCTTGTAGGTTTTTAAATTCTGTTTGGGTAGTGTAGTTTAGAATAGCTTTTTAATCCGAAATGGGGTGAGATCACACTGTTTGCATGCTACTGTTCAACTTTGCTTTTTCTGACTTGGGTCCTGAACCACCCATGTTGCTAACCGACTCCTGTCGCTAAGCCACGTTTGTCGACAGGAGGGTGTTCCGCGACATGGATGTCTAAGGACACTTGTCTTCATTATTTGAAAACCCTTGGTCGCTAAACACCCTGTCGCGGACCCACGGTCCTCGACTCAACCATGCTTAGCGACCATGAACCAAACTCTTGTTATTATTCTCTGCATGGCTCCTGTCGCGGAATACCCTTGTCGCGGACCCATGGTCCGCGACTCAACCTTTGTTCCGAGACAGGAAATTATGCCTTGCATATTTATTTTGAAAACCCCAGTCGCTAGACATCCTGTCGCGGAGCCATGCTCCGCGACACAATTCCAGGTTAGCGACTGGGAGCCAAAATACTTAGAAATTTCCAGAGCAACCCTGTGTCGCTAAACACCTGTCGCGGACCCACGGTCTGCGACACAACTTTTGCTTAGTGACACAAGGTGAAACTCTGCCCAAATTTCTGTAAATCTGTCGAGGCACCCATGCCGAGGGTCTAGGCCCATGACACCATTTATGGTATCTCGACAGAATCCTCCTCCCTATTTAATCCTAAAATTCTAATCTTCTACCCTCCATTATATTGCAAAAACTCACATCTAAATCCCACGGATTAAGATGTAATACCCTAGAATTGCAATATGAGGCGTTATGCTGCCAAAATTTTGATTCTCCATTTCTCATCTGTTAATTAATTGAACCCTCTAGTCAGAAATGATTGGTGATTCTAATTAGCAATAATTAAATCACTAATTGTCGTGATTAGAGGACCTTTGTTCAATTGTCATTAAAACATTTTTCTATAAACAAAATCATGATGTCTTAAACAGATAATCCGGACTGTAATTAATTATGGTAGGAGGGATTATTTAAGCCATCAATTATGGATTGATTCAATTACCTTGCATGAGAAACCAATGTCTCTCATGCAAGCTCTTCTCTTTATTTCATTTTATTTTGTCTTTTGCGTATTGTGTGTAACAATTAGTAAAGAATACATCAGACTAATGTTGGCGGGTATTCCCTCATGGATAACTAGCTCGTATTCTGGGTATTAGTTACTAAGTGTTATTTTGCATGGTCTGGATAGCAATCAGTGGGAGCCTTGGCGGTTCGTCCATCCGGGACTATAATAGCTGCTCAACTAATTCCTATCCAGATACAGTTTTATTTTATTTATCTTAATTTCCAAACCCAAATTCCAATCTGTAATAAAACTCTGCTAATGTCTGTCAACATTAGCTGATAAGTACTGCAGAGAGGAAGCATGTAGGTTTTAATCCGAATTCACAGACAGTGGAGGCCCAACTGGCATTGACACTGCCATTACAGGGTCTAAGCTGTCTAAATTCGCTCCATCCGAGTAATTGGGAAATTGGACGGTAGATGTTTACAGTGCACCCGATTATTCTGCCAGTACTTTGGTCTCCTGACCACTTCATCTCTGTGTTCCACCTTCTGTCTAGATCCACATCTATATTTTGGGTCAATTAATTTTACACTTCCATATATCCTTATGCATGATAATATTATGTACTATTGTGGTCTAAGCTATTTTGGGATCCTTCCCTTGGACAATAGAAGTCTAGATCTCAAACAGATATTGCATATTAAATTTCCGATAAAAACCCCTTTATAAAATCCGGATCTGAGTAAGGGATAAATTCTTCAGTTATGACTAATTCATACTTTATCAAGGGTTGATTTTGGGAAATTAGAAGCAGAGTCAGCGATTAGGTCTCACCTAGACTGAAAGGATCTGTGTTTTAATTGAGAGTCTAGTACCTGTTTAGGGAATGATTTTCAGATTCATTATTTTCCGAAATTGCTGTTTGATGGGAATTTAAGATTAAATATTACACCGAGATGGGGTCCACTTGGGCTCAAATACAGTGTAGTAAATAATCTTAGAGGAACGTCATCCAGGCCTTGGTTATTTTCTAAGATAGGGTTGAGTTTTCTTTCAACTGCTATCCTCTCCTGCCAAAGTCTATTTTTGAGTCCTGAGTGAGTGCATCCGGAACAAACTAATTCGTTAGTTCGTTTCATTAGTTTGTATCTCATAACCACCCGGAAGGAAGTGAACACACGAGTAGTTCACCAAGAGCCGGGAATTCTTGATCCATACTTCATCATTCTGATGGGGAGCTGTCTTTTACTACCAGGGTCAGACCTTTAAACCTCCGAGTGATAGAATTTTAAATGCTTTCTTTATCGCTTTCTTTTAAATGCTTTCATTAGAGGTCACTCGGTTGTATTGAGAGTTGTGTAACTGCTACTAGGATTGATAGTTAAGGGATAGTTCAGGCTTAATTAGAGTCTTTGGGTGTGACATGGGAGAATGATAGCAGTACTTGGCATTTCAATAAATGATTTGTCAGGTGTTGCTTGTCCACCACAGATGAAGTAACATACCCAGGCCAGGGCAGTTACAAATCTGTGGTATCTTAGAATTTGCGGTATTAAGAACATGTAAACTCATACTGTAAGTACCTGTCTGTTAAAGGGAACGCAGTATTGAGAGCATGAGAATTAGCTATCTGACAGGATTATCCCAAACAAAGATCTGTGTATAAAAATGGAAGTTTAATACTGCCTTATCTGAATCTTGTCCAATATTTATTCTTCTCTTCCTGTCCTTTCTGTCTACATTGTGATTCAGCTTCATAGCTAGCATAATGTAAATTTTCATTGCTTTTATAGATAGTATCTATCGCATTCTTAGAATAATCTTTACCCGCTTTCTAAAATAGACTTATTTGCTTTGTAGAGTAAATTTAAACGCTTTTGTAGTTTAGTTTAAATTCATGTTAGTAGATGTTAACCACTTTTCAAACCAATTGGAGCAATACGAATGGAAAATCTAGTAAAACGACGTGGGCCCTGCTTCTATCGCACATCCTCCAGTGAACGATCCGGTCTTACTATAAATTACTGCAATTTTTGACACCGTGCGCTTCCGGGCCACAGTTTCTTAACACGAGTAATAAAAACGTGACAACCTATAAATATATCCCTAATCCTAACTCCGCCTTCATAAAATGATTTTCATTAAATAAAATCAAGACCGGGGTTATATTATTTCGAAAATACTCGTGTGGGAAATTGTCAAAAGTTTCATGGCTCCGTTGCCGGGGAGGATGCAACGCCGTTTTATTAGAGAATTACATTCCTCATTGCTCCTAGTTAGCTTATACATATAAATATAAATATTCACCCCGAAACCGATTCTAACCTGGGGAATATGCAGGTGCCGTCATTATTGAAGCCGTTGTTCTATGCAAAGGAGGAAGCAGACGCCAGCCGAAATCCCGTATAACGCAGAAATAGAAAAGACAGCTCGACGTCTTAGGGCGGAGACTAAACGAAGACGGGAACGGGAAAGACATGCACTACTTTCACCAAGCACCAGTAGCGACATCTCTGATATGGCCAACCCTGACCTTCCCCCAATCCTTCCACCCAATCCACCACTTCACAACATCGAGGAAGACCCCGAAGATGCTGATAACGATGATTTGGATGATCCCCCTCCTCAGATCATACAAGGAGGCGGGAACCCACCAAACATTGAACATCAACACTTCGAGGCGCCTCCTCCCAACCTGAACCCTCAAAACCCACCAAACAACCAAAACCACCAAAACTTCCAAAACCAGCAAAATCAGCAGTACCAGAATCCCCATCAGAATCCCCCAAATCCTAATGACTTCAATGATCCGAGGAACTACTATATGCATCAGAACTACTACCCACAGCAGTATCAAGGAGGAGTTGAGAACAATCAACAAGCAGCAGCCGCCGATTACATGCAGCCAATCTTGGAGCCATATTTGAACATTCCTGGACAAGCTCCATTCTTGGCCAGGAACTTCGAATTGAAGCCAACCCTTATCAATCTTGTTCAGAGCAACCAGTTCGCAGGAGCAAGTCATGAGGATCCCCATGATCATCTGCAGACTTTCCTAGAATTATGTGATACTATCAAGAACCAGAATGTATCTGCCAACACCATTCGATTGAGGCTGTTTCCTTTCTCTCTAACTAGCGGGGCAAGAACATGGTACAAATCACTGCCCGTGAATCAGAAGTCTACATGGGAGGACGTGATCAGAAATTTCTTGACGAAGTACTTCTCGGAATCCAAGGTGGATGAATGCCGCTCTAAGATTGCGGAATTCAAGATGAAACCAGACGAGTCCCTGTATGATGCAAAGGAACGGTTCTTCAACTTGCTCAGGAAATGCCCCCAGCATGGTTTCCATGATTGGGAGAAAATGAGAAAGTTCTATAGCGGTTTGACCCCAGCATGGAAGAACATGCTTGATGCTGCCGGTGGTCAACACCTGCTATACATTCCCATGGATCAAGCTTGGGCCAAGATTGAAGCAATGAGTGTAAACAGATCTGTTCTTTCTGATGATGTTAATTCCTCTCCCCCTCGTGGTTTGTGTGCTGTAGGTACAACAGAAAAATTAGATATTGAAAAGCTGCAAGAACAGGTGGCAGCATTGTCTGTTAATCAGGGAGCTGGGAGCTCCACTCAAGGGCAGCAAACAGATGTAATTTGTGGACTGTGTCAAGGTGCTCACGCAACTGACACATGCGAACAGCTTACAGCTGAAAGCTGTAACTTTGCAGGGGCTTTCCCAAACAGGCACCCAAACTTGTCATACTCAAACAACAATGCCCTTAATTCCCACCTCTTGAACAAGCCACAACAGCAGCAGTTCAATCTGCAGCAGAACCTAGGATTCAATCAGAACAGGGGACAGAATTTTCAGAACCCAGGTTTCCAACCCCAGATCCAACAGAGACCTCCTCAAAATTTCCAACAGCCTACCCAGAACTTCCAAAATTTTCAGCCCCAAAACTTCCACCCTCAATTCATCCCGAACCAAGGCCAATGGAACCAAAACCAGAATCAGAACCAAAATCAAAAGCCCCCTTCAAGGCTGGAGAATTTGATGACTGATTTTATCACTAGCCAGAAGGAGATTAACACTCAGCTGCAGGCTTCCATCAGAAATGTGGAGACCCAAGTTACTCACATGGCTAATGAAATGCAGAAAAGGGATAAAGGAACATTGCCAAGCACTGCGGAAAAGAACCCGCAATGCAAAGAAATAACTTTGAAATCTTGGAAGACACTGGCTGGACCAAAAGGAGTGGATGCTGGAAATACTCATGAGGAAGAAGATGATCCTGTTGACAATGCTGATGAGGAAGCAGTGGATAAACAAAAGGAAGTCGAACAGCAGACTGACGCTGCAAAAAGAACGGCAGAAACAGAAAACGGTAATGGTGAAGGTACAACCTCTAACCAACTGCCACCAAAACATGATAACAAAAACAAGTTCATGCCTAGGGTTCCTTACCCGGCTAGACTTAAAAATAACCAACAAGATCTGAAGTTTGAAAAATTTCTGAAAAGACTGCGGGAAGTTGAGATTACCATTCCTTTGATAGAAATGATCTCTGAAATGCCAGTCTATGCTAAGTTCTTGAAAGAAATGATTTCAGGAAAGAGACAGGTTGAGCAGGACGAATTGGTGGTACTCAACAGCACTTGCAGTGCTATCATTCAGAAGAAGCTGCCGGAAAAGAAAGAGGATCCCAGATGCTATACATTGCCGATTCGGATTGGCCAGAACAACGCCGGAAAAGGACTGTGTGACCTCGGTTCCAACATTAACGTTATGCCATTATCCATGGTTAAACGTCTTAAGCTTGGAGTAGTTGAACCAGTCAAAATGAGGCTCCAGCTCGCAGATAGGTCAATTACAAAGCCAATCGGGATCTTGAAAGATGTAATAATCAAAGCAGGCAGTACTCCGTTCCCAGTGGATTTCATCATTCTGGACATCGAGGAGGACTCCGACTTGCCTCTCATCTTAGGCAGGCCGTTCTTGGCCACAGGCGGAGCACTAATTGATGCTAAATCCGGAAGTGTAACACTCCGCGTTGATGGGGATGAAGTCATCTTCGACATGGAGCAACTGCAGAAATTCCCGAATGACAGTTCTTGTTTTTCTTTTGATGATGTAATAGTTAGGAAAGAGCTAGACTCTGGAAACAATGATGAAATGATGCTGTATGGACCTTCAAAGCAGGTACTGAAGCCTGCTGGTGCTGAGCCAAAGGAACAGTGCAGCACCGTCCAATTTGAGGATCCTGAGTCCGGGGACCTTGAAGCATATGACGGTGCTGATTTCACTGCGCAAGGAAATGATGGCACCGAAGAGGAAGAAGAGGATCCTGTACTGATGCAGGGTCCCGAAGATAAATCTGATCTCCCACTACCCAATTCTCGCAAATTACTCCCTTCCGTTGAATGCCCACCAGAGCTTGAACTTAAAACATTACCCGATCATCTCAAGTACGCGTTTCTCGCAGAACATAAAAAATTACCTGTGATTGTTTCGGCTAAGCTCTCCCAAGAGCAAGAAAATGCTCTGGTGGTCGTTCTTAAGAAACATGTACATGCAATAGGTTGGACCATTTCTGATATAAAAGGAATAAGCCCTTCTATTTGCAGGCACAGGATTTTAATGGAAGAAGAGTATAAACCATCCCGTCAGCCTCAGAGGCGTTTGAACCCCCTCATGCAAGAAGTGGTAAGAAAGGAGGTTATCAAGCTCTTAGATGCTGGTATAATCTATCCTATTTCTGACAGCAAATGGGTTAGCCCAGTGCAGGTCGTGCCAAAACGAGGAGGGATGTGCATAACCAAGAATGAGCAAGGAGAAGAGGTTGCAACCAGGCCAGTGACCGGATGGAGAGTTTGCATCGACTACCGGAAACTGAATGAGGCCACCCGCAAGGACCATTTTCCATTGCCTTTTATTGATCAAATGCTTGAGAGGTTGGCAGGGAGAGAATTTTATTGCTTTTTGGATGGTTATTCTGGGTATAATCAGATTGTTATTTCTAGCGAAGACCATGAAAAAACTACTTTTACTTGCCCTTATGGCACTTTTGCCTACAGGCGCATGCCATTTGGTCTTTGCAATGCACCTGCTACTTTTCAAAGATGCATGATGTCTATATTCTCCGAATTTATCGAAAAGTGCATTGAGGTCTTCATGGATGACTTCTCTGTATATGGAGATACGTTTAACGAATGTTTGACTAATCTTGCTAAGATTTTAAAGAGATGTGAGGACACTAACTTGGTTTTAAATTGGGAAAAGTGCCATTTTATGGTCACTGAGGGCATAGTGTTAGGCCATCGCATTTCTCGTGTAGGTATTGAAGTTGATCCAGCCAAAGTTTCCATCATTTCCAATCTCCCTCTCCCTAACTCGATC
This sequence comes from Hygrophila difformis, assembly GCA_030278955.1. Lineage (NCBI taxonomy): Eukaryota > Viridiplantae > Streptophyta > Magnoliopsida > Lamiales > Acanthaceae > Hygrophila > Hygrophila difformis. Next base: position 27,650,277 of record JAOANR010000006.1, on the reverse strand, counting down.
AAATCAGTTAGGAGCTTCTTAGGGCATGCCGGTTTTTACCGGAGATTCATTAAGGATTTCTCTAAAATTGCCAAGCCGCTCACTAATCTGCTTTGTAAAGAAAATCCCTTCTTAATAAATGAAGCGTGTGTCCAAGCCTTTGACACGCTCAAGAAGATGTTGGTTTCTGCACCGATAGTGCAACCACCCGATTGGTCAATACCTTTCGAGGTAATGTGCGATGCTAGTGGTCTCGCCGTAGGCGCAGTTCTTGGACAACATAAGGATGGGAGACACTGCGTAATTCATTACGCAAGTCATGCCCTGAATGAAGCCCAAATTAACTACACCACAACGGAGAAAGAGATGTATGCTGTAATCTTCGCGTTTGATAAATTCAGACAATACCTTATAGGTATGAAGACTATAGTATACACCGATCATTCTGCATTGAGATACTTGTTTAGCAAACAAGATGCCAAACCTCGATTAATCAGGTGGGTACTTCTGTTGCAAGAATTCGACATCATAATAAAAGATAGGCGAGGTCGAGATAATGGTGCTGCTGACCACTTATCTCGATTAGAAAATGATAAAAAGGAAAAAGCCGTTAATGAAGAGTTTCCGGACGAACAGTTGTTCGCATTGCATCTGCATAATCAAGCTTGTCCATGGTTTTCCGACATCGCTAACTTCTTGGCATGCGGGATAACCCCACAGTTTTCGAACTATCATCAGAAGAATAAGTTCAAACGAGATGTATTAAGTTACTTCTGGGAAGAACCTTATCTCTTCAAACACTGCGCCGATTCAATAATCAGGCGATGTGCGACCGAGCATGAAGCCTATCAAATTGTCAGAAAATGCCATGAATCAGAATATGGAGGTCACCATGGTCCCGCTCGAACGGCCTACAAGGTCCTCGAATGTGGATTTTACTGGCCTCACATCTATGAGGATTGCAGGACATTTGTGAAAGGTTGCGACAAGTGCCAAAGATTAGGAAACCTCTCCAAGAGGGATGAGATGCCTCAAAAGGGAATTCTCACACTTGAGATTTTCGATGTATGGGGCATTGACTTCATGGGGCCGTTCCCACCATCTGGTGGAAACTACTCTATCTCGGTAGCTGTCGATTACGTGTCCAAATGGGTTGAGGCTGTCGCATTACCGACCAATGATGGTAGCCAAGTCATCAAGTTCCTCAAGAACAACATTTTCAGTCGATTTGGCATACCTAGGGTGGTGATATCTGATGGAGGAACACACTTTATTAATAAAGCTTTTGAAACTTTAATGAGTAAAAATGGAATCCTCCATAAGATAGGCACGCCTTATCATCCCCAGACTAGTGGTCAAGTCGAAGTATCCAATCGCGAGATCAAACACATACTCGAAGCCACTGTCGGGATAACCCGTAAGGATTGGGCACGTAAGCTCAATGATGCTCTATGGGCATACCGCACAGCTTATAAGACTCCCATTGGGATGTCCCCTTACAGACTTGTCTTCGGAAAAGCCTGTCATTTGCCCGTAGAGTTAGAGCATAAAGCTTACTGGGCCGTCAAAACGCTTAACTTTGATCCGAAAGTCGCTCAAAGCAAACGCAAGTTGGACCTCAATGAAATTGAGGAAATACGAGCGTTAGCTTATGAAAGCTCTCGAATTTATAAGGAACGGACCCAGAAGTTGCACGATCGCAGGATTAAGCCTAAGATTTTTATGTTGGTCAAAACGTGTTATTATTCAATTCTAGGTTGAAGCTGTTCCCCGGAAAGCTTAAATCCAGATGGGAAGGACCGCATGAATTGCTGGAAGTGTTTGAAAATGAAGCCGTCAGGATCCGAACTGACAAGGGCAACATAGTGGTGAATGGACATCGGTTAAAGGAGTACCTCAGACAGTTCGATCCGGAGAAAGAAAGCCAAGCAGTGGCAGACCCGGCTTACACTTAATAAGAAACAGCATTAAAAACAAAAATTTTTCATTTTATATATATATATAGTATATTATTTCATAACAAGAAAGTACCCAAAAATCAATCAAACATTTAGAGTACTAAGACTCTAAATGTGAGGATGTTGATATTTGGAGAAAATCTAATGCGTTGTATTTATCTACTTTGCAGGAATTCCGGAACCACCAAAAAGAAGGAGCAGTAAAGTAACACGGAAAACCAGGTTCTTGGTTGGATTAATTCCATGAATTTAAGAAAATATTTCCGGAAATTGAAGCAATTTAAATCCGGAATAATTTTTGCAAACAAATGGAATTAACCCAACCTAATTTATGCAAGTGGATCTTTCCTTAATTTCAACCCAGTGCGTTTTTGAATATTATTTGGACTAAATTTATTCAGGCCCAAATCAAATAAAATGAACTCAAGCCCAACACCACACTCGGGCCCAGTTCACAAAAAATTTGAAAATTCAAAATTCGTGTCACGGAACCAACCACTGTGCCGCGAAACAATGCTCCGCGACCAGGCCTGGCCCCGCGACACAGTCACACTTATTACCCTTTCGATGTCGCGGAACATCTGTCGCGGTCCATGGCTCCGCGACCGGACTTTCACTCCGCGACACCTTCTTCCGTTGACTTTTCCCTGCCAGAACTCGGTCGCGAAGCTCCTGTCGCAGACCGTGGTTCCGCGACCAGACTCAGATTCCGCGACTCGTGTAATGTCGCTATGCCCTGGTCGAGGAACCCTGTTCCGCGACAAGGTCTGGTTTCCACGACCAGTGTTTTTAGTATTTATACCCCCCCCCCTCACATCATTTCCCTGCACTCACGTCAGTTTCATCCAACCTCCATCTCTTCATCTTCTCCTGTTCCTTCTTCTCTCTACCGAACGAACACCACCGTGTTCTTCGCACTCAAACACTCCTTTTTCAAGGGGAGACTATGGACCGATTCTACGGGATCCTTCCAAATCTGGGACCCCTACCTCGACCTGAACCATGGAGGGCAGGGTAGAAGCCCCATTTTTCCCCCCTTGTTCATAACTCCCTCGTTTCTTTCCTTGTTTTTTTGTCTTTATTTTGATTTTTGAAAAGCATAATGCGGTTTGTGTGTGCATTTTTGTTTTCAGTTTTTGAGGTTTTAAGTGTTCTCGGTTGCAAGCATTGTTTTGAGATCTTTTTGGATCCTTACATAAACCCATTTTCAAAACTGTCAAGAGTAAAATTTTGGGAAAGTTTAAAACTTGAGAGAACAAACTGATGAATGTTGGGGTGTTGTTTTGAACATCATAATATTATTGGTTTTTTTTTATTATTCTTGAGTTTAGGGTTTTGTGTTTGATTTTCTGTCCTGTGTAAGTTTTGCTTTTGAAATAAATGTTTCTGGAGTGTTATCTTGGAACATTAAGGTGGAAAGATCTTTTTGGCATATTTGTTCCCACATGTTACAATCTTGTGGGAATAAATGCTTGTTTGTTTATGGAAACATAGTACAAACACCCAATGAGAGCTTCCACTTTTTAATAAAGGTGACCTTTTGGAAAAAGACGAAAATAGTTGATGGGTGCACTAATTGACTTGTGTTCTTTTTGTTCCCAATGGAACTATAGTGTGAGTAAAATAGCAGTATTTTCGTCACCCAACTGCTATTCTTTTCAAAAACCCAAAATGGGACCACTCACATCCCACTTTCCTTAAATAAAACAAGTCAACCCTTTAAAAATTAAAAATAGTGTTTGCAAATTCTTGGGGACGTTTCAACTGTTCAATGCAGTCCAAACAAACCGAGAATAGCAAATCCATTGCGCCACGCATCCACTGCACGCTCCTAAATTCGAGCATTTCATCTCCATCCGTCCATCTCAGTCCATTTTCAACAAGTGTCTCGGACTTGTTTAATAAAATTGGAAAATTAAATTTTTGGGCCCGACAGCCCATTAAAAATATATAGGGGCCCAATGACCCCTATCTTTTCATAAAAATCCATTTTACCCATGCTTTAAATTAAAAATTCAAGTCAAAAACTTAATAATCTCACATTTAGAGCAAAACTCTAAATGTGAGGATGTTGGTTTCTAAACTTGAATAATTTCCGAAAAATTATAAAAAAAATTGGATTCATCCCTTCTTATCTTTTCAGGGGAAATCCTCCAAACCCAGACCCCGTGCCCGGAGGAACCCATCTGCTGGACCTGCCAGAAGAACTCCTAGGTGAGATCCTCTCCAGAATAGGAGAGGATGAGATCAGGGAAGTGTTCACTGCTCAAGAAACATGCCAGAAGCTTAGAAACGCAGGAAACCTCACCGTCGTTTACAAGCGATGCGAGTTGGATACGGCTAGGGTAAGGCAGTGGCAGGGGAGGATACGGAGGCAGAAAGAGAGATTTATGAACACGTGCACTGAGGCTGGAAACTTCAACCTCCGAATTGTCCCAGCACTCCAAGCATTCACAGAAGGGGATGAAGAGCGAGCTTGTGAACTGCTGCGGCCAGGCATCGAAGACAATCATAAAGCATCCATCTTCACCCGTGGACTGATGCTCATGAGCAAGCTAGATGAAGGCCAGGTCAATCAGGGGATCGCAATGATAGAACGAATGGTGACCGATCGAGAGGTCCTCAACTACACATCCACCAACACCCTCTCGTGGATGGCAGACAATCATGCTCCCTACTTGTTTGCAGGGCAACCACCCCGAGTTTTCTGCAGAAGGATGCATGAACCCCTGAGAGACCACAACGGATGGTGCCTGTGCTGTGATCTGACTAGCTACGTCCACTGGCTCAGATACATGTTCTGAAAAAGGAGGAAGAAGAAATGAATCCTAGTATGCTTTAGTCCTTTTTAAGCTCTAGTATCGGCACTATATAAGGGATTTCCTCTTTTGCATGCAGGTTTGTACTAACTGCATAGGAATCTCTTAAAATTAATGTAATTTACTGCTTTCCACAAATTGAACTCAAGATTGAGATCTGCAACAATCTTTATTTGCTTCCTTTGAAAAGATGTCTGACAGTCCAAGATGAATAAGTGACTGACAGGCCAAAAATATGCTGTTGACACACTCCGTGTGTCAGCAGTGCCTCTTTACTGCTTTAAATTAAATAACCAGCAAAAATATGCATAAACCTGCTCTAAATTCACATGTTGAATTTAGGCTTATGATTAAATTTTCAAACTTTTAAATTGGGATAATATAATTGAGAACATGCATGAAATGAATTCCTAAGGTTTTGAGCTATAAAAATTTAATGATGCGATCAGCTTATTGGGTAATAAATCTGCATGTTAGAGATTTCGATTGAATAAATTGTTAGAATTAGGCTCTGATTAAATTTGAGAATATTGTATGACATGAATCAACCCAACCTTGTGAGATTTGAGCCATGAGTCACTTTTACTCATTTATTTTCTTTGATGTGTGAATCATTTTGATTAAAGGAAACTAGAACTTGCGATTGGGACCGATTCAAGACCATGCTATATTCCCAAAATCGAGCGTATGATCGAGGCACTTAGAAAACCCCAAATTTTGGCCTTCGTTTGAAATCCAAACCCAAAAATATTTACCCTTTAGGATTAACCAATTTGAGCCTTAAGCCTAATTTTTCTTTGAAGCCCTCTATATTATTCCTATCCTCACAAAAGACCAATATATCAAACCCAAGTGTGCAAGAATAAATTTTATCAAGGCATTGAATTTATGATCATCAAATTCATATCAAATCGGTATTCAATAAACCGATTCAAAAAAAAAAAAAAAGAAGAAGAAGAAGAAGAAGTTGAATTCCATTCAACATAAATAAATTGCAAATGACAAAGCAAATTAGACATAGTCTAATGTCATGCAATAGAAAAGAAAAGCAAAAGAAAGAAATAATGATGATCATAAATTTTAAATAAAAATATGCCAAGTTATGATGGAATGAATTTTTGCCACTTCAAGCCCAATAATTCTTTTCCTTACCTAATGTTACAACCGTATGCCCCATTACAACCTTAAATAAGACCTCATGATCTCGATTTGAAGAAATGAGCCGGTGGCGAGTTGGTCTGATTGCAAGCTTATGGGATAATTTAATTAAATTTGATTTTGAGTGTTCACTGATTAAACCCCAATTGAGAGTAAGTGAATTTTCCGATTCTCTTATATGTGAGGCTCTGTTTCATTAAAAATGTTCATGTCATCCCTTAATTCTAATTTTTAACCTTTGCATCTTTCAAACATGATATTCATGAAGGGTTGACAATAATGTTTGATTTGTAGGCCCGATGTAGTGAGCAAGTATAATTTCATTAAACACTGCAATCAAGGGAACTTAATACTTGTAGTTTTTGATTGTCTTATCCCAATCCAAAAAGAATGTGATTTATGAAGCCACGAAAATGAATTGAATATGTAGAGTCCGTATTCTTAGGAACATTGACTCTGACTGCTCGGGGACGATCAGTATTAAATGTGAGGATGTTGATAATGGCAAAAAATGACCATTATTTTCAATCCATTTCCGTGTCTGAAACGGGCATTTGATCGTATTCCGGTCTTATATTAAATAAGAAAGCAGTTGAATTGGACTGATTTATGCATAATTGTAAAAATAATAAGCTGGTATGAAAAATGCATAAATATGTAATTTTATTACACATCTATGTTAGAAAAATCCAAAAACATGAGAAAAAGAAAAGAAAAGAAAAAGGAAACAAAAAGATGGGCAAAAGAATAAACAAGCCCACAAAATACAAAAAGATGGGAAAAGATAGAAAAGCCCACAAAAAGAACAACTTCGGCCCATCTGGCCCATTCAGCTCTGTCTGGGAACATCTGGTCGAGGAACCCTGGTCGAGGACCATGGTTCCGCGACACAGGAGATATTCGCGACCCAGCATGCAACATGAAGAAAAGACCAGTCTGGGAACTCCGGTCGAGGAACCCTGGTCGAGGACCATGGTTCCGCAACACGAAAGGTTCCGCGCCACCAACACCTTGGAGGCCAAGCCATGTCCCAGTCGAGGAACCCTGGTCGTGGTCCATGCATTAGCGACAAGGGCATGTTCCGCGACACAGACGCACCAATAGAGACACAAGACCCAGTCGAGAAGCCTTGCCACATGCAGCCCTGTCCCGCGACACAAGGTGATTCCGCGACAAAGTTGTGATGTGTGTGATGTCTTGAGACACAATGGGCCTCAGATCAAGCCCATGGGCCTAGGGCTCCACTCCTATAAATATGAGGAGACCCCCATGAGCTCAGGGTTAGAATTTCATTCTCTTGAAGACACTGTTGGAGAATCCCTCTCTAGGTAGTTCTTAGTTTAGGTTTATTTTCATTTTTTTGTATTATTTAATTTGAGCCAGAGTGTAGTTTAGTTTAGCTTAATCTTATGTTATTTTCTATTTCAGAAGCATAGGTAGCCACTGTTTACAGTTTTCTTTCTTGTTGTTAAGCTTGATTTAGGGTTTGTATTACCCAAATGATGGGTATTAACAAACCCCATTAATAAAATGGGAAAATATTCACCAAGTTGTGTCCCAAAATCATGAAATGGGTCTCATAAACCCATGGATTTTTACTGCTTTCCTTTTATTTGGGTCTTTTGACTCCTATTGCTTTTTGTCTCCTATTTTTGGATATGTTGTATGCTTATGCGTGGTTGAACCCTAGATTAGGTTTTGCTTTATTTTAAATTCTGTCTTGGGTAGATTTAATCCTGTTCTAGCATGTTCTTGTAGGTTTTTAAATTCTGTTTGGGTAGTGTAGTTTAGAATAGCTTTTTAATCCGAAATGGGGTGAGATCACACTGTTTGCATGCTACTGTTCAACTTTGCTTTTTCTGACTTGGGTCCTGAACCACCCATGTCGCTAACCGACTCCTGTCGCTAAGCCACGTTTGTCGACAGGAGGGTGTTCCGCGACATGGATGTCTAAGGACACTTGTCTTCATTATTTGAAAACCCTTGGTCGCTAAACACCCTGTCGCGGACCCACGGTCCTCGACTCAACCATGCTTAGCGACCAGGAACCAAACTCTTGTTATTATTCTCTGCATGGCTCCTGTCGCGGAACACCCTTGTCGGGGACCCATGGTCCGCGACTCAACCTTTGTTCCGAGACATGAAATTATACCTTGCATATTTATTTTGAAAACCCCAGTCGCTAGACATCCTGTCGCGGAGCCATGCTCCGCGACACAACACAATTCTAGGTTAGCGACTGGGAGCCAAAATACTTAGAAATTTCCAGAGCAACCCTGTGTCGCTAAACACCTGTCGCGGACCCACGGTCCGCGACACAACTTTTGCTTAGTGACACAAGGTGAAACTCTGCCCAAATTTCTGTAAATCTGTCGAGGCACCCATGTCGAGGGTCTAGGCCCATGACACCATTTATGGTATCTCGACAGAATCCTCCTCCCTATTTAATCCTAAAATTCTAATCTTCTACCCTCCATTATATTGCAAAAACTCACATCTAAATCCCACGGATTAAGATGTAATACCCTAGAATTGCAATATGAGGCGTTATGCTGCCAAAATTTTGATTCTCCATTTCTCATCTGTTAATTAATTGAACCCTCTAGTCAGAAATGATTGGTGATTTTAATTAGCAATAATTAAATCACTAATTGTCGTGATTAGAGGACCTTTGTTCAATTGTCATTAAAACATTTTTCTATAAACAAAATCATGATGTCTTAAACAGATAATCCGGACTGTAATTAATTATGGTAGGAGGAATTATTTAAGCCATCAATTATGGATTGATTCCATTACCTTGCATGAGAAACCAATGTCTCTCATGCAAGCTATTCTCTTTATTTCATTTTATTTTGTCTTTTGCGTATTGTGTGTAACAATTAGTAAAGAATACATCAGACTAATGTTGGCGGGTATTCCCTCACGGATAACTAGCTCGTATTCTGGGTATTAGTTACTAAGTGTTATTTTGCATGGTCTGGATAGCAATCAGTGGAAGCCTTGGCGGTTCGTCCATCCGGGACTATAATAGCTGCTCAACTAATTCCTATCCAGATATAGTTTTATTTTATTTATCTTAATTTCCAAACCCAAATTCCAATCTGTAATAAAACTCTGCTAATGTCTGTCAACATTAGCTGATAAGTACTGCAGAGAGGAAGCATGTAGGTTTTTATCCGAATTCACAGACATTGGAGGCCCAACTGGCATTGACACTGCCATTACAGGGTCTAAGCTGTCTAAATTCGCTCCATTCGAGTAATTGGGAAATTGGACGGTAGATGTTTACAGTCCACCCAATTATTCTGCCAGTACTTTGGTCTCCTGACCACTTCATCTCTGTGTTCCACCTTCTGTCTAGACCCACATCTATATTTTGGGTCAATTAATTTTACACTTCCATATATCCTTATGCATGATAATATTATGTACTATTGTGGTCTAAGCTATTTTGGGATCCTTCCCTTGGACAATAGAAGTCTAGATCTCAAACAGATATTGCATATTAAATTTCCGATAAAAACCCCTTTATAAAATCCGGATCTGAGTAAGGGATAAATTCTTCAGTTATGACTAATTCATACTTTATCAAGGGTTGATTTTGGGAAATTAGAAGCAGAGTCAGCGATTAGGTCTCACCTAGACTGAAAGGATCTGTGTTTTAATTGAGAGTCTAGTACCTGTTTAGGGAATGATTTTCAGATTCATTATTTTCCGAAATTGCTGTTTGATGGGAATTTAAGATTAAATATTACACCGAGATGGGGTCCACTTGGGCTCAAATACAGTGTAGTAAATAATCTTAGAGGAACGTCATCCAGGCCTTGGTTATTTTCTAAGATAGGGTTGAGTTTTCTTTCAACTGCTATCCTCTCCTGCCAAAGTCTATTTTTGAGTCCTGAGTGAGTGCATCCGGAACAAACTAATTCGTTAGTTCGTTTCATTAGTTTGTATCTCATAACCACCCGGAAGGAAGTGAACACACGAGTAGTTCACCAAGAGCCGGGAATTCTTGATCCATACTTCATCATTCTGATGGGGAGCTGTCTTTTACTACCAGGGTCAGACCTTTAAACCTCCGAGTGATAGAATTTTAAATGCTTTCTTTATCGCTTTCTTTTAAATGCTTTCATTAGAGGTCACTCGGTTGTATTGAGAGTTGTGTAACTGCTACTAGGATTGATAGTTAAGGGATAGTTCAGGCTTAATTAGAGTCTTTGGGTGTGACATGGGAGAATGATAGCAGTACTTGGCATTTCAATAAATGATTTGTCAGGTGTTGCTTGTCCACCACAGATGAAGTAACATACCCAGGCCAGGGCAGTTACAAATCTGTGGTATCTTAGAATTTGCGGTATTAAGAACATGTAAACTCATACTGTAAGTACCTGTCTGTTAAAGGGAACGCAGTATTGAGAGCATGAGAATTAGCTATCTGACAGGATTATCCCAAACAAAGATCTGTGTATAAAAATGGAAGTTTAATACTGCCTTATCTGAATCTTGTCCAATATTTATTCTTCTCTTCCTGTCCTTTCTGTCTACATTGTGATTCAGCTTCATAGCTAGCATAATGTAAATTTTCATTGGTTTTATAGATAGTATCTATCGCATTCTTAGAATAATCTTTACCCGCTTTCTAGAATAGACTTATTTGCTTTGTAGAGTAAATTTAAACGCTTTTGTAGTTTAGTTTAAATTCATGTTAGTAGATGTTAACCACTTTTCAAACCAATTGGAGCAATACGAATGGAAAATCTAGTAAAACGACGTGGGCCCTGCTTCTATTGCACATCCTCCAGTGAACGATCCGGTCTTACTATAAATTACTGCAATTTTTGACACCGTGCGCTTCCGGGCCACAGTTTCTTAACACGAGTAATAAAAACGTGACAACCTATAAATATATCCCTAATCCTAACTCCGCCTTCATAAAATGATTTTCATTAAATAAAATCAAGATCGGGGTTATATTATTTCGAAAGTACTCGTGTGGGAAATTGTCAAAAGTTTCATGGGAACTTGTCAAAAGTTTCATGGCAAGGAACTTCATGACATGAAATTATGAAAAGTTTCATGGCGCCGTTGTCGGGGACCTTCAGTTTGGCAGACAGATGTAATAAATGATACTATATTAAGTATTGAGCATTGATGTCTGTCAAGATTGAATTGTCTATCCCGGCTGCACCATGAAATTTGTCAAAAGTTTCATGCCGGGGAGGTCCACAGCGCCGTTTGAAATCAAAGTATCTCACATGAGTAATAAAAAATGAAATATATCCTTAAACCCCTTTCCCACGAATCATAACTCTTTTCATTTAATAAATTTAACTTGGGATATTTTAGAAAAATATTCGTGTAGGAAATTGTCAAAAGTTTCATGGCGCCGTTGCCGGGGAGGATGCAGCGCCGTTTATTAAGAGAACTACACTCCTGATTTACTCATAGATAGTTTTTGTATATATTTCTGAACCATTACTAACCTGGGGGTTGCGCAGGTGCTGTCAAATCTTGATACAAACTGCTTATGCAAAGGAGAAAGGCCACATTGCCTGAGCTACCGTTCGATCTAGAAATAGAAAGGACCGCTCGCCAACTGAGGGCGCAAGCCTGACGAAGGAAAGAGCAGGAAGCCCGGACTCGTACCTCACCCGAAACCACAAGCAGTGAAATATCTGATATGGCAGAGAACCAAGACATTCCCCCGATCTTACCAATAGACCAACCACCCAATAATCCTGGTAATGGAGCTGATGGGGGTATGGTAGAACACCCGAATCGTGCCAACGAGGAGGAAAATCTACCTAATCCAAATCAGCAGCAGTATCAGCAGTTCCACCAACAACCACCACCCCCTAACCAATATAACCAACAAAACCAAAATATACCAAACCAGCAATACCAGAATCAAGCCTTCAATCAGGATCAATTCCAAAACAACCCTCATGATCCCGATAATATTTTTCAACATAATCCCAACTACCACCAGCAGTATCAAAACCAAGCAGAGCAAGGAAATCAACAGCAGCAAGCAGCAGCTGATTTTATGCAGCCCATCGTGGAGCCTATCTGGATAGGCCTGGGAGAGCACAATTCCCTGCACACAATTTTGAGCTCAAACCGGCACTCATCAACTTGGTGCAAAACAACCAATTTTGCGGTGCAAATCATGAGGATCCCCATGATCATCTCCAAACCTTCCTGGAGCTCTGTGACACAATCAAAAATCAAGGAGTCTCACCTGATGCTATAAGACTAATGTTGTTTCCCTTTTCTTTGTTTAGTGGTGCCAGGGATTGGTATAAATCATTGCCCATAAATCAGAGGAGTACCTGGGCAGATTTGGTGAGGAGTTTTCTGTTAAAGTATTTTCCTGAATCTAAGATAGACGAGGGACGAGAGAAAATTGGAGAGTTCAAGATGAAGCCGGACGAGTCATTGTACGACGCAAAGGAGAGGTTCGCCAGCCTCTTGAGGCGATGCCCCCAACACGGATATCAACCGTGGGAGCAACTGAGGAAATTCTATGGAGGACTCACTCATCCATGGAGAATGATGTTGGACGCTGCAGGAGGAAGACATTTACTCCATTTGCCCATGGATCAAGCCTGGGAAAAGATTGAGACAATGTCTGTCAACAGATCTGTATTGAACAGCAGTGACAAGAAGGCGGACCCTCCTAGAAACGTTTTTGCTGTGAGTGAAGGAAAAACGGATTTCGAAAAATTTCAGGAACAGGTAGCTGCGATACAGCTAGGACAGGAGAAAGGAAAGGGAGCAGGTACTTCTCAGGCAGGAGCCTCATCTAGCCAAGTGCAAGCACAGCAATCGGGAGCAATTTGTGGGCTCTATCAAGGACCACATCCAACCGATACATGCCAACAACTAGCTACCGAAAGCTGCAATTACGCAGGGAACTACCAGAACCGCCACCCCAACCTCTCCTATTCCAACAACAATGCACTCAACGCGTATTTGTTGACACAGCCAAACCAGCCTAACCAGTTCGCAAACCAGAACCTTCAGCAGAACTTCAGACCTCAGAACCAAGGATTCGTTCAGCAGAGAGTTCAGAACTTCCAGGATCAGAACCAGAACTTTCAACCCCATATCCAACAGAGGCCCAACCAAAACCAAGGCCAGAATTTCCAAAACTTCCAAGCCCAACCTGATCAGAATCAGCAATACAACCAAAAGCCACCATCTCGCCTGGAGAATTTGATGACTGAGTTTATTTCCAATCAAAGTGTAACACCCCGGATTTGATAACCCAGGCCGGGATGTCACCGCCACATCTCCCTAGCAAGACACGGATTCTCCGAGCTTGCCAAAGAGATGCAAGGCTATAGGTATTGTAAAAAGATTTAAAAACAAGTCCAGAATCTATGTAAAAATAATAAGTGTCATCCACACATATAGTAGTAACAATATATTGCAGCGGAAAAAGGTAAATGGGCCTACATGGCCAAAACTCGGGATTTACATGCCCGTTATGCAAGTATCGTAAAAAGGCAAATAAACAGTGTTTAATGTTTTTAAGTATTTATTTATTTTTGCATGTCTTTAAATTATGCATTTAAATTATGTCTTTAAATTTCATGGCATGACTAAATTATTATTGTAGATTAGATGCATGTTTAAATACACAATTAAAATTATTATTTCCTTTAAATTTTGTGAATGCATGTTAGGAGTGAAATTTTAAATTATCTAATTAAATCCCTTTATTGCTATGTTAGGATCGACTTACTCAGTATTTTATATACTGATAAAATTGTTGTATTCTCTTTTTATTTCAGAGTACGGAGATGATGCATAGCATGTGCATTGGGGATGGATTATTAAACATTGTTTATTTGCTTTTTACGATACTTGCATAACGGGCATGTAAATCCCGAGTTTTGGCCATGTCGGTCCATTTACATTTTTCCGCTGCAATATATATTTACTACTATATGTGTGGATGACACTTATTATTTTTACATAGATTCCGGACTTGTTTTAAATCTTTTTGCAATACCTATAGCCTTGCATCTCTTTGGCAAGCTCGGAGAGTCCGTGTCTTGCTAGAGAGATGTGGCGGTGACATCCCGGCCTGGGTTATCAAATCCGGGGTGTTACAAGTTGGTATCAGAGCCCGGAATATTTTGAAGCTATTACTATTTTTACTTTAAAATATTTTGAACTAAGTATTATTTTTAAATTTATTATTATCATTATTATTTTTAAGACTACTAGTATTATTATTTTAGCCCAAAATTTGAGCCCAAAAATTTTCTTACCCAAGTAGTATAATATTTTGAGCCCAAAGGGGGTTAAATTATCTTGACCCAATATTTATAATTATTTAAGCCCAACCATTTCGGCCCAATACCCATGTTTTTACTTCTTAAAGTCCAAATTATTATTTTGGCCAATATAGAGGCCCAACTTTTTAAACCCATGATTAAATTTAGAAATACATTAAAATTTATTTTGGGAGGGGGGATTGCATGTGCATATTCATATAGATTTAAATTCCTGTATATCATGACTTATATTCGAAACATACTCTAACTCTAACCTCCTTGTTGACACTAGATGGCCGAACCCAACATGAACATGGTCAACTTGATGGTGAAACTGACTAACGCATATTTAGAGTCCCAACAACATGTCAACTATTTCAAGACTCGAGTAGGACAACTAGAGGGCCAAGTGGCCCATCTGGGGCATCTTAGGGAGACCGATCATCATAACATAACCCAGCTGCAAAATCAAGTCGCCGAACTCCAAGCCCAAATGGCCCAACTCCAAGACAAGGGTGATGACTTGGAGGAACAAATAGGAAACGTAGCCTGGGAGTTGACTACCTTGGCCAATGAGATTGACGGGGGGGTCCTTCAGAACCCGGGACCTCACCCTAATGCCGCAGCACCGATTGACGTATCCAGCGACGAGGACGATCTCATCGAGGATGTACCTGCCTAGTCACCCTATACTTAGGAGTCCATACTGATGCACTACTATCTATATTCATTTTTTTTCAAATTAGTACCAGCACTACTACTTCATTCCTGTTACGAATGCTTGTAAACAGCTGAAAAATTTTCTCTTGAGTAATAAATCTACAAGCATTTATTTTATACAATTATATTTAAAGTATTCCTTACATTTTAATTAAATTACTTCTCTTCGAATACCCTACTAAAACCCGATCAAACAAACGAACAAGTTAATAATAATCAATGACCTATAGATAACAACTAAACAAAAATACAAGTAGTAAATATATATAAATATACTTTGTATAGAGATAATTATCGGACAAGGGTATCTCCAACCCTAAAACCCTAAACCCTAAATCCTGAACCCTGGGGTCTAAAAAAAAAAAAAACCCTGAACAGGTTACTGTTCACGAAAAAAAAAAAAATAAAAATAATAATAATAATAATAATAATAATAATAATAATAATAATAATAATAATAATAATAAACAAAACAAAAACGAAGCAGTAAGTAGAACCAACCCCGAATAACAACAAACAATACGTTAAACCCCAACAACCTATACTAACAGGTTCCAACAGAACTGATACCTGTCGATATCGCCATTTATTTAGTCAAATTATTTCCTAAGTATTACATAATACTTCAACAAAAGAATCTAAACTCTCTTGTTCTTGCAACAGCATGGCACCGAGAGGAAGAGCACGCGCTCAGCCCACTACTCCAAACACCAACGAAACCCCTATGCAACAAGAAATGCCCATACCCGGCGAAGGGGTACACGCTCAAGAGGAGCCGGCAAACCCCATGCCAAACAACATGGACGCGCGCCTACGGACTCTAGAAGAGGTTCTCATCGCGATAGGAAACGCGCATGTGAACCAAGGCCAGGCCGCTGCGGTACCTCCACCCGAGGCCCGCATTAACTACCTAGCTATGGTGAACTCGTATCGTCCGCCGAACTACGCCGGAGAAGAGGACCCGGCCAAACTTGAAGAATGGATCCGAACCTTCGACAAGCTACTAAACGCGGTGAAGTGCCCAATTGGCGAGAAGGTGCCTGTGGCATCGTACTATCTCGGAGGGGAGGCAGATGACTGGTGGCGTGCCATGCAAGATAAGCTAGCTGAGGACGAAGAACCCTATTCTTGGGAAGAATTCATGAGTCTGATCAGGGATCGCTTTTATCCCATGAGCACAAAGTCCGCCATGTACGAAGAATTCTTATCCCTGAAGCAAGGAGGGCAAACAGTCCAAGAATATTACACCCGTTTCAAGGAGTTGGTGCGTTTCGCACCGAGACTCGTGCCGACAGACGTGGAGAAGGCACAGAAATTTGAAATGGGGCTAAACTTGGCTATACGAGAGGTGATCACTGGCGTCCCATACCCAGACCTGCAATCGGTGTATGATCGTGCGGTAGCTGTTGCAAGGGTGCAACAACTAAAAAGGAAAGTGAGTGGAGAACCCAGCCGAGGATCTCAGGGTCAGGATAAGAGGGGTAGAGACAACCGTTCCGGAAACAATGCTGTAGGGAACAACTTTCGGGGAGATCTGAACAGACCCCCTCAAAACAACAACAGAGGATATGACGATAGAACCCTTTTCCGGGGTAACCCGGTACCACCTTGCCCGAGATGCGGCAGGCCTCATTTGGCCAGAGGGTGCCCCCAACAGGGCGCCTGCTACAGGTGTGGTCGCAACGGCCACATGGCGAATGAGTGCCGCACTCGACTGGAAAACATCACCAAGAGAGAGGATTTAGGCACGGGGCCAACTCAGCCTCGCAACCAGGATGGACGGAATGGAAACAACCAGGGGTATAGACCCCCTCAGAACCAGAATCTCAATCAGAATCAACGTCCCCCACAGAATCCAAATCAGCAACAGAATCAGAACCCGAACCGGGATCAGCAAGGCAACCCGGGACGTCCAATGGGGCGATTGAATGTCATCAATGAGGCAGATGTGCCTTTGCAAGGGGACGTAATGGGAGGTACGTTCCATGTCTTGAGTACACCCCTTAGAGTTCTGTTTGACTCAGGAGCTAGTTGTTCGATAATATCATCTAGAGTCTTACCTGAACTAGATCTACCTAAGTGCGAACTGATTAACTTAGGGATTCAACTTCCATCGGGAGAGGTAGTATCATGCTCTAAGCGATATAACGGAATTCCGATAGTTATAAAGAATGTAGAGTTTTTCGCGAACTTAGTAGAATTCGAACTACAGGATTTTGACGTCATACTAGGAATGGATTGGCTAACCCAATATAAAGCCGTGATCGATTGCCAAAAACAAAAGATCACGTTGTCAAAGAGTCGGGGAAGGAGAGTCATCTTTTACTCCCAACCCCCTAAGAAGTCTACCAAGATAGTTAATGCCATGAAGCTATGTAGCTTAATGCGTAAGGGTTACGCGTTATATGCTTGCTACATTCATAACCTTGAGGCCGAAGAGGTCAAGGTGGATAACATTCCGGTGGTGAGAGAATACCCAGATGTATTCCCGGAAGACGTTTCCGGCATGCCGCCTGAGAGAGATCTGGAATTCACTATAGATCTTATTCCGGGAACGGAGCCTGTCTCGAAGGCTCCTTACCGCATGGCGCCGCTGGAAATGAAGGAACTAAAAGAACAACTCGAGGAGTTGCTAGAAAAGGGCTACATAAGGCCGAGCACGTCCCCATGGGGAGCCCCGGTCTTATTCGTGAAGAAGAAAGATGGAGGTCTACGACTATGCATCGATTATAGAGGACTTAACCAAGTCACGGTCAAGAACAAGTACCCGTTGCCAAGAATCGAGGATTTGTTCGACCAACTGAAGGGAGCCTCAGTATTTTCAAAGATCGACCTACGATCCGGATATCACCAGTTAAGGATCGCCGAAAAGGATATCCCAAAGACGGCATTCAGAACTCGCTACGGGCATTACGAATTCACGGTGCTGTCATTCGGACTGACGAACGCCCCAGCGATGTTCATGAATCTCATGAATAACGTGTTTCGAGAACTATTAGATCAATGTGTGGTGGTGTTCATAGATGACATCCTGATCTACTCGAAAAGCGAAGAAGAGCATTCCGAACACTTACACAAAGTGTTAGGGATCTTACGAGCCAATCAGCTGTATGGAAAGCTGTCCAAATGCGACTTCTGGCTAAAAGAAGTGGCATTTCTGGGACATATCGTATCCGCCAATGGAGTGGCAGTAGACCCAGCAAAGATTTCGGCAGTGACCGAATGGGTGCCACCGAAGAATCCAACCGAGATAAGAAGTTTTCTCGGATTGGCAGGGTACTACCGGAGGTTTGTAAAGGATTTCTCAAGGATCGCTCGCCCATTGACGCAGCTGTTAAAGAAAGGGGTGAAATACGACTGGACCAGTGAGTGTGATTCCGCATTCCAAGAATTGAAGAAACGGCTTACTACAACACCGGTGTTGACATTACCATCGGAAGATGGAGACTTCGAGGTGTACAGCGACGCCTCGAAGGAAGGATTGGGATGCGTGCTAATGCAAGATCAAAGGGTTATAGCATATGCATCACGTCAACTAAAGCCACACGAAGAGAACTACCCGACGCACGACTTGGAGCTAGCCGCAGTCGTGTTCGCTCTAAAGATATGGAGGCATTACCTCTATGGGCGAAAGTGTCGGATGTTCACCGACCATAAGAGCCTCAAGTATATATTCACGCAAAAAGAGCTGAATTTGAGGCAAAGAAGGTGGTTGGAACTGATTAAGGATTACGACCTGGAAATCGCGTACCACGAAGGAAAGGCCAACGTCGTGGCCGATGCCTTGAGTCGAAAGACTCAACACGTGGTGAACTCACTCGTGGTACCGGCCGAGTTGTACAGAGACTTGGCGAAATTAAGTCTGGAGTTGGTACACTCCGGCAAAGTAAGTGAGGTCGTCAACACGATGGTAGTAGGATCTACCATACTTGATGAGATACGACTAGCACAACAGGGTGATGAAAAGTTGGAGGAAATTAGGAAGAGCATTGCTGAAGGAAAGGCAATGGATTTTAAAATCCATGAGGACGGAAGCATCCGCTTCAAAGGAAGGTGGTGCATACCACGAAAATGCGAGGACCTGAAGCTAAGAGTAATGGAGGAAGGCCATAATACCCCATATTCGGTCCACCCCAGAGGCGAGAAGCTATACAAGGACATAAAGAAGAACTATTGGTGGCCGAACATGAAGAGAGAAATAGCCGAGTTTGTGGCGAGATGCCTTACCTGCCAGAAGGTCAAGGCCGTACGGCAGAAACCCTTAGGATTAATGCAGCCATTGGAAATCCCAAGTTGGAAATGGGATAGCATTTCAATGGACTTCGTTTCGGGGTTACCACGTTCACCGAAGGGGATGAATAAAATCTGGGTGATCGTGGATAGGTTGACAAAAGCTGCCATATTTATCCCCATGAAGGATACCTGGTCCATGGACCAATTGGCAAGGGCATATGTCGACAACGTGGTACGACGACATGGAGTACCACACGACATCATCTCGGACAGAGACAGTAGATTCGTCTCACATTATTGGACAAAACTACAAGAAGCCCTCGGTACGAAGATAAAGATGAGTACCGCGTTCCATCCCATGACGGATGGACAAACGGAAAGGACGATCCAAACTTTGGAAGACATGCTGAGGGCATGCGTACTAGAGTTTAAAGGAAGTTGGGAAAACCACTTACCCTTGATCGAATTTTCCTACAACAACAGCTACCATGCTAGCATTGGCATGGCACCTTTCGAGGCACTGTATGGACGCAAATGCCGAAGCCCATTGAGCTGGGAAGAGGGCGAGAGGACTATGGTAATTGGACCGCAACTTGTTGAGGACATGGCTCGACAAGTCAAAATAATCCAAGGAAAGATGAAAGCCGCGCAAGACCGGCAAAAGAGCTATGCCGACGTGAGACGGCAAGATTTGGAATTCCAAATAGGCGATAAGGTCATGTTAAAGGTATCACCGATGAAGGGTGTGATGCGCTTTGGCAAGCGGGGAAAATTAAGCCCACGGTACATAGGACCATCGAGATCCTAGAAAGAGTCGGGAATCTTGCATACCGACTAGCACTACCACCACAATTTGCTCGTGTCCACGACGTGTTCCACGTCTCGCAACTGAAGAAATACGTCCATGATCCGACCCACGTACTCCAACCGGAGGAAATTGAGCTGGACGATGACTTAAGCTATGAAGAAATTCCGGTGCGAATACTCGACAAGAAGGAGAGGGTAACAAGGAATAAGACCGTGAGGATGGTTAAGGTTCTCTGGTCTAACCACGAAGCCGAGACGGCAACGTGGGAGCTAGAAGCAGACATGAAGGATCGTTACCCAACCCTATTCCAAGACAGTGCGACCACAGTTATGGGGACATAACTGTAATCTTAAGAGGGGGAGGATGTGACAACCCGAGTATTTCTGAATATTTTGTACGAATACTTTGTACCCCAAATAAACAAATTCAAATTGTTTTGAACTACGTAATGACTTGATCCCTTCACGGGGTACGTAGGCAACTCGGAAATTTCAATTATGGGTTCAGTCAAATAATAACAAACAACGACACACAATAATACAATCGCTTAATCAAACAATTCCCGAACTCGCGAGAGGATGAAGTACAACTTCGAGGACGAAGTTGGTTCTTAAGGGGGGTAGACTGTAATACCCGTAAATTTTAGAATATAAAAATAGGAATTAATCCAATAGGAGAGAAGGTTTTGTTTCCGAGAACCCGTAGACGCGGAAATGCACGGAAGTCAAGGACGACGAATTAGAACCCGACGGACCAAAACCGACGGTCTTAGGATTTCAAGCACGTAATCGAATTGAGACGGAATAAATTTATGATGAGAAGCATAATCCGGAAATGACCTGGAAAAATCGAGCGCGAAAACGGGGAAGGATAGAAGTCCAAAAGAGAGGAGAAAAGACCCGACGGATCGGATCGCACGGACCCGCCCGGACCGCAGTCCAGGCGAGTCTCGCGCGCTGGCCGGGCGGGGTTTGGCTAAAAGGCGCGCCAACCCCGCGTGGTCCTACAGGTTTTGGCAACTTGCGCGTTTTCGGCGATTTCTTACCATAATTCGACCTCCCGACTTTGGAAAGCGGATTTTGGCCGAAGGGGGAAGCCTTTAGGCGACCTAGGGCAGCCTCTCCCCCATTCTCATCAGTCACCATTCACTCTCAAACCCTCTCAACTCTCTCCAAAACCAAAACACTTTCCGGCGACTTCCCGACGACTTTCCGATCACTTCCCGACGACTTTCCGATCACTTCCCGGCGACGAAAACCGACGAAGGAGGCGTTGAATACAAGATTCCTTGTATTCAAATCTGTGGTAAGTCGTTCTTAGAGTTCTATTTAAGTTTTTGAACCCGAAAACTTGATCTAACATTGGATTTCTTCGTCCGATTCGAAATCGTGGCCAAAGTCGGAAGCTTGAAGTTGAGGAGATCCGTTCGTAGGATTTTGGACGAGCCAGCGACCTTAGGACGACCCAAACCTCTCTATCACTGTATGTTGAGCCTTCCATATCAATACGGGTGATTTCGGGGCGTCCGGTATAGGCGTAATGTAATGAAACGTAAAAATCGAACTTAAAAACCCCATCTTGCGCAGTTTCTGTTTTCGGCCTAAAACTCATATTTCGAGGATTCAATCCGAGAAACTCAAAACTAGACTTTTAATCCTAACACATAAATCTAGGTTGTGTAAAAATTTCAGCCATTTTCGTTAACATTTGCTGTTTTAAATCGCATCGAAAAGAAACTGTTTTGACAAAACGTGTGGAAATCTGTCTATGAACATGTTCGAACTTGGTGAATTTATTTCTATAATTTCTAGTCCAATTTGATCTTTACAATCTAAATGAAAGTTGTAGATAATCATGTCTAGTATGTGCATATTAAATTTCAGAATTTTTGGAGTCCATTTGATATGTTAAAAAGTCGAGATTTTGAACTGTGTCAAACCTGAGTTCGGACAGATTTCTGATTGCATAGTAAAATCGATTTTTGACATGTTTCCTCAACTTATTTCGAAAAAGTTAAAACACGAAAGTTGTTCGTTAGGGTGTTTTGCATAAAGTGTGAAGATTTCAGAATTTTCGGGCTTGAAACGGATTTTTAAATGAGAAAGGAGCAAACTGTGACGCCAAGATACTTTTAAATCGAAGAGTTTTGAAATTTCGAAACAAACGGTCAAAGATTTGAAACACGATACATCTACACTTTTGAAAAACCCCGATACATTAAATCTAAATGATACATGAGATACTTGGTGGAGGGTGAGTGCTCTGCAGGGTGCCCCTCTAGCCTTTTCTCTTCGGGCCTATAATGGACGAGAGAATTTGATGAAATATTACGCCAGTTGGCGGGAGATACATGGCCTACTCTCTCGGGTTGTCCGTATGGATTTCTCGAGGCTCCGGAGTGTTACTGGGTATGGCAGATACGGCTGTGGCCGCCGGATCACCGGCTATACAAGATACTTACGACACGGCTGCGGCCGCCGGATCACCGGCTATACAAAACACTGAGAAATGGTTTCGTAACGGGGGAAATAAAAGATTTAATGTTTTTAAGTATTTATTTATTTTTGCATGTCTTTAAATTATGCATTTAAATTATGTCTTTAAATTTCATGGCATGACTAAATTATTATTGTAGATTAGATGCATGTTTAAATACACAATTAAAATTATTATTTCCTTTAAATTTTGTGAATGCATGTTAGGAGTGAAATTTTAAATTATCTAATTAAATCCCTTTATTGCTATGTTAGGATCGACTTACTCAGTATTTTATATACTGATAAAATTGTTGTATTCTCTTTTTATTTCAGAGTACGGAGATGATGCATAGCATGTGCATTGGGATGGATTATTAAACATTGTTTATTTGCTTTTTACGATACTTGCATAACGGGCATGTAAATCCCGAGTTTTGGCCATGTCGGTCCATTTACATTTTTCCGCTGCAATATATATTTACTACTATATGTGTGGATGACACTTATTATTTTTACATAGATTCCGGACTTGTTTTAAATCTTTTTGCAATACCTATAGCCTTGCATCTCTTTGGCAAGCTCGGAGAGTCCGTGTCTTGCTAGAGAGATGTGGCGGTGACATCCCGGCCTGGGTTATCAAATCCGGGGTGTTACACAAAGGGAGATAAACCAGCAATTGCAGTCATCAATCAAAAATGTGGAGATGCAGGTCACCCAGTTGGCTAAGGAATTGCAGAACAGAGGGAAAGGAACACTGCCGAGCAGCACTGAAGCCAACCCGCAATGCAAGGCAATCACATTGCAGGGAGGCAAGACTCTGAAGGGAAATGTTGGATCTGCAAAGAAGAAAGCTATGAAAGTAAAGGTTTCATTGGAGGTGGAAAAGGAAAAGGAAAAGATTGAAGGAGATGAAAGCGTTGAGCTGGTAAAGAATAAATCAGATACAGCTAACTCGCAGGCTGAAGCTGTAAATGAAGCTGAAAAGGGTATGGGTGAAGGTACAACTTCCTTCTCTTTACCACCAAAAATTGATAATAATAAGTACATGCCAAGGGTGCCGTACCCTGCACGTCTTAAAAATAAGGAACATGACCTTAAATTCAAGAAATTTCTAGAACGGTTAAAGTATGTAGAGATAACCATTCCTCTCGTGGAAATGATTTTAGAAATGCCCACCTATGCTAAGTTCTTGAAAGAATTGATTTCAGGGAAAAGGCAGGTAGAGCAGGAGGAGGTGATTATTCTCAACAGCACATGCAGTGCCATAGTTCAGAGAAAACTACCCGAAAAGAAAGAGGACCCTGGGTGTTGCACGCTACCAGTACAGATTGGAAAGGCCAAAGTGAGCATGGGGCTATGTGATCTGGGATCCAGCATCAACGTGATGCCTCTAGCCATGGCAATTCGCCTACGGCTCGGAGAGATTGAACCGGTCAAGATGAAACTGCAGTTGGCAGACAGATCAATCACTAAGCCCGTAGGAATCCTCAAGGATGTGGTAGTCAAAACCGGCCAAGTTCTTTTCCCGGTTGACTTCATCATCCTTGAAATTGAAGAGGACTCTGAAATTCCACTTATCCTGGGACGCCCGTTTTTGGCCACTGGCGGTGCACTGATTGATGCCACATCTGGAAGAGTCACATTGAGGGTGGACAATCGAGAAATCTCTTTTGACATGGAGGAGCTGCAGAAATTCCCGAACGAGGGATCTTGTTCCATGTTTGATGTAATAGAAAGTAGGTGTGAGGACGAGAGCATAGACTCTATGACTGTGATGACGGACAAAGTTTCAAAACAGGTACTGACGCCTGGAGGTGCTGAGCAACAAAGAAGCTGCAACGCTGTTCACTTTGAAGACCCTATCACTGGGGATCTTGAAGAGTTTGACGGTGTTGAATTCACTCCGGAGGAGGAAGAGAGCACCACGGAAGAGGAAGTGGACCCTGTACTGACACAGGGTCCTGAAGGTAAATCTGATCTCTCACCCCCAACCATTTCTCGCAAATTACTGCCTTCCGTTGAATGTCCGCCAGAGCTTGAACTTAAAATACTTCCGGATCATCTTAAGTAAGTCTTTCTCGCTGAACATAAAAGATTACCGGTAATTGTGTCAGCCAAGCTGACACAAGAACAAGAAAAAGCTCTGGTAGACATTCTAAAGAAATATGTACATGCAATTGGATGGACCATTTCTGATATAAAAGGAATAAGCCCCTCTGTTTGCATGCACAGAATTTTAATGGAAGAGGAGTACAAGCCCTCTAGGCAACCACAAAGGCGTCTGAACCCCCATATGCAAGAAGTGGTAAGGAAAGAAGTTATCAAGCTCTTAGATGCTGGTATCATCTATCCTATATCTGACAGCAAATGGGTTAGCCCAGTGCAGGTAGTACCTAAGTGTGGGGCGATGTGCATAACGACTAATGAGCAAGGAGAAGAAGTGGCGACACGTCCAGTAACCGATTGGAGAGTCTGCATCGACTACCGGAAGCTTAACACCGCTACGCGGAAGGACCATTTTTCCTTGCCATTCATTGATCAGATGCTGGAGAGGTTGGCCGGGAGGGAGTACTACTGCTTTTTGGATGGGTACTCTGGTTACAATCAGATTGTAATAGCTAGTGAAGATCACGATAAGACCACTTTCACGTGCCCATATGGAACTTTTGCGTACAGGCGCATGCCTTTTGGACTTTGCAATGCGCCTGCCACTTTTCAGCGATGCATGATGTCTATTTTCTCAGAATTTATCGAAAAATGCATTGAAGTTTTCATGGATGACTTCTCTGTGTATGGAGATACTTTTGATGAATGTTTGACAAATCTTGCAAAAATTTTAAAAAGATGCGAGGACACTAACCTAGTTTTAAACTGGGAGAAATGCCATTTCATGGTCACCGAAGGAATAGTGTTGGGTCACCACATCTCGCGCTCAGGCATCGAAGTCGATATGGCCAAAGTCTCAGTCATATCCAACCTTCCATTACCAAACTCAATAAAAGCAGTTAGGAGTTTCTTAGGGCATGCCGGTTTTTACTGGAGATTCATTAAAGACTTTTCTAAAATTGCCAAGCCGCTCACTAATTTGCTTTGTAAAGAAAATTCTTTCGTAATAAGTGAAGCGTGTGTTCAATCCTTTAACACGCTCAAGAAGATGTTGATTTCTGCTCCGATAGTGCAACCACCCGATTGGTCAATGCCTTTTGAGGTCATGTGCGATGCAAGTGATCTCGCCGTGGGTGCAGTTCTTGGGCAACATAAGGAGGGAAGGCACTGCGTGATTCATTACGCCAGCCATGCCCTGACTGAAGCCCAAGTCAATTACACCACCACGGAGAAAGAGATGTATGCTGTGGTTTTCGTGTTTGATAAATTCAGACAATACTTCATTGGTACGAAAACCATATTATACACCGATCACTCTGCACTGAGATACTTGTTCAGCAAACAAGACGCCAAACCTTGATTAATCAGGTGGGTACTTTTGTTGCAGGAATTTGACATCATAATAAAAGATAGAAAGGGCAGAGACAATGGTGCTGCTGACCATTTGTCTCAAATAGAAAATGATAAAAATGAGATATCCGTAAATGAAAATTTTCCGGATGAGCAACTGTTTGCCCTGCATCTTCATGATCAAGCTTGTCCATGGTTCTCCGACATTGCTAACTTTTTAGCATGTGGAATAACTCCACCATTCCAGGGCAAGAGACAAAAAGAAAGGTTCAACCAAGATGTAGTTAACTACTTCTGGGAAGATCCTTATCTCTTTAAGCATTGTGCAGATTCGATTATTAGACGTTGTGTAACTGAGCACGAGGCTTATCAAATCGCTAAAAATATCATGAATCGGAATATGGAGGTCACCATGGCCCCACTCGAACAGCTCACAAGGTGCTCGAGTGTGGTTTCTATTGGCCTACCATTTACGAGGATTGCAAGGCGTTTGTTAAGGCTTGCGACAGATGCCAAAGATTAGGGAATATCTCCAAGAGGGATGAAATGCCTCAAAAAGGAATTTTCATCCTTGAGATTTTCGATGTATGGGGTATTGACTTCATGGGACCATTCCCGACATCTGATGGGAATCACTACATCTTGGTAGCTGTCGATTATGTGTCCAAGTGGGTCGAGGCGGTTGCGCTGCCAACCAACGATGGTCACCAAGTCATCAAATTTTTGAAAAATAATATTTTCAATAGATTTGGTGTACCTAGGGTAATCATATCTGATGGAGGAACCCAATTTGTCAACAAAGCTTTTGCAAATCTCATGAGCAGAAGTGGGATTCTCCACAAGATCGGCACGCCTTATCATCCCCAAACCAGTGGCCAAGTCGAGGTATCTAACCACGAAATCAAACACATACTCGAAGCCACTGTGTTGATAACCCGCAAAGACTGGTCACGTAAACTCAATGATGCTCTATGGGCATACCGCACTGCATTCAAGACTCCCATTGGGATGTCCCCATACAGGCTTGTCTTTGGAAAAGCCTGTCATTTGCCTGTAGAACTAGAGCACAAGGCTTACTGGGCCGTAAAAACGCTTAATTTTGACCCACGAGTTGCTCAAAGTAAGCGCAAGTTGGACCTCAATGAAATTGAGGAAATACGTGCGCAAGCTTATGAAAGCTCGAGGATTTACAAAGAGCGGACCCAGAAGTTACACGATCGTCGTATAAAGTCTAAACACTTCTATGTTGGCCAAAATGTCTTGTTATTCAATTCTAGGTTAAAGCTGTTCCCCGGAAAGCTTAAATCCAGATGGGAAGGGCCATACGAAGTGGTGCACGTGTTTGAAAGTGGAGCTGTCAGGATTCGAACTGACAAAGGAGAGCTGGTGGTGAATGGACATAGATTGAAGGAGTATCTAGGACAGCTTGTCCCCGAAAAAGAAGTCCAAATGACATCAGAGCCGGCCTATGCTCAATAAATATATATTTATTTATATAATTATTTATTACATATTTATTCGTCTCGAACGATAAGTATCCAAAAATCAACTAAACATTTAGAGTACTAAGACTCTAAATGTGAGGATGTTGATATTTGGAGAAAGTTTAATAATTTTCTTATGTTTACCTTGTAGGAATTCATGGAACCAACAAAAAGAGAGATAAAGCTTCTAAAACCAGGTTCCCGGTTGGATTAATACTACATTTAATGGAAAGTAATTTCGGAATTTAGAGAAATTTAAAATCCGGAATAAATCCATAAAATGAGGGTGTTAATCCAACCTAATTTATGCAAACAATTTATAATAGAGTAATACCTCTGTTTAAATATGTGCTTTCGGTATGCTTTTTCTTAAGAAAAATCCATAATTTCAGAAAATTTGAAATTTTGAAAAATTTGCAAAAATTTTTTTAAGTGTTGAATGTGAACTGTTGTATTTCTCAAATCAATTCAGTCTACATCGAATTGTTTGAAACAGAGCGCATTGGAGGTATGCCTTGAAAATTTTAACCAATTCGATCTTCAAGCAAATTCGGTCTAGACCGAATTGGACTAAGAGACCGAATTGGCTCCCCAAGACACATACTCCATCCTTGTGTAAATTTGGCCAAGTAGCAATTCGGTCTATAGCAATTCGGTCAGACCGAATTGATTTTGAATAGATCGAATTGATCTGCAAAAGGCATTTTTGATTCCTTAGTTTTATTTATGCAAGTGAGCAATTTGATCTATAAAGCAATTCGGTCTAGACCGAATTGCCCATATAGACCGAATTGCCTCGCAAAAGCATCCCCCATTATTTTTTTCCTAAGTAACCAGATTCGGTCTTCTTGCTGTAATTCGGTCTCTAGACCTTCGGTCTAGACCGAATTGCCTTCAAAAGACCACATTGCAGCAAGTGTGTGTTTGTTTCCCCTTGCAATTCGGTCTCTAGTAATTGGCCTAAGAAATCGAATCTCTCACAAACACTTGAAACCAACCATCAATTCGGTCTAGACCGAATTGATGGTTCTGTCTCCAATAGACCGAATTAGCCCACTCTCCTAACCCTTTATATTCCTTTTTCCCCCCTTTTTCCCTCACTTTCACCCTCCACACTTCGATATTTCCCCGAATCCTCTCTCGCGAACTTCGTCTTCCTCGCGAAACCAGGGCTCGAGCCAGTGCTTTACTTCGTTTTACTCCGTTCAAAGTGCTTGAAAATGGCGTCTTCTTCGTCTAATCCTACTGGGAGTATCGGGTAAGTGTTCTGTTTTCGATTTCGCACTCCCATTTTCGCGATTTCAGTTTTGGTTTTTCCCTTGTTTTTGCAAAACCGGGGTTGAGAAAGGGAATGGTGATCGTTTTCGAGTTGGGGATGGTCGGAATGTGGTCGGAATGGGTTAGGCTTGTTCGGGAATGGCGTAGAACGCGATAGGCAGAACCTAGGGTTTTAGGGTGTTTTGTTCAAAACTGCCATTGTTGTGGGTTCGAGTTTTCTAAGGTGTGGGGGATGTCTTATTTTGAAAATGATGGTTTCAAAACCCTCAAAAATATGGTTCTTGTTCATTATTTGGTTGAGTTGTTCCATTTTTGTTGTCTGTGAACCTATTTGTGTTGATTGTGTCCGTGTTTGTGAAATCTGTGAAAATGGGAAAACACAGTGGTTTGTTTTTCCCTTGCAATCACTGTGTTATTTACTGGTTATTTGATAATGTTCTTGAATATGCATGTTGATGATGTTGCCAAAGCTATGTTTTTGAAGCATGACTTATTGGCTAAAATTTTGCATGATCATGGTATGAATAGACTGTCTGTGTTTGTTTTCAATTATGCATACACTTTGTTATGTGTATCTTGTCAATAAATGCTTTTGTCGGGTACCTGTTAACCACAATTTGCAAACTCAACTCGAAAGTTGACGTTTGCACATACGGGAAACATGGTATTACAAACGAAACCATGCCAAAATTTTTCCAACACTTTTGGCATGGCATTTATGTCTAAAAAGAAAAAGGTGGTAGAATGTTCTTTTCTTTTAAGTGTTTGACTTATGCTCATTTTTTTTGGGGACCAAATGGGGAATATTCAAATGGAACATCTTGTTTAATTCTTTAATACCCATTTCCCAAAACAAAATCCAAATGGGGGACCACTCACACCCCCAATTTTATTAAATAAACAAGTCAACACTTCTCATAAAAATCCAAAACTGACCCTTTTTGTCGGGTACCTGTTAACAAAATCTTGCTAAGTGATTGCATAAATTGTCATGTGCATTTGTTCCTCATCATTAATCATCTTGCTGCCTATTTCACATGATTTAAATCACATTTTAAGTGATAAAAATCCAAGATCTCTTTCGTAGGCTTAATAGCCTATGAAATTCTACTTTTTGGTCCTTTGACCATTCAAAAACGTTTTAGACTATTTATAGTCTAAGAAAATTTGTAAGGATCCAAGATCCTTATTCCCCTCACCTTTCTCTCTATTTTGTTGCAATAAGAGTTGGATATAAAAATCCAACTCCATGTCCTTTTATCCAATAAGTTCAAGTAAAAACCAACTAACTCACATTTAGAGCTTAGCTCAAAATGTGGATGTTGATTTTCCAACTTGAATATGTTTATCAGAAACTTGTTAAAAATAATTGCAATTCCTCTTCTCAGGGACAAATACGTGATAACCTCCATAATGGGTCTTCCAACGACCACTCCAGACCTTGCCTTTTTGGAAATCGAAAGGTTGAAAAGGGAGATCGAGGAAAATAGAAAGGCCATCAGGGACGAATTCCATCTGAACATGGACCACCAGATCGAATGGAGATTTGAAATGAAAGATCACTGGTGGAGAGATATTCCAGAAAATGAGAGAAACCTTAAGGCTACAGGCCTTGAAAGAGACATCTGCCAACACATGTGGAACTTCTGGAATAATGAATTCGACCAGGCGAGATATGACTTGAGGTTCGACGATTCGAGAGTTCATTATGAGAGAATGGTTTGGAGGATGATTCAACAAAAGGCCAGGTGGAATCGATTGCTTGAGCAGCACCTCGGGGATAAGAAAATAGCAGCCTTCGAGCCAATCCCCATTCAACCAGCCATCACAAGAGAAACCAGAAGTCAGTTTGCCAGACAAACTCCTCTGGTACACAAAGTGGCGGTGTCTGGAGTGGTCTACATGCCAGACGCTTTCCCATTCATCTACAAGAAAGAACTATTTGACAATGGAACCATTTGCGGACCGGAAGAGCAACTGTGGCTCACAAAGCACGCCAAGGCATGCCACATTGAGATGGCATAT
The DNA here is from genome assembly GCA_030278955.1 of Hygrophila difformis. Classification (NCBI taxonomy): domain Eukaryota; kingdom Viridiplantae; phylum Streptophyta; class Magnoliopsida; order Lamiales; family Acanthaceae; genus Hygrophila; species Hygrophila difformis. The sequence continues at coordinate 27,619,591 of JAOANR010000006.1, read as the reverse complement.
AACTTCTGGGAGTCCCTTCAACCTGTGCTGAATTATGGAGCAGCCCGCCACACTCCGATGCTGGACTCAATAATACAAAAGACAAAAGCAATACGGAAGCTGTTGGGGGAATACATGAAGGCATGGGGGAGCTGGGAAAAGGACATCAGAAAATCTGTGCTGAATCCAGGGGTGGTGATACCCCCGGGAAATGAGGAAATCGTTCCAAGGTTTCTACCAACAAGATTCCCGGTGATTGAGCCCAAAGAAGCCACAATGGTTGGAATGCCCAGCTTTGCGCTAATGAAAGCCGAGTGCACAACGATGTACCAAACCAGAAATTGGGACAGGATGGGCAGAAAGAAAAAGCATATACCACTGATGAGCCAGACCAAATGCCTGGAGTACTTGGACATCCCACCGGTCCGGGACTTGTCAGGGCTAAATGAGAAGGAGACAGACATCATGGACACTCTCTATGCAGACATGAAGACTAGATTCTTCGACCAACTACGAGAGATGGACAGGGAAGCCCTGAGGTACTGCCAAGAAAACAGAGTGCGATTACGTTACAACACGGGGTTCCAAGGAGTCTTGGGTAGATACTTCAAAGCCAAATGGACTGCCCAGCTTACAGCAATGACCGAGCCCAGTTTCATAGAGAAATATCTGAAAACCAAGGGGCCAGAGTTGGGGCTGTGGACCGAAGCTGATGACAAGATGATAGATGATTATGTGGACCCGACGTCCGAACCCCACCAGTCAACCGAATCGGAGCCCCTCCAAACCGAATCTGTGCCAGAGCCACCAAAGAAAAAGAGGAAACTGATAAAACTGGCTGAGAAAGAAAAGGCTGGAAGACCTGCTGAATCTCAAGTCGAAATTCAAGAACTCCCAGTCAGCCAAGGACTCTTCCCCCAGTGCCCAAATTCGATGGCAAGCCCTCCAAACCAAAGAACAGAGGCAAGGAGCATGCCGTTGATCTATCCAAGAAAGAACAGAAGCGTCTAGCCCAAGAACAATTTGATGCAAAAATAGCAAAAAAGGCCCAAGAAGAAGCCGACACAGAAAAGACAATGAAAGATCAGAGGGTTGCGAAAGCTAAACGGGCTGAGGAACAAAGGGCTGCTGCCCGCAAGGCGCGTCAAGTTGAAAGAGAAAGGCAGCAGAGGGAAGAAGCCGAGAGAGAAATGGTCAAAGAAAAAGAAGAGTGGAGGCAACAACGAGAAGCAGAAAGGGCTGAAAGAAACAGGCTGTGGAAGGAAGAGATGGCCAAGAAAGCTGAGGAAGAGGCTAAGAAGGCTGAAATGGAAGAGAACATTAGAAAAGCCCGGGAAGAGGAGGAGAATAGAAAGGCTGCTGAGAAAATTCAAGCCGAGCTAGAGAAGAAGCAGACGAAAGAGATTCAACAGAGGCCGATGTTGGGGACGATGATTGTCAGATAATCAGCGGAACCAACATCGTGCCTGTTAAAGTAAAAGAAGAGCCGGCTGAATGGGCTAAGGATTGAAAGCAGCAGCAGAAGGAGATAGCCACTAGGAGGAGTGGGAGTGTAAAGAAAATGGATGAGATCGGTGAAGGACTCAAACCCACAGAAGAGATAGCGGAAATGGTGCAGGAGGGCAATGAGCGTTTTGAACAATTGAAGGAAAAGACTGCGGAACTTTTAGTAAGTTTGGACCAAGTTGCTGCAAATGCAATGGCTGCAGCTGCTGCCCAATCTCAACCCACTGCACCTGACAAGAATATGACAGAATTGGAAGACTCGCATGCTGAAACAGATCCGCAAGTCGAGGCAAACCAAGGAGAAGCAATGGCAAACGAGGGCAGCGGTGGCAGCACTCAAGCAGAATTGGAGACCATTGATGACCTGTTCAAGGACAAGACGTATCAACAAATCCTCCAAGGGGATTTTGATATTACTGGAGATCAAGGAGATAACATGATAGAACAACTGGGGGAATTAAACACAGGGAGGGATGATGAGGTACCTCAAAAAGAATATCAACATGTTGTTGGTCCCGTCCTTTCTGATGATTTTCTCAAAGCTGTACTTCATGAATTTCCTTGTAATTCGTATGAACAGGGAATATCTCAAGGAGGCGAGCAAGCGGAACATGAACAACAACCTGAAGGAGAGGATACACAGGCTGAAACAGAACCTCAAGTAGAGGGTGAACATCATGAACAGCATGAACAGATGGAGGAGAAATCGGATTCGGATTGGGAGCAGGCACACCCTCAGGAGACCCAAGAATCAACGGGGTCAGTCCGATCCGCTGGGTATTGGGTGACCTCTACCTCAAAGGGGCGCTTGGGGGTATCCACAAAGAAATGCAAAAGGTTCCCCATTAAGGACGATGCAGATATAATGAGGAGGTTCAACGGGAACGAGCAGAATGCAAGGCGTTATATGGCGCTAGGAGAGCTATTAATACCTGATGAAGGATTCAGTTCAGAAATGGTGAATCATCCTATGCTGGTCTTCCTGCAACAAAACCATGGATGGACTGAATTCCTTACGCACCATGCTGAACCAGGGATAGCAGAGCTTGTTCGGGAATTCTACTGCAATATCAACGTCGCCCAAAAGAGGAGTTGGGTACGCGGAATCGATGTAGATATATCTGGAGAGTACCTGAACAGATTCCTCAATACACCCAACTGGGTATCAGAATTCCTAACAGCTGAGCACTTTGAGAAGAGAGCATGCAAGGCAGTTGAGAGGTCATATTATGACAACATCACAAGATCCCTCACTGCCGAGAGCTATACTGGCGAATTCTCTTTCAAAGCCAAGCACCTGAAGCTGGAGTTCCAACCCTCATATGACTTCTACATGTCAAAAATTAGGCCCAACCCTCACGCACATGAGACATCTGGTCGAATGCTGAAGGGTTTTGCTAAGCTATGGCATGGACTGAAGATCAACGTAGGGGAGCATATCTTCCATGTCATGACTTCAAGGACCTCCGGCAGGGCAGCTGCTCTCTGCTATCCAAACCTCATTAGAAGAATCTGCGAAGCCCAAGGAGTAGATCTATCTGTTTTCTCAGGGAGCGACACCATTGATATGAGTCGCCCAATTCCAGTTCCAAAAACGAGGGTAACTGATCCGGTTGTATACGCTATGCCAGATGAATCAGAAGCCCAATCCAGATACACTCCTGGACAACCGGCTAAGCGCAAGTCATGAAAGAAAGAGGCCCGTACTGAAGCGGTGCCTTCACCAAAAGAAGCTGGAGTCCCCTCAATTGGACCTGCTGCAGAGGAATACCCTCAAGGTGATGCCCCCACTCCGAGTCAACCTGGAACTGATGTTTCCACTCCAAGCCAATCACGAAGACATCCAATCCGACCTTCTCACAGAAGCCCGACTGTGTCTCAGTATCCAGCCGATTCTCAAACTCTAGAAGCAGTAAGCAGAATGGGAGAATCAATGATGCAGAGTGTCAAATCCTTGGCCGACGTCATTGTTTCGACTCAAGAGAAGCAAATGCAGAGAGAGGAAGAGTTTAGGATGAGAATGCTTGAGAGAGAAGAGGAGTTCAAAAAGGAAGCGGTGGAACGAGAGAAAAGGCAGCATCAGGAAAGGGTTGAGAGCGAAGAAAAGACAAGAAAAATGTTCGAAATGATGTTCACCAAGCAAACCAACCTGATGGAGACTTTACTCAGGAAGCTACCCTCACCTCCAAGAGACGACACCGGACCCTCCAAGCACCATTCAGAGAAGAAAGATTGAATCAACAAGATCACATTTTTACGAGCTTACAAGTAAACATCATGCATTAGATTTTTCATCCAATCAGTACACTTTCATTCATACTGTGGAAATCTTTTGTAACTGATGTATTTACCGCTTTCCACAAAGAGAATTTCGTCTTGAATTCTCAAAAATATTTTGAAAAAGATGTGTGACAGTCCAAGATGAATAAGTGACTGTCATGCCAAAAACAAGCTGTGACATGCTTGCATGTTCACAGTATCTTTTTACTGCTTTCAATTAAATAACCGGCATAAAACGTGCATAAAATCTGTCACCTAAATTCACATGTTGAATTTAGGCTAAGGATGAAATTTTCAAACTATTAAATTGGGATAAAACAATTAAAAATATGCATGATATAAATTTTTGAGGTTTTGAGCTATAAAAATCCAATGATATGATCTCTTGGAAGAAAAACAAAATTTTCATGTTGAGAATTTGATTGAATGAAATGCAAGAATTTTTCAAAGGCTAAATTTAAGAATAAGGGTATGACATGATCAAACCGTCCTTGTGAGATCTGAGCCGAGCCTTTTTTACTCATTATTTCCTTCTTGTGTGAAAATCAATTCGATTAAAGGACACTAGAACTTGCAATTGGGACCGATTTAAGACCATGCCATATTCCCGAAATCGATCATATGATCAAGGCACTTAGAAAAACCCAAATTTTTGGCCTTCTTTCGAATTCCAAACCCAAAAATATTTTTCCTTTATGATTAACCAATCTGAGCCTTTAAGCCTAATTTTTCTTTGAAACCCACTATATTTTCCCAGCTTTATAAAAAGACCGAGATAATCAAACCCAAGTGTACACGAATCAATTCCATCAAGGCATTATAAGTTTATGATCATCAAAAATATCAATCGGTATTCATAGACCGATCAAAAAAAAATGTGTTGAGATTCATTCAACAGAAATAAATTGCAATTGACAAAGCAAATTAGACAAAGTCTAATGTCATGCAATAGAAAAGAAAAACAAAAGAAAGAAAGAAATATTGATGATCATAGATTTTAAATAAAAACTTGCCAAGTTATGATGGAATAGATTCATGTCACTCTTTAGCCTAATAATTCCCTTCCATACCAATGTTACAACCGTATGCCCCGTTATAACCCTTGAATAAGACCTCGGGATCTCGATTTGAGGAAATGAGTAGGTGGCGAGTTGGTCTAATTGCAAGCTTATGGGAGAATTTATTTGAATTTGATTATAAGCGTATTGTCTAAAAGCCAACTTTGAGAGTGAGTGAAATTTCCAATTCTACAATATGAGAGGCTCTGTTTTGATTGATTAATGCTCAGGTCATGCTTGAATTCAAGAATTAAACGAATGAAAAATTTCTATACATATATTCAAGAAGAATTAACAATAATGATTGATTTGTATACCTATCCAAGTGAGAAGTATCATTTCATTAAACACTGCAATCAAGAGAGTTTAATACTTGTAATTTTGATTGTATTATCCCAATATAACAAGAATGAAATTTTTGAAGCCACGCAAATGGATTGAATATGCAGAGTCCATGCTCTTAGGAGCACTGACTCTGACTGCTCGGGGACGATCAGTATTAAATGTGAGGATGTTGATAATGGCCAAAATTGTCCATTATTTCCAATCCATTTCCGTGTCTGAGACGGGCATTTTGATCGTATTCCCATCTTATTTTAATGAGAAAGCAGTTGAATTCGACAGATTGATGCAAGTTTGTGAGAATAATGAGCTGGTAATGAAAGACACAAAAATATGCAATCTTAATTGCATTTGTGTTAGAAAAATCCAAAAATATGAAAAAAGGAAAGAGAAAAGAAAAAGGAAAGAAAAGATGGGCAAAAGAATAAAATAGCCCACAAAAAATTCAAAAAGATGGGAAAAAGAATGAAAATCCCACAAACTGAAATTTTGGTTAAGTGTTGAAGATCAATTCGGTCTATACGCAATTCGGCCTAAACCGAATTGCTCATTAGGCCGAATTACTGAAGAGAAGTGTTGAAGAAGAGAAGCAGAGCAACCAATTCGGTCTGTGGCAATTCGGTCTAAACCGAATTGACCCCTAGACCGAATTGCACCTTGGAAAGAAGAAGACCCTGAGCAGAAAGGGAAAGAAGGAGTTCGATCTATGCAATTCGGTCTACACCAAATTGAGTGCATAGATCGAATTGCCTCAAAACAAAGAAGCCAAGCAGGAGTCATCATCAATTCGACAAGGCCAATTCGGTCTACCTATAGACCGAATCACCACATTTCATGCTCAAGATCAAAGAGAAAGACCTCATGTCACCAATTCGGTCTAAACCGAACTACTTGAGGAGACCGAACCACATTCGAAATTGCAGCTTTGAGCACGTGAGAAATGCATGGCACTGTGGATGGGCCCTGATGGGCCTAGGGTTCCGAGAAGAAGTATAAAAGCTGACCTTCCTCAACACAAGAAAAAAATCCGAGACAGAACATACACTTGAACAGTTTGCTGGGAGACAAAAAGAAGGAATAAAAGGTTCTCCACCCCTTAAGGGTTAGGTAGGTAGTTTAGTTTGTTAGTTTATTTTCAAGTTTGTAGTATAGTTTTATTGCTTTGAGTTTAGTTTATTCTCCATAGAAGCTGGTCACTACCCTTAGTGTAGCCATTGCCATAAACTTTAAATGCTTTGTAGTTATAATGAACCCTACCTTCAAGCTAATGATGATTTTAGGGTTATTTGTTGTTTTCAAGTGTCAATACAAGAAAGAATCCAGAGATGGGTTTTATTTCAAGTGTTTGACACTTATTTAATGCTTTCCTTAGCAATAAATGTTAGAATGTTTGTTTGTTTCAACTAGGTTACATTTATTATGTCCTAGTTGACTTACATTCTCAATAAATGCATGTTTAGTGGGTTTTTGGCTTGTTCTTACACCTTAGTGATTCAAATGAGTGTTCTTAGGTTTTAGATGATTTTAGGCTTGTTAGAATTTATTCCTATGTTTATGTGGTTGCTGTTTTACCCTCTTTATGTTAGCTTATTGTTGCCTTAGATAATGTAGTTGTTCTTATTTTTATGCATGTGTTCTTATTATTTATTAGAGGTTTAAGTCTTTGATCTTTGATCACCTGTTTGTAGAATTAAGGTTTGTTTCATGCCAATACCTGCTAGCCACGTAACCTACTATACCTATTTTCTTTAAAACACTCATTAGTGTGGCTGTGAAGTGACATTGATGTGAAATGAAGGATTTGGTAAATCTTATCCATCATGTACCACACAATGTAAACCGAACCTACACTTATGAGTTCAAAATATCTTTTATGAGAGAAAAGACATGCAATTCGATTTGAGACAATTCGGTCTAAACCGAATTGCCCATGAGAATGGAATTGCATGGCAAAAATATTTGTTGAATGCCTTATCTAAAAATTTATATGCAATTCGATCTAGGTAATTCGGTCTATACCGAATTGCCCATGTAGACCGAATTGCATAGCAAAAATTGTTCTCATATGGTGTACAAGCAATTCGGTCTGTGCGAATTCGGTTTAGACCGAATTACCTAGATTGAATTGATCTTGTACACCATATTGTATGCATACCATCCCCTCATGCCTTAGTTTATTTTCTTTGTCTTACCAATTCGAATTGTCTAATTCGGTCTAGACCGAATTCAATTGGCAATTCGAATTACCCTCATTTTGGGGTAAATGCCTTAGCCAAATTTGAGTAAAGCAATGACTTCATCAATTCGAATTATCCAATTCGGTTTAGACCGAATTGCTCTGATAATTCGAATTAGAGGATGCTTCATGCCTTTACAAGGATTAATTGGGTACGGTGTTACTTCATACCTCATGCATCCTCAATTCGGCTTAATTTGCATTTTGCCCAATAGACCGAATTGCTTTCTTCCTTCTACTTTCAAAACTCCAAAAATATTTTACTACTTGAGTTGTGTGAGTTGCATGGGTGTATTGGGCCTAGGCCCACTATATCTAATTTTATCCATTACACATCTCAACTCATTAGTGTCTATTTATTGTGTGATTAACACTCACACAATACCAAAAACATTTTCTTATTTTATTTATTTTCCCCTTCATTGTGTGTATGAACAACTAGTAAGAAATATATCAGACTAATGTTGGCGGGTATTCCCACACGGATAACTAGCTCGTATTCTGAGTATTAATTACTAGTTGTTATTTTGCATGGTTCGGATAGTGGTCGGTGGAAGCCTTGGCGGTTCGTCCATCCGGGATTATAATAGCTGCTCAGCTGACTCCTCTCCGGATGCAGTTTTCTTTTCTTTATCTTAATTTCAAACCTGAATCTAGAGTTGTAGTAATGATAGATGATATATGCCAATGTCATCTAATAATTATTACAGTAATAGAACATGTGAGTTTTCATCCAAATTCACAGATATTGAAGTCTAAGATGACGGCGGCAACTGTCACTTAAGTCATTCCAGTATCTAAAAATCATTCCATCTGGAACAATTGGGAACCGGATGGCAGATGTTTGCAGTCCGGATAACCCCAATTGTTTCTAGCACTCTTTTTAGCCACATTCTTCTTACCTCAGGCTAATCCATCTTTGTGTATCAAATTCTGTCTAACCCCACCATATATTTTGGGGTATTTTATTTTACTTCTCATATACATGTATGCATGATATTATTATGTAGATATTGTGGTCTACAATATTTTGGAGATCCTTCTCCTTGGACATAGAAGTCTTGATTTAAATCAGATGCTGCATAATAAACTTCCACAAAAATCACTTTATAAAATCCGGATCTGAGTAAGGGATAAATTCGACAGTTATGACTAACTCATATTCTACTGGGGGTTGATTTTGAGAGCATAGAAGCAGAGTCAGCGATTAGGTCTCACCTAGACTGAAAGGATCTGTGTTTTAAATTGAGAGTTTAGTACCTGTTTAGGGAATGATTTTCAAATATCTATTGGTTTCTCAAAATTGCCGTGTGTTGGAAATCTACTATTAGGTATTGCATCGAATCAGTGTCCACTTGGATTCGGATAAGATGTGATAAATAATATTAGAGGAACAACATATAGGCCTTGGTTAATTTCTACGGTAGGGTTGAGTATTCTTTCAACTACTATCTTCTCCCGCCAAAGCCTAAAATTGAGTTTCGAGTGAGTACATTCGGAAAAGATCTTCATAGGTCTCTTCCACTCACGTTTGTATCTCATAACTAACCAGATATTATAAGCCCTATGGCTTACTGACATTTGGGAAGTTCTAAATCTGCATCTGGTCACCAAGACCAAGGGCTCTTTTATACTAACGGAATGTGATGATCTTTTAAGACTTCCGAGTGATAGGTTTTAAATGCTTTCTTTACTGCTTTCTTTATCGCTTTCTTTAAAATGCTTTCTTAGAGGTCACTCGGAAGAATTAGAGGTTGGCCGCCGGTTGTAAGGTTTAAGAGTTATGGATTAGTTCGGGATTAGATTTGGACTTTGGGTGTGACAAGGGGGATGATAGGAGTACTTGGCATATCAACTAATGATATGTTAGGTGTTGCTTGTCCACCACATATGATTAACATATTCTTGCAAGGCATTGCAAGGGGAGTTATGAATTTGTGGTATCTTAGATTTTGTTGTCTTAAGAGCATGTAAATTCTCACTGTAAGTACCTGTCTGTTAAAGGGAACATGGTGTAGAAAGCATGAGAGTTAGTTAACTGAAAGGATTATCCCAAACAAAGATCTGTGTAATTAAAATGGAAGTTTAATTGTGTTTCATCTGAATCTTGTCCAATCTTTATTATTTTCTCCCTGTCCCCTCTGTCACATTTTAAATCTGCTTTCGTAGAATAATTTTACCTGCTTTCTTAGCATAATTCTTATTGCTTTCTTAGAATAGATTTAATCGCTTTTTAGACTAAATTTACCATGCTTTGTAGAATAATATTTTACTGCTTTCATAATCTAGTTTAAATTATTGTCAAGTAGTAGTTAGAAATCATTGCAAAACTTGAATCGAGTAACCGAGTGGAAAATCTTAGTAAACGACGTGGGCCCTGCTTCTATCGCACATCCTCCAGTGAACGATCCGGTCTTACTATAAATTACTGCAATTTTTGACACCGTGCGCTTTCGGGGGCACAGTTTCTTAACACGAGTAATAAAAACGTGACAACCTATAAATATATCCCTAATCCCAACTCCATCTTCATAAATTGGTTTCATTAAAAAAAAAAATTGAAAACCAGGATTATGATTTTTCAGAAATACTCATATAGTGGGAACTTGTCAAAAGTTTCATGGCAGGGAACTTCATGACATGAAATTATGAAAAGTTTCATGTTGCCGTTGCCGGGGACATTCAGTTTGGCACACAGATGTAATAAATGATACTATATTTAGTATTGAGCATTGATGTCTGTCAAGATTGAACTGTCTATCCCGGCTGCACCATGAAATTTGTCAAAAGTTTCATGCCAGGGAGGTCCACAACGCCGTTTGAAATCAAAGTATCCCACATGAGTAATAAAAAATGAAATATATCCTTAAACCCCTTTCCCACGAATCATAACTCTTTTCATTTAATAAATTTAACTTGGGATATTTTAGAAAAATACTCGTGTAGGAAATTGTCAAAAGTTTCAGGCAACATAAGGATGGGAGACATTGCGTAATTCATTACGCAAGTCATGCCTTGAATGAAGCCCAAATAAGCTACACCACTACACAACAAGAGATGTATGTTGTAGTCTTTACGTTTGACAAATTCAGACAGTATCTTATTGGTACAAAGACTATAGTATACACTGACCACAGTGCACTCATATACTTTTTCAGCAAGCAAGACGCAAAACCTCGTTTAATCAGGTGGGTGTTGTTGCTGCAAGAGTTTGACATCGTAATAAAAGATAGGCGAGGTCGAGATAATGGTGCTGCTGAACACTTGTCTCGATTAGAAATGGATAAAAAAGAGCTAGCCGTTAATGAGGATTTTCTAGATGAACAGTTGTTCGCATTACATCTGCATGATCAAGCGTGTCCGTGGTTTTCCGACATTGCTAACTTTTTAGCATGTGGAATAACCCCACCATTCCAACAGAAATACAAAAGCGCAAAATTCTTCAAAGAAGTAGTAAACTACTTTTGGGAAGATCCATGCTTGTTCAAACATTGCGCTGATTCGATGATCAGGCGATGTGTTACTGATACTGAGGCCTACCAAATCACCAAGAAATGCCACGAATCTGAATACGGAGGTAATCATGGTCCCACTCGAACTGCCCACAAGGTACTCGAGTGTGGATTCTTTTGGCCTACTATTTATGAGGACTTCAAGGTGTTTGCTAAAGCCTGCGACAGATGCCAAAGATTAGGAAACATCTCCAAGAGGGATGAGATGCCTCAGAAAGGGATTCTCGCACTTGAGATCTTCGATGTATGGGGCATTGACTTCATGGGACCGTTTCCACCATCTGGTGGAAACTACTATATCTTGGTAGCTGTCGATTACGTGTCCAAGGGGGTCGAGGCGGTCGCATTGCCAACCAATGATGGTAGCCAAGTCGTAAAGTTCCTCAAGAACAACATTTTCAGTAGATTTGGCATACCTAGGGTGGTAATATCTGATGGAGGAACACACTTTGTTAATAAAGCTTTTGAAACTTTAATGAGTAAAAATGGAATCCTCCATAAGATAGGCACGACTTATCATCCCCAAACCAGTGGTCAAGTCGAGGTATCAAATCGCGAGATCAAACATATACTCAAAGCCACGGTTGGGATAACTCGAAAGGACTGGGCACGTAAGCTCAATGATGCTCTATGGGCATATCGCACCGCATACAAGACTCCCATCGGGATGTCTCCATACAGGCTTATCTTCGGAAAAGCCTGTCACTTGCCTGTAGAGTTAGAGCATAAAGCTTTCTAGGCCGTCAAAACGCTTAACTTTGACCCAAGAGTCGCTCAGGGCAAGCGCAAGTTGGACCTCAATGAAATTGAGAAAATACGAGCGCAAGCTTACGAGAGCTCGCGGATCTATAAAGAGCGGACCCAGAAGTTACACGATCGCCGGATCAAGCCTAAACATTTTTATGTTGGTCAACATGTATTGCTATTCAATTCTAGGTTGAAGCTGTTCCCCGGAAAGCTGAAATCTAGATGGGAAGGACCACATGAAGTGTTAGAGGTGTTTGAAAGTGGAGCCGTCAGGATCCGAACTGACAAGGGCAACATAGTGGTAAATGGGCACCGACTGAATGAGTATCTCGGACAGTTCAACCCTGAAAAGGAGATCCAACATGTGACGGAACCGGCTTATGAAGAATGAAAATGCAAAAAGAAGCCTAGCGGTGGACCATAATTAACAGCGCTTCCGGGAGGCAACCCGAGTTTATTTTATCTTTTCCCTATTCTATTAATCTCGTTGAACAAATCAAGTATCCAAAAATCGACTAAACATTTAGAGTACTAAAACTCTAAATGTGAGGATGTTGATATTTGGAGAAAATCTAATATTTTTAATCTGCTTTGGTTTTGCAGGAATTTGAGGAACCAACAAAAAGAAAATTAAGGCTGCAAAACATGTTCTCGGTGAATTAGTTCTACATCTAAATGAAAATTATTCCCAGAAATTAACGCCATTTAAAATCCGGAATAAATTTTATAAGATGTAGGATTAATTCAACCTAATTTATGCAAATTAATAAAGGCTGTAAATATTTCATTCTGCAAGCCCATAATCTGTTAAAATGAAAATACTATGGACTAAAAATTTCTAAGTCCATAGTAATAAAAGGTGGACCAAAGCCCAATTGCACCCCGGGGCCCAGTCCGCTATTTTTGGATTCAGGGGCCATGACGCGGAGCCTAAGTGTGGACACCAACCTTTGGCGTCAAACATTTGGTTGACGTCATGGTCAGCATTCTAGCCTGGATTGGGAGTTTGACGCCGAACCTTTTCCAATGACGCAAACCTTCCGCGTCAAAGGATGGTTGACGTCGAACCTCCCTTAACCTAGCTCTTGTCCAATGACGCGGAACACCTGCCCATGACGCAAACCTTTGGCATCATAAACAGTGTTCCACGTCAAACCTTCCCAAACCACCTGACCCAAACCTTCAGGGATGACACCAACCTTTGGCGTCATACCCCTGGTTTGACGTCAAAGGATCCCCCAGCCCATTCTCATCTAATAACGCAGAACTCCTTGACATCAAACCTTGTTTGGCGTCATACCTGAGGTTCCGCGTCATTCCTCCTCCAGTATTAAAACCTCTTTCACCCCCCCCTCTCTTCCCCACTTCTCCTACACTCGGCCAAATTTTCGAATTCTCTCCCACAATCTGAAACCCTTTTCTCCTGATGAACACCACTGTGTTCCTCGCACTCTTCGACAATTTCCAGGCGAAACTTTGTCCAAGTTTTTCCAAACCCTCGCAATGGCGTCGTCGTCCTCATCCAGAGCTGAAGGACCATGGTAAACTTTTTCCCCTTCCATTCTCGAGCCACCCGCAACCCCCTGTTCGCGATTTTTGGGGCATTTGGCTTCTTGAATGTTATGAATAGTGTAAATAGTTGTTTAGTGCTACGATTTTTTCTTTCTCTTGTTTTGGTTTTGTATGCTTTCCGTTTTAGAGGAGAGGTTGTGTCCATGTTTTGGTTGTATTTGAGTGAGAAATGGTTTCATGAATTTTTGTTGCTATTTAGGGTTGGGAATGTGTGAATCTTGTTGAGCTTTTGAAATTTTTAAAAACCTGAGAGAACTTTGGGTGAGAGCAGTTAGGGTTTGCAGAGGATTTAGAATCACCATTGTTGGTGTATCTGAGTTATGTGAGAATCGGCAGGCACTCTTTTATTAGATTATGGTAGGTCTCTAAATTTTTAAGCCTGTTCTTCTTAATCTGTGCAAAGCTTGAAGTGTAAAAATTCTTTCTTTAAGATCCTGAAATTTTGAAACCTGAAACTGAAAAAGTGAACTGATGAACATTGGGGTGTTTAAGAACATCATGGTGTTATTGGTTTTCTAGTTCAAGTTCAGTGATGGGAATGTTGTTTGGCTCCTGTTGATAGCATGATTTGTTGTTAGTCTTTTAATCTTGATGTTTAATGCTTGAATGAGCATAAGGTGTGGCGTAGCCGGAAGAACAACTGGACTGATGATCCCAACATTCCCGGAAGGACCAGTGTCCAAGCAGCGGATCAAGAAATTCACAAATGCAGTCTCCAAGTATTTTTATGATGAAGCTGATAAAATGGAGCCGGAGGAGAGCAAGGGACTGAAGCTACTGTTAGAATGCCAACCGGATCAGACCGACCCAGGGCCCAGCAATTCGAAATAGGAAAGCCCAATTCGGTCTGTGCTAGTTCGGTCTAAACCGAATTGAAGCACATAGACCGAATTGCCTTTCCTCCCTACTGTGCCTTGGAAGAAAATTCAGAGTCTCCTAGTTCGGTCTATGCGAGTTCGGTCTAGACCGAATTACATCAAGCATAGACCGAATTGCCTCACATGCATCAAAAGATTGTCTCCAAGTTCGGTCTACGAGTTCGGTCTCCAGGTTCGGTCTACGAGTTCGGTCTCCAGGTTCGGTCTACGAGTTCAGTCTCCAGGTTCGGTCTGCGAGTTTGGTCTCCTAGTTCGGTCTACGCGAGTTCGGTCTAAACCGAACCACATCAACATAGACCGAACTACCTGCTCTTTTTCGCGTTTGTCCACATTGCTGTTTTGTTTTTATTCCCACATCAATTCGGTCTTTAGCATGTAAATCGAATTGACGTTATTAGACCAAATCACTTGGTGATTTTAACTAGTTTATTTGTCTAGTTTATTTTTAATCTCTTGTATTAGGGCTAGGGTTTTGGGCCACCTATATATAGTGGCCTTCATCATCTTTGTAAGCCACTTTGCATTTGAATGAAATTATATTCTATTGAATTCAAAGTCATTTTGAGAGCATCCTTCCAAGTGCTCTCAACCTTATTGTGAGAACTTCCTTTGGAACCTCACACCATTGATTCATGAAGCTAGTCTCAATGGAATTAATGGATGATGCAATCGAAGGAGACCACTTGTCTTGATTTAGTTCAAGTCCCTTGGTAAGTTTGGTTCAACTTCATCCATAGGCTTCATTTATCCTTGTTTGTTCTTCATTTTGTTCTTCCATTTATTTTCCCTTTTGAATCCGGATATTGTCTTCAACAAGCTCGGTCTACGGCATAAATTATAAATTTGGTATCAGAGCCAACTTGTTGATTCAATAGGATTCATTTCCATTCATCCTTATTCAAAAATACCAAAAATATCATTTCGGAGTTACTGTAGCATTGGGTTTCGTGCCTGAATCTTTGAAAAATTTTCAAGATCAGGTTACATATTTGAATTCCTTGAGTCGAGCCCATCGATTTGCATATGTGGTTTGTCAAATTTGGCCAAGAAATGAGTGAGATATGATGATTTGAAGTTTTTGAGTGTTCTTGAGCCAAAACTCATTTTTCTAGCACTTTTGCTTCTTGATCTTCATATTTTCATGTTATTGGTTTGTTTTTGACATATTTGACCCTCATTGTGTGGATTTGCATCATACCCATTGAATTTTGGTCATGGTTTGCAAGATTGGATTAAACTAGTGCTTGTTTGCTATTGATTCTGTTAAATCTGAACTTTGTGATTGAGGGGGATCTTTTTGAACCTATCCATAAATATTGGGTTGTGTGTTTTATACTATTTTTGGGTGTTATCTTTCATTTGGAATTGGTTTGGGATCGATCGGAGTTCATTTGGGTACCGAAACATCAAAAACAAAAGTGAGTCCGCGAGTGTTCTGTGTTTGAGCCTTCTTTTGAATTTGAAGATCTTCATCAAAATTGATGAATCTTATATGAACAGAAAGATCTTTAAGTTAGCTTCAATTCGGTTTTTGAATCAATCAATTTGGATAAGTATTGAGGGTGTTATGGACATTTTCCCAAAAGGTGTCAAAATCTGAGCGGGGACCATTGTGAGGGCGCGTGAGGGCGCGTGAAAGGGCCAAATTCCTTCATTTCTGCGCCCTAAGTTTCCTAATTCGAATTGGGTTCCATTCATATAAGATTTGCTACCATTCGGTGCGGTCTATTGAGAGCGAATTGCCATATAAAACCGAATCTGTGCTAAACCGAATTTCAGCAAACTCCAAAATTGTCACCAAGTGTTGGGAATTAATTTGTGCAAGAATTTGGGGCACCAACTTCCATATACACCTCCTACAATATTCCCACACATACCATATCATATCCGAGTGAGTTACAATAAGGTGAATATTGGACTAGCACAATTGTGAAACCTAGCCCTTGAAGCCACTTAAGTATTTTTACAATAAAGTGGATATTGGACTGGCACTTTTGTGAAACTAAGCCCTTGAAGTCACTTGAGTAAAGAACCTTTTGGTGAGTTCACTCTTCATATTTTAGTGAGGATTTTTCTTTCTTTCCTTCGAACTTGATCAAGAGTGAGGAATTGACTTAGTTGATTGCATCTTGCACTAAACTATTTTTGCAAACCTATATCATTTTGCATTGCATATCACACACAAGTCATTGCTTTCAATTGATTGAGTCGAACATCTCACATTGCATTCGTGATTTGTGCGTACATCGCTCCCACTCCTTTGCATCTGAAGTTGCTACTATTGAGCCAGCTTGTACTGATTTTGGTATTGGAACCAAAGGTAAGAGACCTCGAGGTTGAAGCACAGTGTGTGAATATCTGAGAGGCACTTTACATATTTTCTGCACTATATTTTTTCTAACCCTTTATATATATAGCTACTTTGTCCCTGAGATGGCAGGAGACCTGGAGGGAAGCAGCAATGCTATCATGGAGATGCTGAGAGCCATGGATAAGAAATTGGATTCCAATTCCACTAATATAGCAGCTGTAACTAAAATTGTTGAGGAAGTAAATACCCGTGTTGATGAAATTGTTGATGATATTGCAGGTAGGGTAAGGTTCCAAAATGAGGTGATTCAGCGGGAGGTGATGAACCGAGTCGAAAGGCGATTGGAAGAGGCTTTCTTTCCTACACCCTCGTCTCAAACCACTACACCTCCAGCACCCTCAGTGACCCCAACTGCTCCCAGAGTCATACCAGGAGGTACTAGCAGAGTCACCCAGATTGACATTGCTACCGCTGAAGCAGCCTTAGCTGAGCAAGAACGACAGTACAGTACCTTCAACAGACAATTCGGGATCAGTGGACCTACTTCACTCCACCCACCTACAGGACAAACTGTATTCAGGACAGAGGACCCTCTAGCCATGCCTCCACCAGTGGAACCACCTCACCCGGGATTACCTCCACCACCTCCACCTGTTGCTAGGCACAGATTGGCATTTGATCAGAATGATGATGAAGACCCACGGGAAGATGATAATCTGAAATGCATCAAGTTTACCATTCCTTCCTTCAAAGGAACTGGTGATCCAAATGAGTTTTTAGATTGGAAGCACTCTGTAGAGATGATTTTTAATTGTCATAATTATTCTGATGTGAAGAAAGTCTAGCTAGCAGTGACAGAGTTCAAGGATTATGCACAGCTTTGGTGGCAAAAATTTGCTATGGACAACCAAGCTGCAGGACGTCCACAAGTCACCAACTGGGAGTATTTGTTGCAGATTTTGGAACGAAGATTCGTCCCTCATACCTACAAGCCTGACATGTACATGAAGGTGATCAGCTTAAAGCAAGAATCCAGGACGGTTGAGGAGTACTACCGAGAGATGGGGATGCTTATGATGCGGGCTCAATTCAATGAGGATCCACTGATTACTTTAACAAGATTTGCCAAAGGATTGAGGCCCGAGATCTTTGAAGAAATGGACATGCGAGGATACATCAACATCACCGACTTGGTAAGAAAAGCTAGCAAGTTTGAGGCTCAGCTAAAGAGGAGAAGTCATAGGGTGTCTGCATCTGGCAGCTACAATCCCAACAAGCCATGGTTGATCCGACCACCTGAAAGGGGCAAGCAGCCACCACCACAGCCACAGGGTCGTGACGACAAAGGCTACAAGCCAAAAGGCTTTGAACTGGGTCAGAATTTCAGAGCTTATAACCAGAATGACAGAAATAGATTGCCAGCTCGTGAGCAGAACCAACCCAAGGACAAGAAGGAAGTCACTCGTTGGAAGTGTGGATAGAAGGGCCACTATGCCAGTGAATGCCACACATAGAAGAGGGTGGCCATGCTCAACACTGGAGAAGATGAAAGGCCTGTCATTGAGGTTGAACCAGGAGTCTTCAGATTATATGATCCAGAAGGGGAAATTGAGTTCGATGATGATGATCCTCAAGAATATCATATTGATGAGCCAATTAATCCTGAAGTTGACAACAATGAAGAAGAAGATGTCAACCTGTTAGTGGCCATGAGAGTACTTAATGCTGACAAGGAACCTGATCAGACTCCTAATGAACAAAGGGAGAATCTATTTCATTGTCGATGCACTATGTTAGGCAATAATGCCACTGTAATTGTCGACAACGGTAGCTGCACTAATGTGGTTAGCTTGTACACTGTTTGCAGGTTGCAGTGACCAGTTGAAGAGCATTCCAAGCCTTACCTGTTGCACTGGATGAACAACAGCGGAAAGACAAAAGTAACACAACAAGCTTGGGTACCCATCACCAAGGGCACCTATTCGGAAAAGGTCCTATGCGACGTAGTCCCAATGAATGCTTGTCACGTGCTCTTAGGAAGGCCTTGGCTATTCGACAAAGATGCTACCTATAGAGGGAAATCAAATGTGCTATATTTCAAGCATGGGCCGAAGGACTACTTGTTCAAGCCACTACCTGTGAAGGCTGTAAGAGCAGACCAAGAAAAGCTAAGAGAAAACACTGCTAAAGAAGAGGCACTTTTCAAGGCAAGATCAAAAGGAAAGGCCAAGGAAGGGCAATCAGTTGAAGGTTCATGCAACTTGGATCAATGTCTGATATTGACCAAGTCTGAGTTCAAGCAAGCTGCACTAGAACCTGAATTTTCAGGTCACTGTTTCATTGCTTTAATTAAGCCTTGTGAATCTATCAATAGAACTTTATATGCTACACCTAATTTGCCTATGGAATTTTCTAGGATGCTCGAAAGAAACAATGACGTGTTCCCAGAAGATATACCTGCCGGTCTGCCACCGATTAGAGGAGTTGAGCATCAGATGGATTTCATGCCAGGAGCCTCCATCCCTAATAGGCCCGCCTACAGGATGAACCCCGAAGAGACAAAGGAGGTTCAAAGACAAGTGCAAGCCCTGTTAGATAAAGGCTGGGTTCGAGAGAGCCTCTCACCATGTGCAGTCCCAGTCCTCCTAGTACCTAAGAAAAATAGAGAATGGCGGATGTGTGTCGACTGTCGCGCAGTCAATGCCATCACTGTGAAGTACCGCCATCCTATACCGAGACTGGATGACATGTTGGATGAGTTGGGTGGTGCAAGCGTATTCACGAAGATCGACTTGAAAAGTGGCTACCGCCAGATCTGGATGCAACCCGGGGACGAGTGGAAAACTGCTTTCAAGACCAAATTCGGTCTTTATGAATGGCTCGTCATGCCATTCGGGCTTACTAACACACCTTCTACATTTATGCGCTTAATGAATGAAACACTTAGACAATTTATTGGGAAATTTGTAGTAGTTTATTTTGACGATATTCTTGTTTATAGCTGTACTAATGATGAGCATATTTCTCATGTTCAACAGGTTTTGAGCCAACTGAGGAAAGTACAACTATATGCCAACTTCGAGAAGTGTGTGTTCTGCGTGCCAGAAGTCACATTCCTTGGATTTGTAGTTGGTAAAGATGGATTGAAGGTGGATGAATCGAAGATAAAGGCCATTTCAGAATGGAAGCCGCCAACCAATGTGCATGAAGTTCGCAGCTTCTTAGGGTTGAGTGGTTTCTTCAGAAGGTTCGTTCCACAATTTAGTGTCATAGCGGCCCCGATCACATCATTGCTCAAGAAGGAGAATCCATTTAAGTGGGGGCCAGCACAACAAAAGGCATTCGATGAACTCAAAGACAAGCTCACTCATGCACCCGTGTTAGCATTGCCAGACTTCGAGCTACCCTTTGAAATTCAGAGTGATGCATCGGGTACTGGCATGGGAGCGGTGCTGTTGCAAGAAGGACGCCCAATAGCATACTACAGCGAGATGTTCAGTGGAGCACAACTGAACTACTCCACTTACGACAAGGAGTTATATGCTATTGTGCAAGCTTTAAGGACATGGCAGCATTATTTGAGAGGAAGAGAGTTCATCATTCACACTGACCATGAGACTTTGAAGCACATCAAGGTGCAAGGACAACTGAGCAAGAGGCATGCCCGATGGAGCACCTTTATCGAATCATTCCCTTATGTGATTCGATATAAGAAAGGCAAAGACAACGTGGTTGCTGATGCGCTCTCAAGAAGACAGATATTAGCTTCATTTGCAACCACCAAGTTGATTGGATTTGAGGATGTCAAGGACCAGTACTCTTCTGATGATGATTTTGGAGAAGTCTACAAGAAGACTGAACAAAAGAGCTTCGAGAAGTTTTCGCAGCTGAATGGGTTCCTTTATTTCGAGAACAGATTGTGCATACCCAAAGGATCCACTAGAGAATTTCTGATCCAAGAGGCACATGCAGGTGACCTCATGGGACATTTTGGCAAGGACGCGACATTAGGAGTACTTTCTGAGCGTTTCTACTGGCCGGGTATGAAGAAGCAAGTAATCGATTACATTGCTAAGTGCATCGTCTGTCTGAAGGCGAAGTCCACCGTGAAGCCACATGGATTATATCAAGCATTGCCCGTGCCCAAATGACCTTGGATAGATATATCGATGGATTTTGTACTTGGATTGCCACGGACCCCAAGAGCCAAAGATTCTATCTTTGTGGTAGTGGACCGATTTTCCAAGGCACACTTCATTCCATGTGCAAAAACCAATGATGCCAAACACATTGCCAAGATATTCTTCAAAGAGGTGGTACGTCTTCATGGAGTGCCAAGAACCATAGTTTCTGATCGGGATGCTAAGTTTGTGAGCTACTTCTGGAAAGGCTTGTGGAGGGAAATTGGCACCCAACTACTATTTTCAACTTCCTACCATCCCCAAACAGATGGTCAGACCGAGGCAGTCAATCGGGTATTAGGTAATCTCTTAAGAATCATTACCGCCTCTAGTTCAAAAAGTTGGGATGAATGTTTACCGCATATTGAATTTGCCTATAACCGTTACATTCATCGTGCCACCCACATGTCTCCCTTTGAGATCGTGTATGGTTTTAACCCCCTAACTCCCCTTGACTTATTGCCACTACCTTGTAGTGAGCATCTTAATACTAATGGCAGGGACAGGGCGGAAGCAATTAAAGCCTTACACAAGGATGTGCGAGACAGTCTGTTAAAAGCAACCGAACACTATGCCAGATACGCCAACCGAGGGCGTAAGAAACTGATCTTGAAGCCCGGAGATTGGGTTTGGGTACACATGCGTAAGGAAAGATTCCCGGCACAGAGGCATGGAAAGCTGTCACCCCGCGGAACAGGACCTTATAGAGTTTTAGAGAAGATCAATGATAATGCTTATCAGATTGAATTGCCTGACACATACAATATTAATCCGACTTTTAATATTGCAGATCTTTCTCTTTATGAGCGGGACGAGGAGCTGGAATCTGATCGGTTGATGGATCAACCTCCCCAAGGGGGTGGGGATGGCGTAGCCGGAAGAACAACTGGACTGATGATCCCAACATTCCCGGAAGGACCAGTGTCCAAGCAGCGGATCAAGAAATTCACAAATGCAGTCTCCAAGTATTTTTATGATGAAGCTGATAAAATAGAGTCGGAGGAGAGCAAGGGACTGAAGATGCTGTTAGAATGCCAACCGGATCAGACCGACCCAGGGCCCAGCAATTCGAAATAGGAAAGCCCAATTCGGTCTGTGCTAGTTCGGTCTAAACTGAATTGAAGCACATAGACCGAATTGCCTTTCCTCCCTACTGTGCCTTGGAAGAAAATTCAGAGTCTCCTAGTTTGGTCTATGCGAGTTCGGTCTAGACCGAATTACATCAAGCATAGACCGAATTGCCTCACATGCATCAAAAGATTGTTTCCAAGTTCGGTCTACGAGTTCGGTCTCCAGGTTCGGTCTACGAGTTCAGTCTCCAGGTTCGGTCTGCGAGTTCGGTCTCCTAGTTCGGTCTACGCGAGTTCGGTCTAAACCGAACCACATCAACATAGACCGAACTACCTGCTCTTTTTCGCGTTTGTCCACATTGCTGTTTTGTTTTTATTCCCACATCAATTCGGTCTTTAGCATGTAAATCGAATTGATGTTATTAGACCAAATCACTTGGTGATTTTAACTAGTTTATTTGTCTAGTTTATTTTTAATCTCTTGTATTAGGGCTAGGGTTTTGGGCCACCTATATATAGTGGCCTTCCCCATCTTTGTAAGCCACTTTGCATTTGAATGAAATTATATTCTATTGAATTCAAAGTCATTTTGAGAGCATCCTTCCAAGTGCTCTCAACCTTATTGTGAGAACTTCCTTTGGAACCTCACACCATTGATTCATGAAGCTAGTCTCAATGGAATTAATGGATGATGCAATCGAAGGAGACCACTTGTCTTGATTTAGTTCAAGTCCCTTGGTAAGTTTGGTTCAACTTCATCCACAGGCTTCATTTATCCTTGTTTGTTCTTCATTTTGTTCTTCCATTTATTTTCCTTTTGAATCCGGATATTGTCTTCAACAAGCTCGGTCTACGGCAAGGTGTGTGTTTTTCAAACTGAAATCTTGCACGCCATTGTTAATCTTGCAAGGCATTAAATGATTCCCGAGTTTGTCTGTATTTGTGTCTATGTTGATGTCTGCATTTGGGGAGTTTAAAAAAGACTATGTTTGTCTACTTTGGGAAACCTAAGCAAACAGCCAATTGGTGCACCACTTTTCAGTAAAGGGCATTTTAGAAAAGACAAAATAGTTGGTAGGTTTTTCTCTTTGAGATTGACCAACTTGGTTTTTGTTCCCAATGGAACATTAAACTAGTGTAATAAAATAGCAGCCCATTTCCTCATGTGGACTGCTACTACTTTGAAAAATCCAAAATTGGGACCACAAAATCTCACCTTCTTATTAAATTAAAATAATCAACTCCTTTATTTAAAAATTAAAAATTGGTCTTGAATGACTTGGACTGTCCATTTCCCTTTCCAAATAGTCCAAGTTGGGCAGTTCCGAGCCACCGCGTCTCCATTTGCACATTCCTCAATTCGCGTTCTATTTCATTCCATCCATTCCATTGCACTTTCAACAATCATCTCGTGATTGTTTAAAAATTGAGAAAATCAAATTTTTGGGCCCAATGGCCCATTAAAAAGATTTTTGGTCCAATGACCCTTTTTATTTTATTTGGACTCAATAGTCCATTCAAAATATTTAGGGGCCTAACGACCCCTATCTCTTGTAAATAACTCGTGATTTTCATAAATACTCTCAAAAAATTGTAAAAAGAAAAATTTACCTTTGCTTTATATTAAAAATCAAGTTGAGAATTTAATAACCTCACATCTAGAGCAAAGCTCTAAATGTGAGGATGTTGGTTTTCAATCTGATTGATTCTTATAAACTAGATTTAACACTTCCTCTCATTTCAGGGGCATCATCTTCCTGGATCCGAATCAGGCACAAGAAGGAACCAAACTGCTGGACTTACCGTTGGAGCTTCTAGGAGAAATCCTCTCCCGAGAGGATGACATCAAGAAAGTATTCACTGTTAAGAAAACATGCAGAAAGCTCAGGGCCGCAGGGAATCTTCCCATCATCTATAAAGATACGAGCTGGAGACCACTATTGTAAAAATGTGGCAACAGGGAATCTAAAGGTAAAAGGAGGAACTCCTGCAAACATGCGTGGAAGCAGGAAATTACAACCTTCAGCTCATACCAGCCCTGCAAGCATTCGCAATACTAAGGGATGAGGAGAGAGCCTGTGAGCTGCTGAAACCAGGAATTGATGATAACCACAAAGCATCAATTTTCGTACGGGGACTAATGTTGTTAAGCAAATTAGACGAGGGTCTAGTTCTTCAGGGGATAAAAATGATAGAAGAAATGGTGACAGACAGATCAGTCCTGACATTTATAATCACCAACACCCTTTCATGGCTGATGGATAGCCAGGACACCCCTGATTTATTTGGCAACCAGGAACCAAGGGTATACTGCCCAAGGATCCGAGCAGACCTAGAAGAACTGGACACCTACTGCTTGCCCTGTGACTTAACAAACTTTGTCCACTGGTACAGAGTCTTCTTCCACTAGGAGAGAAGGAATGAAGATGAGGATGCTGAGGGAAGATTGAGTCTTTAATGCTTTATTTTATTCAAGCTTCATTGTAAACATCATACAGGAGAATTTCTATCATCTGTGCAAGATCGATCTGAATGCACTGAAATCTCTTGTAATTGATGTAATTACTGCTTTCAAAAAAGGAATTTTGCAGTCCAAACAATTTTATTTTCCAAAAGATGGCTGACAGTCCGAGATGAATAAGTGACTGTCAGGCCAAAAATATGTTGTTGACATACTCTGTATGTTAACAGTGCCTCTTTTACTGCTTTAAATTAAGCAACCAGCAAGAGTATGCATAAACCTACTCTAAATCAACATGTTGAATTTAGGCTTGTGATTAAATTTTCAAACTTTTAAATTGGGATAATATAATGGAAAATATGCATTAAATAAATTCCTAAGGTTTTGAGCTATAAAAATTTAATGATGCGATCAGCTTATTGGGTAATAAATCTGCATGTTGAAAATTTTGATTGAATAAATTGTTAGAACTAAGCTTTGATTAAACTTGAGAATATTGTATGACATGAATCAATCCAACCTTGTGAGATTTGAGCATGAGTCACTTTTACTCATTTATTTTTGATGTGTGAATCAATTTGATTAAAGGAAACTAGAACTTGCAATTGGGACCGATCCAAGACCATGCCATATTCCCGAAATCGAGCATATGATCGAGGCATTTAGAAAAAACCCAATTTTTGGCCTTCGTTTGAATTCCAAACCTAAAAATATTTTCCCCTTTAGGATTAACTCTCTTGAGCCTTTAAGCCTAATTTTTCTTGGAACCCACTATATTTTCCAAGCCTTATAAAAAGACCAAAATATTCAACCCAGGTGGACAAGGATAAATTCCATCAAAGGCATTACATTTGTGATCATAAAAAACATATAAATCGGTGTTCAATAAACCGATTCAAAAAAAAAAGAGAGAAGAAATATGTTGAACTTATTTCAACAAGAATAAAATTGCAAATGACAAAGCAATTAGACATAGTCTAATGTCATGCAATATGAAAAGAAAAGCAATAGAAAAAGAAAGAAATAATTGATGATCATGAATTTTAAATAAAAATGCCAAGTTATGATAGAATAATCTCTTGCCACTTCTTAACCCAATAATTCCCTTTCTTACCAAATGTTACAACCATATGCCCCATTATAACCTTGAATAAGACCTCGGGATCTCGATTTGAGGAAATGAGCCGGTGGCGAGTTGTCTAATTGCAAGCTTATGGGATAATTTGATTAAATTTGATTTTGAGCGTTCATGATTAAACCCCATTGAGAGTGAGTGAATTTTTCCAATTCTATCATGTGTGAGGCTTTGTTTCTTTGATTATGTTCATGTCATGCCTTAATTATAAATTTTAATCCTTGCATTTTTCAAACATGATATTCATGAAGAGTTGACAATAATGTTTGATTTGTAGGCCTGATTTAGTGAGCAAGTATCATTTCATTAAACACTGCAAGCAAGGGAATTTAATATTTATAGTTTTATATTGTCTTATCCCAATCCAAAAAGAAGGTGATTTATGAAGCCACGAAAATGAATTGAATATGTAGAGTCCGTGTTCCAAGGAACATTGACTCTGACTGCTCGGGGACGATCAGTATTAAATGAGAGGATGTTGATAATGGCCAGAAATGTCCATTATTTTCAATCCATTTCCGTGTCTGAAACGGACATTTAATCGCATTCCGGTCTTATATTAAATAAAAAAGCAGTTAAATTGGACTGATTTATGCATAATTGTAAAAATAATAAGCTGGTATGAAAATGCATAAATATGTAATTTTATTACACATTTATGTTAGAAAAATCCAAAAACATGAGAAAAAGAAAAGAAAAGAAAAAGGAATGAAAAAGATGGGCAAAAGACTAAAATAGCCCACGAAAATAAAAAGATGGAAAAAGAAATTCCACAAAAAATGTATGTTTACAGGTTTGACGCCAAGCCCTTTATGACGCCAATGTTCCGCGTCATGAGAGGAGAGATCTGCGTCATGAGCCATGAACCAAGACAGGAACCTACCTTTGACGTCAAACCAAAGGCATGACGCCAATGGATTGCATCATGGGTGGAGTTCCGAGTCATTGAAGACAATCCAGAAGGCTTGACGCAAACCAACCTTTGACGTCAAGCAGGCTTTGCACCTTTGACGTCAAAGGTTCCACGTCATGAACCGAGTTCCACGTCGTAGGCTGCCAAGTTAGAGACATCCAAGTATTTTCGAGCTGGAGTCCTATGACGCCGAACAACCCCTTGACGTCAACCTTCCACGTCATGAGAGCTTCGACGTCAAGCATGTTTTAAGTCATGCAGGAAGCATGTTCCACATCATCAAGGCCAATGGGCCTAGGGTTTTGTGCCTATAAATAGGGCATGATCCCAAGGTGTTGAAGAGAGTTACACATTACTTACTCCTGAAGGCAAGCTTTGGAGCTGCTCTCTTAGGTAGTCTTTGTTAGGTTTTATTTTTTTTTTGTATTATTTAATTTCTTTTCATAGCTTAAGTTTAATTTT
This sequence comes from Hygrophila difformis, assembly GCA_030278955.1. NCBI lineage: Eukaryota > Viridiplantae > Streptophyta > Magnoliopsida > Lamiales > Acanthaceae > Hygrophila > Hygrophila difformis. Next base: position 27,592,948 of record JAOANR010000006.1, on the reverse strand, counting down.
TGCCAGTTTCCTTTTTAATGTTAGCTTAGGAATAGTGTTAGTTAGCCAGTTTTACATTTATTTCCATTTGGAACCTTTGTTTTTCCTTGTTTATGGTTTGAAACACCCATTAATGGTGTTATCAAACCCATTTATAAGAAAATGGGATTCAATCTTCTCTAATATCCCACAAAAATGAAATGGATATTCTAATCCATGAATTTTACTCGCTTTCTTTTTATTTCAACCATTTGGTCTATATTTACTCTCTTTTTTTTTTTATTAACTGCCCCATGTATGATTGATTATTGTGTGGGTTTATGTTTGGAGGCATGAGTATAGGCTGTGGGTGTGATTTGTGCTTGCCGGGTTAGTTAGGATTGTTCTTTATTTGTTCATTTTCCAGTTTAAATGCATGTTGATTTTGTTCATTTTAAGCACGATCGGACCATTTAGCTTAGCAATGCCTAAAAACTGTATCTCCTGCATTTTCCTTCATTCTGGGTGCATTCTGGAAAGTCTTTGACGCCAACCGCCCTATGACGCCAACCACGTTGGGGTCATAGGGCAGGTTTGACGTCAAAGCATTTCTGGCCCAAATATATCATTACTGCATTCTGGATCATGTTTGATGTCAACCACCCTTTGACGCCAACCAGGTTGAGGTCATGGGCAGGTTTGGCGTCAAACATGTCCGGCCTTAAAATTTGCATGCTGGAGGTGCTGTGACGCCAACCACCCTTTTGACGTCAACCATGTTGAGGTCATAGGGTGTGTTTGGCGTCATAAGTGCTTTTCGGCCAAAATCGTTGTTCCATGTTGTGTTTCCCGTCATGGCCCCACGGGTCCCGTCATGGCCCCACGGGTCATGACGCAATTCCCATGATCCATGACATGGAACTCCAAAATGTTGCATGTTATATTTATGTTCCTCATGACGTGGAACCCATGACGTGATCCTAGGATCACGTCATAATTTAGTGTTCTACGTCACGTCCTCCCCCACCTTCAAAGAAATTTCTAAGTCCTGCATGACGCCAAACCCTCACTTGACGCCAACCTTTGGCGTCGTAGTATAAGGTTCCGCGTCATTAGTGACTGTAATACCCGGGATTTTTATCGGCGTCAAAAGGAAATCAAAATTTATTTCTTAATCCAATCAAGGCCGAAATATTTCCGAGAAGAAGAAAATAATTCATGATTGCCCGGAAATGAATTACCGATAAATTCAAAATGGAATAAAAGAGGGAAAGGAAGCCCGAAGATATTCCATGAATTAATCCCAAAAGAATTGGAATTAAATTCAAGAAAGAAAAGAATTTTAATTCCAAGAACCCGCGAAGTCGGAAACGATTTAAATAAATAAATTATTACACGGGAGTCAAAAGACGACGAATTAGAAGCCGACGAATCCAAATGCGACGGACTCAAGATTTCGAATACGGGATTAATTCGAAACGAGATAAATTTAAGATAATAATTTATAATCCGAGAATGACCCGAAAAATTGAGCCCGAAAATGTAGGAGGATAGAAACCCGAAAGAGTGGAGAAAAGGCCCAACGGGATCGCACGGCCCAGTCCGGACGCATGGCCTAGACCAGTCCGCGTGCTCTCCGCGCGGGGTTTGGCCTAACCCCGCGCCACCAAGACAGCAGCTGCAACATGACGCGTTTTGGCGATTTTCTTACCATGTTTTCATGTCCGGACGATCGAAACTTGGCCTAATTCGGGGGGAGCGGATTTTGGTCGATATTATGTGATCCTAACACTCCAAAATCAGTCTACATAATCCCCCATTGCCTCTCACATTCATCCCAAACCCTCCCAAAACCTAAAACACAAAGTTCCGACCTTCCGACGACTTCCCGACGAATGTCCGGCGACTAAATCCGAGCAAGGAGGACGTGGAGAGGGAGTTTTCAGTCCCTAGATAGTGGTAAGATGAAGTCTTGAACGTCGATTGATAGTTTTTATTGGATTTAGATTATAACTTACGGTTTTTATTCTCAAAAACACAAATCGGAGCCAAAGGAAGGGAAAATCGGGTTGAGGAGATCCGTTCGTAGCCATCCGTCGATACCGAACGACCCGGAGACATCCTTTATCATACACACTGTAAGTTGATGCCTTTCATATCAATACGGGTGGCTTAGGGGCGTCCGATTTAGTCACTTTGTAACGAAACGTAAAAACTGAACCTAAAAACCCTATCTTGCGCAATTTCTGAAATCCGGCTAAAACTCATATTTCGAGAGTCCAATCCGAGAAATTCAAAACTAGACTTTTGATTCTAACACATTAATCTATGTTGTGTAAAAAGTTTTGGACATTTTCATTGAAGTTTGCTATCTCAAATCGCATCGAACATAAACTGCCTTGTAAAACCTTTTCGAAAATCTGACAGTGTAGATGTCCGAACTTGATGAGCCCGTTTCTATATTTTCTATTCCGAATTGATCTTTTCAATCTAAATGAAAGTTGTAGATAATCATGTCTAGTTTGTGCATATAAAATTTCAGAATTTTTGGAGTACATTTGATATGTCAAAACATCGAGTTTCTGAACTGAGGTAAACCTGAAACCTGACAGTGTACATGTTGTGCAATAAACTCGATTTTTGACATGTTTCCTTAACTTATTTTGAAATCGTTAAAACACGAAAGTTGTTCATTAGGGTGTTTTTGATTTACTGCGAAAATTTCAGAATTTTTGGACTTGAAATGAATTTTTAAATTAAAAGGCGTAAACTGTGACGCCAAACGATTTTAAATCGAAGAGATTTTGAAATTTCGAAACAAACGGTAGAGACCTTGAAATACGATACATCTATACTTTTGAAAAATCCCGTTACACTAAATTGAAACATATGAGATACTTCGGTGGAGGGTGATGCTCTGCAGGGTGCCCCTCTAGCCTTTCTCTTCGGGCCTATAATGGACGAGAGAATTTAGATGAGATACTACGTCGAAACGGCATTGAGATACGGCCTACACTCTCGGGATTATCCGTATGAATTTCCCGAGGCTCCAGAGTGTTTTGGGTATGGCAAATATGCCTGCGGCCGCCAGATTACCGGCTACACAAGAAACTTACGAAACAGCTGCGGCCGCCGGATGACCGGCTACACAAGAAACTTACGAAACGGCTGCGGCCGCCGGACAACCGGCTACACAAGAAACTTATTAAATTGGCTACGGCCGCCGGCTAAACGAAATTTATTAAATTGGCTGCGGCCGCCGGATCGCCGGCTAAACAGAAACTTGAGAAACGGCTGCGGCCGCTGGATTGCCGGCTAAACTAAATATTGTTGAGTTGATGACGTAACGGGGAAAATAAAAGACTTAATACTTTTTACGTATTTATTTATTTATTCTTGTCTTTAAATTTTTCATTTATATTATGTCTTAAATTTTATAACATGTTAAATTATTAATTACGAATTTTAATGCATGTTCAAATATACAATTAAATGATTAATCTGTAAATTGGTAAATGGAATGTTTTGTATGCATGCCTAGTTTGTTTTTACTCGTGGAAAAATTTAAATGATTTTATCTTATTTTAAAATTATGTCTTTGCTCATGCTATTTAATAGGACATGTTTTAAAATTATGCTTATGCCTTATATTCTCATCTCTAGATTTAATTTAGTTATGAGAAAATATGAATTTAATTATTGTCTAGTAATTAGTCAAATTACATGGTTTAATATGCATGCTTAAAAATGAGTTTTTAATTACTAAAATTTTTAAAAACCCCTTTATTGCTATGTTAGGGATTAACTTACTCAGTATTTTATATACTGATAAAACCCGTTGTTTATTTTTCTATTACAGAGTACGGAGCATGATCATGCATCGGGGGATCACTTTGGACATTTAGTTATTTATTTTACATGACTTGCATACGGGCCTGTTAACCCGAGTTTTGGCCATGTCGGCCCATATATTTTATTTCCGCTGCACAACTTATATTTACCCTGCGTATATGGATGATTATTATTGAATATAAGTACTTCCGGACTTGGTTGTTTTAAATTATTTTATACCTTTAGCCTTGCATCTCTCAAGTGAGCTCGAATGGAGTCGTGTCTTGCTTGGGAGGTGTGGCGGTGGCATCCTGGCATGGGTTATCAAATCTGGGGTGTTACAGTGACCCTCACCTCTATTCTAACCCGTTTGACGCCAACCCTATGACGCGATCCTAGGATCACGTCAAAAGGTTGGTTGGCGTCAAACATCACCCAATTTCAACCAAAAAAAAACCCCTTATTTTATCATATTATCTTTAACCCATCATTATGTTGCATTATTCCCGTCCTTATCCCACGGATTAAGATGCAATATCCTGAATGCAATATAAGGCATTATGCTGCCAAAATTTTCATTCTCCATTCTTCACACTTAAATAATTGAACCCTTGTATCAATAATTAAAGACCAAGATTAGCAATGATCAAGGTCAATGATTATTTGGTGAGCGGAACTTTGTTCAATTCATCATTAAAAGATTATTGTACAAAACTCATTTAACCTAAACATATAATCTGGATTGTAATTTATTAATTATGGAAAGAGAGATTATTTAGGTTAATGAGTAATTATGGATCAATTTCCATACCCTTGTATGAGAAACCAATGTCTCTCATACAAGATGGCACAAAAATATTTTCTTTATTTTGTCTTTATCTGTGTTGTGTGAAACGAGTAGTGAAAAATATCATAGAATAATGTCAGCGAACGGTCCCTTTATCGGGAAATGAAGTATTTTTTATTTTGCATGGTTTGGATAGTGATTGACGAGGTCAGGCGAATGGTCCTCTTACCGGGAAACGAAGTAGCCACTCAGTCAGTCCCTGTCTGAATACAGTTTTATTTCCTTATTTTATTTTCAAACCCGAATTTTAAACTGTAATATTATCAGATGGTGTCGATCAACACTGTTTGACTGGTATTATAGTGAGAAAATATGTAGGTTTTTCTCTCATTTCACAGATAGTAGGAACCTTGATGATAGCGATCACTGCCATTTAAGGTCTTTTGCTGTCTAAAATCATCCCACCTGGAATAGTCAGGACCTGGATAGCAGATGTTTGCAATCCGGATTATCCTGATTATTTTTGTCATCTTTTCAGCCAAATAAAAATGTTCTTTTGAACTCCTCTCATCTCAGGCTGTTTCATCTTTATGTGTCACATTCTGTCTAAATCCACCTTATATTTGGGTTAATTTAATTTTACACTTCTCTATAAATTTATGCATGATAATATTATGTAAATATTGTGGTCAATATTATTTTGGGACCCTTCCCTTGGACATAGAAGTCATGATTTAAACCAGATGTTTCATAATAAATTTCCAAACAATAATCATTTCTAAAATCCGGCTCTGAGTAAGGGATAAATTCCACAGTTATGACTAATTCACATTCGACTGGGGGTTGATCTTGGGAAATTAGCAGCAGAGTCAGCGATCAGGTCTCACCTAGACTGAAAGGATCTGTGTTTTAATTGAGAGTCTAGTACCTGTTTAGGGAATGATTTTCAAGCATCAATTATTTTCCAAAATTGCTGTATGTTGGAAATCTTATATTAAATATTGCACTCAATCAGAATCCACTTGGATCCAGATAAGGTGTGATAGATGATACTAGAAGAACAACATGTGGGCCTCGGTCATTTTCTAAGGTAGGGTTTAGTACTCTTTCAACTACTATCCTCTTCTGCCAAAGCCTATTTTTGAGTCTTGAGTGAGTGCATCCGGAACAAACTAATTTATTAGTTGTCTCATTAGTTTGTATCTCATAACCACCCGGGAGTAGGTAAACACTGTGAGCGGTTTACTGATGTCCGAGAATTCTTGATCTGCGTCTGGTCATTAAGATTGGGGGCTCTCATTCACTACCAGTACGAAGCTTTTAAAACCTCCGAGTGATAGGATTTTAAATGCTTTCTTTACCGCTTTCTTTTAAATGCTTTATAGAGGTCACTCGGGTGTATTGAGAGAACATCTAAATGTTACTAGGAAGGGAGTTATGGAATAGTTCAGGGCTTGATTTAAATCTTTGGGTGTGACATGGGGGAATGATAGCAGTACTAGACTTTTCAACTAATGATTTGTCAGGTGTTGCTTGTCCACCACAGATGACTAACACATTCTTGCAAGGCATTGCGAGGGGAGTTATGAATTTGTGGAATCTTAGAATTTGTTTCCTTAAGAGCATGTAAATTCTTACTATAAGTACCTGTTTGTTAAAGGGAACACAGTATAGAAAACATGAGAGTTAGCTAACTGAAAGGATTATCCCAAACAAAGATATGTGTAACAAAATGGAAGTTTAAGTGTGCTTCATCTGAATCTTGTCCAATTTTCATTCTTTTCTCCCTGTCCCCTCTGTCTCATTTTAAATCTGCTTTTTAGATTAATGATAGATAGCTTAGTATAATGTTATCGCTTTCGTAGAATAAATTTATCTGCTTTCTAGATTCAATTTCACTACGCCTTGTAGATTAATTTAACTGCTTTCATAGTTTAGATTAGATTCAGTCATGTAGTTGTTAGTCCAACTCCAAACTGATTAGAGCAATACGAGTGGAAAATCTAGTAAAACGGTGTGGGACCTTCTTCTATCGCACATCCTCCAGTGAACGATCCGGTCTTACTATAAATTATTGCAATTTTTGACACCGTGCGCTTTCGGGCCACAGTTTCCTACATGAATATATAAAAACGTGATAACCTATAATTATATCCCTAATCCCAACTCCATCCTCATAATTGGTTTCATTAAATTAAACCGGGATTAAATTCTTTTCAGAAAATACTCATATAGTGGAAAATTGTCAAAAGTTTCAGCCACGGTAAGAAGTGACATATTGACTGTTCAAACTCTCAGTTTTTGTTTTGTTATTGGCAACTTTTGTATAGTGGAGAAACCAAACTCTAAACATTTTGTCATGCCAATTTTTTTATGTCATCGCAAAACCTTTGTTTCCTAAAAGTCTGTCAAAGGATATTGGGGACTGATTTATGTGGTCAGTGAGGGATGTTGTGCAATGGTTTCTGTCATGACCAAATGTTGTTTTTGTAATGTTTGTGATCACTACTATTTATGTATTTTAATACCTAGTTGGTTTCATTCTACCAACAAATGATTGTTTTTATTGTGTGCTTTAAATGCCAACATACAACAACCCCAAACATGTAACATTTCAGAGAAAACCAATATATATTGTAGATTTTCAACCAAGTAATGCATACAACCGCAACAACATACATTCCACATCAAAATTAATGCACAAGGGCATTATACTGTCGGGCGATTACAGTTTCAAGAGGTCTTTCTAATATAATACATTCAACGAAGAACACCTAACGAATCTGCTTCATATTCAATGAACATTTCCAATCGTACAAAACTTTACTCAAACCACCTAGTAGCACAATGCAAAAAGCAAATACAACATACAATATCATAATCTCCTTCTTCAACCTTTTGATCTCCTTCTTCAACCTTTTGTTCTCCTTCTCAACTCCTTCATTAACCTTCTCAACTTATGATTTTGTCTTCTTCAGCACCCTCATTTCATGCTCACCGTGCTCTCTCTCATTTTCCATATATGCTATTTTCTTTTCATATCTGTCGCACTTGTTCAACAAGTCAAGCATAATCGCTTGAGATCTTGAGCATATTTCACCATCTGCCCAATCAAATAACTCGCACCCTCCATCCTACAATCAAATCACAAGCAGAAGGTATACCCATTAATACAACAACAATCTGGCAAAATAATACCATCAACATAACACCAACACCAACTTCAAGATCATAATGTCGAATGCATATAAGCCCATCCAACAACGTCTAAATTTAAAATTCCCATTAACCGCCTACACTCCTCAAAAAATCCACATCAAACAACTGTCAGCATTAAACATCATCCAATAAATGTATCAAGTAAAATATAGAAACCTAAACCTGAATACCGACAATTTAATACTTCGACATTTCGGTGGCCCCTTCGAACTACATTCTATGGAACAAACCTACATTCTTAGGAGGACTTACTCGCCATTTTTCGAAGCAGTAAAATCTCCTTCCGGCATTTGGAGCCTTCCAACAAGTCTTCACTCGAGCCCGGTTCCCGCACAAGCATTATCTGCTCAGGAGACCGTAAAGATTCTCAGCCTGCTGCGTTGACGAATCCAAGCTTGTCATTCACCACCAATCTCTGTTTCGCATTTAAACATAAATTTTCAAAGGATTAGGGTTCAAATGAGGGTTTTTCGATCTTATGTTGGGTTTGTGAAATCCGCGTTCGAAAACGGGGCATACCAGACCCGTACCCGTCATTTTGTCTTCATTTCTCTTTGACCTGGGACGACGCATGTGGTTTTCAATGAGTGGGCAACACGCGGCCCACTCTACGGTAAACTCCATCCATTTGGTTGCGATTGGGAGCCCGAATGCCTTCTAATGGATCAATTCTGGAAATTCAAGATCGTATGGCCCAAATTTGGATTTTGGGCCTTGTAATGGCCTAAAAAAATTATTCTCATTTTTTTACACTATTTATAGTGTAGATTTAATTATTTTTATTATAATTATATAAATATATATATATATATAATCGGATTGTAATTTTATTGAATTCGTTTTTTTCGCATAGTTATAGAATATGTATTTTATAGAATTTTTATTTCTACACATTTTAATATATGAACCAATAAACAAATGTATTGAACTGCATGCCCAAAATTTTTGATACAAAATTAAATATCACATATGAGTATTATTTTATAATTATACAATATATAACATAAAAACTATTGATGCTTTGAAGAAAGTATAATTTATATTGTACTCCCTTCGTCCCAAGAAAGTCGGCTCATATTTATTTTTTGCTGTCCCACGAAGTTTGGTCACTTTTCCTTTTTAGAAAAATTAAATTAATTAGGGGTGTGCATTGGTCGATTCGGTTAACCGAACCGAACTCCAAAACCGAATTAAAAATCGAATTTTTTCTAAAAACCAAAATCGAACCAAAATTACTGAAAACCGAAATAACCGAACCGAAATATTTCGGTTCGGTTATACCGGTTAACCGAACCGAACCGAATTGCTTTTCTAAAAAATAAAATATTTTTTGATCAAAACATTTATATTACCATTTTTAAGCCTGTAAATTCGCCCTGTCAAACAGAAACATCATATCTACATATAACTATGAGTGCATAATAGTAAACCATTACAAATTGTATTGTTCAAATTACACACAAATGAAATGACAAAATAAAGAAACAGTCACTGAATAGTTCAAATACGAAACAATATAAAAGTCTCAAAACTCTCAACAGTAGTTCTCACTTCTCATCCACACAAACAATCACCGAATAGGGGTATTATTTTGTGTTTATTAAATAATGGCATAATGTATTTTATGTATTTTTTTGAATATATAATTTAAATTTCGGTTCGGTTCGATTAACGGAATTATAGTTTTTTAAAAATAAAAAACCGAAACGAAAATCGAAATTTTGAATTTTCAAAATCGAAAACCAAACCGAAATCCCAAACCGAACCAAATTGCAAAATTCGGTTCGGTTCAATCGGTCTGTTCGGTTTCGACCGAAATTTGCACACTCCTAAAATTAATTGTGGGTGTCTGGATGTGAGATATGAAATAGATTATCTGATTATTGTATTTTAAAAACGCAAATAATCAGGTTTGCAACACAATTTTTTGTGATTAAACTGCTTATTTGCGTTTTGAAAACGCAATAATCAGATAATCTATTGTCCTTCCGTTTATCCAAACACCCTTTAAGTATGATTAGAATCTTAATTGTTGTAAATCTCATTAAAAGCTAAGCTAAAAAAAATCTCATTAAAAGTGGTTACTTTTACTTTTCGGCACACGCGACCCACTCTATGGTAACACACGGCCCACTCTAGGTAAACTCCGTCCATTTGGTTGAGATTGGGAACCCGAATGCTTTCTAATGGATCAATTCTGGAAATTCAAGATCGCATGGCCCAAATCTGGATTTTGGGCCTTATAATGGCCTAAAAAAATTATTTCCTCATGTTTTTACACTATTTATAGTGTAGATTTTATTTAATTTTTTTTATTACAATTACATAAAAAAAAATATAATCGGAGTGTAATTTTATTGAATTCTTCTTTTCGCGTAGTTATAGAATTTTTATTTCTACACATTTTTATATATTAACCAGTATACAAATATATTGAACTGCGTGTCCAAAATTTTGACACAAAATTAAATATCACATATGAGTATTATTTTATAATTATACAATATATAACATAAAAACTATTGATGCTTTGAAGAAAGTATAATTTATACTGTACTCCCTCCGTCCCAGGAAAGTTGGCTCGTATTTTTTTTTTTTGGTGTCCCACAAAGTTTGATCACTTTTTCTTTTTAGATAAATTAAATTAAGTATGATTAGAATCTTAATTGTTGCAAATCCATTAAAAGCTAAGCTAAAACAATCTCATTAAAAGTGGTACTTTACTTTTCGGCACTAAGTCCACTGAACTTTTATTTTTCTGCACAAAGTCATGCCTTTCTTTACTTTTTAATAGTATTTCGTAATGGATACAAATAAAAATTGTATAAAATATATATTTAAAATTACATGATTAGACGATTTTAACAAAACAGTGCCAAAATTCATTAGAATTTTAAACAAAAATACTCAAAACACTTTAACTACTAAACCCATCACCTATCGTGCCCAAAAGAAATGAGCCAACACTGGAAGGGAGGGGGTATCATTTATTTATTTATTTATAATTTAGTAGTTTTAAGTTAAAAAAATATACTTCCTACATTCCTTTTTAAGTGACACGCAGAGAGTTTTGTCACTGTTTATTGAGTAACTTTAATTGGAGTTTTTAATCTAATTATACTTCCTCCGTTTTTTTTGTTAGCTACGTTTGTTAAATGGCTACTGTTCACTCATATGGTTTGAATTAAAGTTTTATCATGGTTATATAAGTTAAAATATAGCCAAGTGTGATCTTGTTAGATTCGTCTTGTCTTGTAGTTTTTAAATATCGAACTTTTAGAATTTTTACATGTACGAAATTTGAGTTATTAATGATTTAAAATGTGCATTGGACTGCGTGTTGGGTGAGTTCGTAGCAATCTTTAAAAAATAGATGAAGTATAAGATAAAAATAATCAAATGGAATCTTGTTGGATTCGTTTAATCACATGGATTTAGAATATCAAATTTTCATAATTTTTACTTTTATGCAATTTGAGTTATTAAGGATTAAAAATACTTCCTCCATTTTTTTTAAACCTTATACTTCTCATTTGCACGTATGTCAATGCACATTTTCAACGATTAATAACACAAATTCGGTACAAGTAAAAATTCTAAAAATTTGATATTTAAAAACTACATGATGAGACGAATCCAACAAGATCTCGCTTGGCTATATTTTGTCTTCTATAACTATAACAAAAATAGTAGTCAAAGTGCTACAATGAACAGTAAAACAAAAGTGAAAACGTAACATTTAAAAAAAAAAAAAAAAACAAAGGGAGTATGTAGTATTTGATTGCATGAGATGTAGGTGCGTAACACCTAAAAAGAAACGGAGGTAGTATATTTTAATAGAATATGATAGAAAACATATTATTTTAATGAGGACTAAATTGAAAAAACTAGAAACTTAAATTAATTTAATTTAGGACTATTTCAACTAAAATATGAAAGTTATAGGACTATTTGTATTAATTAAATACTTTATAGACCGAAATAAATAATAATAAAACTTATAGTACTATTTAAGTATTTTATTCCTTCAATACATATATGAGATGATGACTTTAGATGTTCTTAGGCCATTCAAAGTGTCCAATCGCACATGGACCATGACTATTAAGGGACCTCCAAATAAGAGGATCGGTGCACTTTTTAAGTGCATTGTTAGAATATTTTTAAACCTAGGTTCATTTGCTCATAATTTTTATTAATATATTAATAAAATTAAATAAGCATGGGTTATAGGATTAATGGATATATTTTTTAGTTCATTATCTAAACCAATTAAATATAACGGTTTTCTTAATAGTTATTCTCCATTTTCAAAATATATACGTAAATATTTAAAATGAAATTTTTTTTATAACACTTTCATAATATGACTCGTAGGTTACAATTGTTGCACTTAATATATTAAAAAAATAAATAAAAATATTGATAATTGTTGTGACCACCATGGTATTGGGCCAGGAAAGAAAGATTGGGCTAGACAAGTGGGCCAGGAAAGGAAAAGAAAAATGGGTGAGCAAGAATAGAAGAGAAGAAGCATCGAGAGAGGCACGAGCCTCTGGGCGAAGCAATCGGCCAGAGTCAGCCGAAAGGAAGAAAAACCCAGTCGGCGCAAGGGGTAGCCGGGAGCGGTTATTGAGTTCTGGCTATAAATAGGGGATATCAAGCACATAATCAAGAGAGACCAATCCACCCCCAAATTTCCTTTATGTCAATTTACTTCTTTGTATCTTTTACTGCTTTCTTTACTGCTTTCCATTACCAGCTTTCCTAGATCATAGCTTAGTTTGTTAGCGGTTATTTCCTCCAAGTCAGCCGTTGTTTCTCAACAACTGGTAGTTTGGTAGTTCTATTCCGGGTAATCAGCCGTTGTTTCTTAACAACACGGTAGATTTTTCATTGTATCCAGCTTTGCCATTGCAATTTAGTGAAATTCAGTCAAGTTTGGGCACATTTTTAATTTTTCCGGACCCGTAATCGATTTGATCCTTTTCCAATAGCCTCCCTTGAGGAGAAAAAAGACCTTGGCTCAAGCGAAGCCAAACAATGGCACGCCCAGTGGGACGCATATTCACAATGGCAGGTGATACACATGCAACTCCGACGGTTAACACAGCGGCGAGAACCTATCTGCCGCCAATTCATGAAGAGCGTACAGCAAATCCAGGTGATTTTTCTCCAGGATTCGCAGGACCTTCGGATTTTAACGCTCAGGAGTTTCCGCATGATGATTTGACCTCGCTGTTTCGTGATCACGTTCAATTCATGGTGGAAGCGGTGGTTACAAATTCAGTTCGGCAAATCGAGGGGAATATATTGGCAGCTGTGCCGACGATGTTTAGAGCCGAACTTGCAAGGAACATGTATCCGTTTGGATTAAAAAATGCACAGGCAGCTCAGAATCCACCTCCAATGAATCCACCGCATGTCGCTCAAAATCCTCATGTTCAACCTAATTACCAACAGCAGGCCTATCGCCCGCTAGGAGGGCAAGGACCACGTCCTTGTGCCCCGCCTCTACCAAGGCATGAGCAGCAGCAATATCAGCCACAACCGCAACTGCCTGCTCCAGTGGTACAACAACTATATCCACCACTTCAGCAGAATCAGCCGCAGTTGTTTGATAGAGAGCTTATAGTAGAGATTATTCATACTCAGTTTGGAAATCTGATCGGTCAGGGGAATCGACCGATGTATAGGAAACCTTATCCTGATTACATAGAAGAGCAATATCCGTTACCTAGAGGAGTCAAGGTTCCTGATTTCAACACGTTTTCAGAGGAGGTTGGCCGATCGACGATTGAACATATCGGCCGATTCAGAGCACAGTGTACCAGGATAGCGCAGAAGGACTTCCACAAGTTGATTTTGTTTAGTTTGTCGCTTACTGGTCCAGCGTTTAAATGGTATATTAATTTGCCTCCAGGATCGGTTAATACTTGGGCCGAAATGGAGCAGTTATTTCATGACCGATTCTATAACACTAGCCCTGAGGTATCAGTAGTAGATCTAATCTCAACCAAGAAGAAAGCAGGAGAAACGGTTAATGAGTTCATGGAGAGGTTCTGTGCGGTTAAAGATCAAGTGAAGACAATGTTGCCAGAGTATGAATATATTCAAATTTTGAAGCAAAACCTGAAGTTTGCTATCAAGGATAGGCTAATGGTAACAAGATCAAGGACGGTGGCCGAATTGACGGCCGAAACGATAAGGATGGAGACTTATTTGGCAGAACAAGCGGCTTTTAAGTCAAGCCGAAGTCAAAGCGGAGATCCCAACCCATCCAGTCAGCCGCATCCTTTGCAGAGTCTCTGGATAGGTGTGAGATTGCCGAGGAGTTTAACATGGACGATGTGCCCGCCTTAGCAGAAGTGGCAAGAGCCGAGTTAGTCATTAAGAAACCCATGACTTTTCCAGCCCTCAGGCCTGTAAGAGGAAAGAAAAAGGAGGGTGAAGTCAGGGATGAATCTTAAAGATTTTACACATTTGATTTTCTCAGATGGACGAGATCTTTGATTATTGTTTGAATAATGGACTCTTCGAATTCAAAGGAAATCATCCGCAGCCGACAAAGGAACAGATGGAGGCTGGGTGGTGTAGATTTCATGCATCGGCCATCCATACCACTGCAGTCTGCGGACAGTTTAGGAAGATGGTCCAAAAGCACATTTATGACGGGAAGCTGAAGTTCCCGGATAGATTAATGGCCATTGATAAGAACCCATTCCCAGTTGCTAATATGGTGATGGTACGTCCTGATTAGAAGAAGTCTGATCATGATCGCCTGGGGGATCAACCATCAACCAGCAAGGGGGCTGTACACGATCGGCTAGGAGAACAGCCATCAAGTCAGAAGAAGACAGGAGTGTGGAGACGATTGGGTTCACCCCGGAAGGGGAAAGAGAAGGTATCTGATGTTTTCAGCCGACTGGGTGATTATGAAGTCAATGAGTGGATTAAACACTCGGAAGGAGAAAAGAAGTCGGAATTTAAAGAAGGAAGGGAGAAGCCGACTCTGAAAATAATCACAAACGGTTGGAATCAGAGAAGAAGCTGACAGCTGACAGAAAGAATGGGAAGACTGTAATACAGATTACAGTCCCTGAGGAAGATGTATCCCCTGCAATGACGAGGTTAAGGAGACCACCTGCTAATACTCAGGTGGGTCAGTGGGTACAAAACTCTCCAAAGCAAGGGCAGTTCGGCCATGGCCGATTTGAATCTTTGACTTGGAGGGGAAGTGATATGATAACCCCAAATGGGAAGGGATCGTATCGTACTTTCAAAAGAAGAATGCAATGGTTGAAAGCAGTCGCGGCACAGGAAGAAGAATACGAAATGATGCACATAGAAGAAGACTTCCCGAATGATGGTTCTTCGTCTGAGGGAAGAATACTAAACAAGATGTTTTCGGCTCGTCTCAAGTCGGCCGAAAGCATAAAGCAAAGAACGTATGAGCCGAAAAATAATGAAGATCGGCTGAAACATAAAAGAGAATTTCGGCCGAAACAGAAAGAGCTCCAAGCCGATAATGATATAGGGGTGGTAGAAGGAGAGTGGAAGCCTAGACCAGTCCGAACGAGGAAATGGAAACCTAAAACATCCATTGTCCCGAATAATAAGACTTTTTCAATCGGGCAGTTTAAGTTTGATTTCGGATCTGGTGCCAACATGGTAAGCGTGACCACAACAAGCAATGAAGAGTATTGGTCTGACACAGAACCAGCGGTCGTATTTTGTCAAAAAGAAGGGGAATACTTCGGCGAAGAAGAGCCTGTTGTGGACTTCTGTTTCGCCAAACTGGAAGCACTTCGGCCTGAGGCCGAAGTTGAAAAGACTTTGGAAGAAGGATATAAGGCCTTCGTCCCAGATGCTCAACCGAGTACTATTTTACCTCCCACTACAAAGATGTCTCAACATGTGAGGCCTTTGTATGTAAAGGGTTAGGTAAATGGGAGGCCATTGAGGAGAATGTTTATTGATGGTGAGCAACAGTGAATATCATGTCGTTGTCAACTTTGGCCAAAATTGGCCAGACTAGAGAGGATTTGCTACCCACGAGAATGAAGGTGTTGAGTTTTGTGGGAGCCCAGACGGTGGCAGAAGGATGTATACTGGTAGATGTTACAGTCGGAATGATTTCTATTCCGAC
Source organism: Hygrophila difformis (assembly GCA_030278955.1). Lineage (NCBI taxonomy): Eukaryota > Viridiplantae > Streptophyta > Magnoliopsida > Lamiales > Acanthaceae > Hygrophila > Hygrophila difformis. The sequence continues at coordinate 27,577,004 of JAOANR010000006.1, read as the reverse complement.
TATGTTCTTTGTAGTCGATGCTGATTGATGGAGATCAACCTCCATTTCCAGTCAGTTTAGCCAGGCAGATTGATGCAGTGCTATATGAAAAACATATACAACCGTTTCTGGTGGTGGTAGGAGATCGATACCTAGAGTTCGTTGAATGTGACTGGACGGATTTGAGATTTGAAGTAAGATACCAGGCCGATGTACGGCCAATTTTGGAAGAAGATAAATGATGGAAGAAAGCAACAAAGAGATAACCGAGCTCGAGTCGGCCGAGCTCGAACATAAGGATGAAAAGGCAAAATGGAGCGAACTCATGGACGCCATACTACAGCGGACACCGGACTTCAAAGCGCAAGATCCTCTGAGAATGATCAATGTTGGGACAGACGAGCACCCAAGAGAGATTCCAATCAATGCGAATCTGCATCCAAGTATGATTAGCCGATTCAAGGAGGTCTTAGTTGAGTTCAAAGAATGTTTTTGCTTGTGATTATACATAAATGCCTGGTTTAGAAAGATCAATTGTAGAACACAGGTTGCCTATTAAGGAAGGTTTCAGGCCGCATAAACAGCCGGCCAGGAGAGCAGCGCCCAAAATCATCGCAAAGATCAAGGAAGAGATAGAGAAATTATTAGCGGCCGGATTTGTTAGGCCAGCTAAATATGTAGAATGGTTGTCAAATATTGTACCTGTAATAAAGAAGAATGGGAAGTTGAGAATTTGTATTGATTTCCGAAATCTTAATATAGCAACTCCCAAAGACGAATATATGATGCCCATTGTTGATTTACTAATTGATTCGGCTGTAAAGCAATGAATGTTATCTGTCATGGATGGGTATTCTGGATATAACCAAATCTTTATGTCCGAAGAAGATATACCCAAGACTGCATTCAGATGCCCTGGGGCTATTGGGATTTATGAATGGGTAGTGATGCCATTTGGCTTAAAGAGTGCTGGGGCTACATATCAAAGGGCCATGAATTATGTCTTTCATGACTTAATAGGAGATTGTGTGGAAGTTTACATTGATAATGTCATGGTCCGATCTAAAGATGTGGAGAGCCATTTGGCTGATTTGAGAAGAGTGTTTGCAAGAATGATGTTACATGAAGTCAAGATGAATCTAGCCAAGTGTGCTTTTGGAGTACAAGCAGGGAATTTCCTGGGGTTCTTGGTGCACAACAAAGGTATAGAAGTGGATGCAAATAAAACCAAGGCTAGAAGCCATACCACCTCATAACATAAAGAGTTTGCAGAAATTCTTAGGCCAGATCGATTTTCTGAGGAGATTCTTGGCTAATGCAACCGGGAAAGGGAAGCCATTAACCGATCTGCTAAGATTAAAAAAGGAAGAGGAATTCAAGTGGAGAGATGACCAACAGAGAGTCTTTGAGCAATTAAAACAAGCTTTAATCAGACCACCTGTGTTGGTTCCTCCTGTCCTTGGCCGACCACTCAAATTGTATATAGCCGTGGCCGAAGAGTCCACAGGGGCATTATTGGCCCAAGAAGATGAAGAAGGTAGGGATCGGGCGATCTACTATATGAGCAGAATTCTTAAAGATGCAGAGCTCAGGTACTCGCCCGATTCACAAGTTGTGCTTAAGTCTATATCATACGTGCCAAAAGTTGGAATATTATATTCAGCCAAGGCAAGTAATAGTAGTAGCTTCGGTTGATATAGTTAAGATCATGATGAATGATCCAATTAGCAGCTGAAGAATGGCTAAATGGGCCATGAAACTAAATGCGTACGATTTGAAGTACCAACCACTAAGGGCTATGAAAGGACAAATCGTAGCCGAATTTCTGGCCGATCATCCAATGTCTCCGATATCAGAAAATATCGAAGAGGGAGTTCGGCTGAAAGAAGTGGATGAAGTAGGAATAGTATACCTACATCCGTGGAAGATTATATTCGACGGGTCTAAAGTAGCCTCAGGTGTTGGAGCAGGGTTCGCACTACATACACCGGAGGGCAAGGTATACAGATATTATGTGCAATTTCCCATGTCCTACACTAACAACCAGGCGGAGTATAAGGCAATGATATCGGGATTACGACAGCTGATAGGGAAACGGGTCAAAGCCCTAGTAATCAAAGGTGATTCTCAGGTGATTATTCAACAATTACTTGGGAATTTTTCTGTCAAAAGCTCACAGTTAATCGGGTTGTATGAAGAGGCAATTGATTTATTAGAACAATTTGATGAAGTGTATGTTGAATATATCCCGAGAAGAGAAAATGAATTGACTAATGATTTAGCGCAACATGCGGCAAGATATAGATTAATGCCGAAAGAGGGTAATATTGAGATATGTTTGGCCAAAACAGAAAAGGCCGAATGGATTAAAGAAATAGCACGAATTTTAGAAGATCCAGCCGAAGCTAACCCAGCCGAAAAACGGAAAGCAATGGATTATATAATAATAGGGGGACTACTTTTTAAGCGAGCTGTTGTCCATATTACTCCGATGTGTAGGAGAGGAAGACTCTAAGAGAGTGATGGGCGAAGTACAAGAAGGAATTTGTGGAGCGCATCGAGCTGGAAAATCAATGAAGTGGAGTATCATTCGTCTGGGATACTACTGGCCGAATATGGGAGCTGATTGTGAAAGATATGCTAAAGGATGTCGCGAATGCCAAAAGCACGGGCCGATTCAGAAGTTACCGGCTGAAGAGTTACATATTATGATTAAACCATGGTCGTTCTGAGGATGGGCTATGGATATTATTGGTAAAATTCACCCCTCTTCTTCAAAAAGACACGAATATGTCTTGGTGGCCACCGATTATTTTAAAAGTGGGCCGAAGCACAAGCATATGTCAGTATTTCTCAAGAAGAGGTCGTCGAATTTATTAAAACACAATTGATTTACAGATTTGGAATTCCACAGATGATTTTAACAGACAGAGGAACCGTGTTTGTGGGAGATAAAGTGAAGGCCTTTGCTGACGAATATGGAATGAAGACTGTTCATTAATCCCCATATTATCCGCAGCGAAATGGGCAAGCAGAGGCCACAAACAGGCAGTTGATAGGAATTATTAAGAAAATGATTGAAGATCAACCAAGGAAGTGGCATGAAAGGTTATCTGAAGCATTGTGGGCCTATCGGAACACCAAGACTTCAGCCATTGGATTTACACCATTTCGGCTGACTTATGGAATGGATGCAGTACTGCCGGCCGAAATAAAAGTGCCAACTCTGAGGACAAGTCAGACAGACCAAGTCTCAACCGAACAATATGATCAAGCGATGAAGGATGAATTATTAGATGTTAATTCCGATCGGGTTGAAGCATTCAAGAATTTATAGAAAAATAAAGATGTTGTGGCCGATTGGTATAATAAGAGAATCCGAGTCAAACGTTTTGAAGTTGGCGATTTGGTTTGGAAAGTTATATGGCCACCCAAGCAGAAGGATGGTCGAATGGGAAAGTGGAGCCCAATTGGGAGGGACCGTTTATTGTTCAGGCGAAATTATCAAATGGAGCATACACATTAGTGGACGAAAATGGAGAGCAAATGACGAGTCCAGTAAGTGCAAGATACATGAAAAAATATTATGCTTCAGTTTAGGATTAAACAGGAAAAGTAATGATTTTATTCCAAGGACGAACATTATAATAAGGAGCTACTTTGGCCGAAGACGGCTTGGGTAGTATGAAGTTACAATATACAAGGGACACGTCCTAGTCTACGCGGGCATATACAAGGGAAATGTCCTAAGAAACGGACCTGGAGGATTATGTCAAACAATCCAGCCTTGTATAACGCCGCCAAGATACATCGGCGGAACCAAAAGCGGTCGCGTAACCGATTATTAAAAGTGGTTACGCCGATTGCCCATACCACCAATCCTTAACCACTGGGAACGCTAGAACGAATAGTACAATGTCCCAGAGGTAGAAGTCGAACTCGGGTATAACCTCCCCAAGATCTCAGATAAGATGGGGGAGGAGACAACCGAGGCAAACAACCAAGGTGGTGGAAAAAGGGAAAAATGGAGGAATCACTAAGGGTAGTGAGTCCTCCATTACACAAGGTCCGATCGGATGTGCAACCGCAAAGATGAAAAGCACTGGGATAGCATGACCGTCGAGACCTTCATTTCGAAAAATAGTCAAAGATCCTCTTCCAAGGGAGTATGGCGATAAGGAGATTAGTTGAGTTCGTGCCACATGAATGGAGGTTTTTCGTACCACGTTTGAAAATCCTCGATGGAAACATCAATGGTACACCATGGGGGCACTGGTGACATAGGGATTATCAGGGGAAGATTAGAGCTCATATTCTTGAATGAAGGAGTCAAGCAAAAGAAGGAGAGATGATGAAAAATAAAGTTTAAGGAAGAGGGGTATTTATAGAAGAGGAAAAAAATTTAGCGGAAGAAACTGACAACATTTAAGGCTATTCATGGAAAGACGTTATAATTAAGTCCTGAGAAAGCTGTCACGACTCAGAAGGCTGCCATAAAGGAAACCGAAAATAGCGGGATTCCCGGCAAAGTGTATATATGATGACAGGGTCAAAGATATAGACCAGATATGATAACTAATATGGGGATATGAATTCAAAGTAAGTACATCGGCCGAAACGAACGTAAACCTGGTCGACTGAAAAAGCCAATACAAGTAAAATATGGCTAGCCGAAAAAGTTAACAGTTAATATCCAAAGAGGATGGCCTAGCATCAATGTTTACAAAATACCATGGTATGAAAGGTAAACGGGGGGGAGGTCGCCTAATGGTCCTCGCTGTCATCGAACTGCACATCCTCATCCAGCCCTTGCAGAGCACCAATCTGAGGATCAACTGAAGGTGAAGGATCTACTCTGGAAGCCGAGTCCATAACAGAAGAAGGAATAGCCTGTGGCGTGAGAGAAGGTGAAGGATGAACAGGTACAAGATCATCATCAGCAGAACCAGAAGATGGCAAAGATCCAGGACCATGAATGGGAATAGTGGATTTCCCTGAGGAAAAGGAGATCGGGATGAGACAATAAATAAATAAGGATAATTGAAAAGACGTATGCAAGAAAAAGGGATACCTGTTAAAGCTTTTGAAGAAGAAGGGATATCATGAGACGGGGAGGCCTCAATTTCCCAGGGATCCAGAGGAAAAACGTCCGGCCTACAAGGAATGCAAGCAATATGTTTAGCGCCCAAGCTTTCAATAGCCGAATCTAGATGACCAACCAAAAATTGAGTTTCAATTCATTTTTCCTGAAAAGCGCCAAGGATATGGTCGTTGAAACTGGATCTCATGGCGAGGTAAGCAGCATTATGCTGAGATTCCAAAAGCTTAGCCTTGGAAGTTTCGGTCGACTTACGAAGCTGCTTGATCGAACGTTGTAGGTCGGTTGATTCCTTCTTCACTTCATCTAAAGCCGACTTCAGTTCTTTCTCTTTCTATTGAAGTCTGGATATTTCCAACTGAGTGGAGGAAAGTTCTTCGGCATATTTTAGTTTGCGGGAATTCATTTCAGAAAGGACATTCCATACAAGAACGGTATTTGGCCAAATATCCATCAAAATCAATCTGAGAGGAAGCTATAGAGGCCCTTTCAGCTGAAAGCGTGTCTTGCATAACAACATGTGCCGGAAGTTCTTGATCTAAGGAGAGAACAAACTTAGTGATCGTCTGAAGGGGAGCATCCAAATTAAGAGAGACGGTCTCCTCATGGAAATGGCGGTCGAGGTGAGATAAACGAAGAAGAATTGGTTTCGGGTACACAAATTCCACTTCCGGCCGATTGGCAATTATGTTACACAATTTTACCTAAACAATCACCCAAATCGGCCGAACGATCTGATGGCGACAGAGGTGGAAGAACGGGAGAAAAGAAATCATCCAAGGTTTGTCGGTCAGGAAGAGGAGATGGAGGAACCTGAGTAGTAGAAATGACACTAGGGATATCAGGCATGTCCAATGAGATAGTAGTGGGAGAAGGTTGAATCAAGCCTGTAGAGTTATCAGGAAAACATGGAGGAGTAATAGAAGAGGGCGAAGGGATGATAGGAGGAATATCCAAGACCCGTTCGGCGGGAGAACCCTCATGCATATATTGCAATTGAATTGGGGAAGGGTCAGCCAAAGTGGCTGCATCTCGATTTCTCCCCTTCTGCGGTTCAGCTGCGAAAGGGCCAGCTGCTGTAGGCGAACTTTGAAGGATAACCGGTACTTGGGATTCAGAAGAAACCTAAAAAAAAAAAAGGGAGGAAGTAAGCTACAATGCATTGCAAGACGAAACACAATAATAAAATTCGGTATACCGTCTCATGAGTAGCAGTGATTCTGCCAAGAGGTGAACGAGAAGACCACTTCCGAGTCTTCATAGACGAAAGGGAACTGATAAGATTAGCCGAAGGGTGAGTAATTCTCTTACGGCTAGAGCCCGGAATCGAAAGAGGTGAAGTACCTGGCTTCAAAGCTAGAAACAAATAGGTTAAAGAGGATGACAGAGTAATATACGTTATTGAAAAGGTACATCTATATAAGTAACATATCTAGACGAGGAGGAGAGGATTTGTTGAGATCTCGCCTGGAAGAGGAGTCAGTTGAAGAGAGAGGAAAAGAAGGGAATGGTAGAATGGGAGAAAATCCACCACGCCGTAAAAGAGGGTTGAGATTGGCGCTGAAATAAGTACGAGCAACACCATACAACCAATGCCGAAAACGATCGGTAGAAAGCCCAGCACAAATATTAAATTTTGGAACATTAAAGTCTATCAGACGTCGATGCCAAGTGGCACAATGATTTTGGCTAGTAGAAGGGGAAAGTTGTTTATCAAGATGATAAGCCACTACTAAGTCCCGGGCGAAGCCAAGCTGGCGGCTGACCAAATATGGATTGTATATTTCGGAAGGGATAATAGCGTTAAGAAGAGCTGTGGAGCCATTAAAGATAGGGCGATGAAGGATGCATCTATTCCAAAGCTGAGCTGAAGGACGAGATAAAAGCGTTCCAAAAGGGGCAGTAGCAATCTCCTGAATCCAAGTAAGGTCAGCTTTTCGATAATGATAATGGGAGAAGGCCTGATCAGCAGTTCGGCCCAGAAAGTAGCCGATCCAATGAGGAATCGACATGGGAGGGAGTGACGTCTTCAGTAGATTGGGACCAACAAAATGATCCTGGCAAATATCATAAGGGGGAAAACCCGATATGTCTCGAAAATGCCAGACCAACCATAAGTGAAGAAACCAAAGGGGGCCACGAGCCTTGTCCAGGAAACCATCCTCCCAAGCAGAAATATAGGCCGACATGCCTGCGTACAGGTGAGCAAGAAAGAAGTCGGTCAGCGGCAAAGAGTTTTGTTTGAGAATTTCGTAAATTAAAGGATAGGTTTCAAGAAGAACCCCTTTGGAGGGAGTACACCAGAAAAATCGTGTTAGAAAGTACATCATGAAAGCAAGGGGTTCTTGGTATGAGGATTAGGCGAGGCAGGATCGCTTTGGTGAGTAGTAATCCAACTGTGGAAGGTGTTTTTAGAAGCCTTCGGTTGAGTATAAGAAGCAACACTAAGATTGTCCCCACAAATAGAAAGATTCAAGAGGAGCTTAACATCCTGAATTGTAGGAGTCATCATGCCCCAAGGGAAACATAAGCAGTTTATAGTGGGATTCCAGAAACACAAAAGAGCCTGAATAGGATGAAGATCGGTGGGAAAAGGCTCAACTCTCAAAAGGATAATACGAAGAAGACTTGCATTGGACCAAGAATTACGGCAATGAGGTTCAAGATGACGATACCAGGCTATATAATCGATGGACTCCGATGGCCAGGTAGTAAGTGATGGAGCAAAGAGCTTGGAAGAGAACCATGGAGCATAAAGGGGAATAGACCGATTCTCAAAAATATGAGCAGTACATTCATCAATCTCCTCAGGAATACCCAGCGGACCTAGGGAGTAAAAACCTTCAGGAAGACGACGGACCGTAGTATGGGAGGCAGAGGAATTCTCAATCTTTACGATTTGAGATGAAGGAACGGAGATGGAATGCGGGTCCATAGAGAGGAAGATAGTTGGGGACGAGGAAGAGGAAGAAGCGAGAGAAGGAGAAAAGTAATAGGAAGAAAAAATTACTGAGAGGAAGGCGGTTACTTGGGAAAATGGGTAACGAGGAGAAACAGCGAGTTAATGATGGATACAGGGGTAACAATTACCAGATTTTTTGGGAAAAACGCTAACCGTCGATGAAGATACCGAGCGAATTACTTGGGCTTTTTTCCGGCCGGAAACATACCGAAGTAAGGAGCGCATCTGTTGTGACCACCATGGTATTGGGCCGGGAAAGAAAGATTGTGCCAGACAAGTGGGCCAGAATAGGAAAAGAAAAATGGGTGAGGAAGAAAAGAAGAGAAGAAGCATCGAGAGAGGCACGAGCCTCTGGGCCGAAGCAATCGGCCAGAGCCGAAGGGAAGAAAAACCCAGTCGGCTCAAGGGGTAGCCGGGGAGCGGTTATTGAGCTCCGACTATAAATAGGGGACGTCAAGCACATAATCAAGAGAGACCAATCCAACCCCAAATTTCCTTTATGTCAATTTACTTCTTTGTATCTTTTACTGTTTTTTTTACTGCTTTCCTTTACCAGTTTTCCTAGATCCTAGCTTAGTTTGTTAGCAGTTATTTCCTCTAAGTCCTCTGTTGTTTCTCAACAACTGGTAGTTTGGTAGTTCTACTCCGGGTAATCAGCCGTTGTTTCTTAACAACCGGTAGATTTTCTGTTGTATCCAGCTTTGCCATTGCAATTTAGTGAAATTCACTCAAGTTTGGGTACATTTTTTAAATTAGAAAAAGGTCATTGCCTCAAGCAAAGTCAAACAATAATGAAATTTTAATATGACGTTATTTTTATTATTATGAAAAAATTATATTAATGTTCGCACACTAACCCCCTAATCCCAAGCGTCTACATCTTCCACTAGACATACGAGCAATTATATCGAACACATATAAGCAACCATACAACCAATATACCCATAATGGATAATCATGATTGTGATACCATGTTAAACAAATACGGTTTCAACTCCAAACAAATTGGGAATGAGCGAAATCACCATGTCTAAGTCTAAGTAATGCCACCCAATGTGTCACCAGTTACGTTGAGATCGGTCTTAATCTAACAAATACCTGCCGTGGAAGCATTTATCACTACACATATTAATCCTGCGCCTTCAATTACACAAATATATATGTATAGTAAATTAGAATAAATATAATTCAAAACATATATATGGGATGATTTGGAAAATAATTAGAATTTAGCGTCTAGAGTTTGGAGTCTGGTGTTTGAAATTAATGGTGAAAAATAGTTTTAATTTTTTTTTTGCTTGACAATGGTGTTTGGTAATGGAATTTTAAATTAAAGTTTAGAGTCTAGAATTTGTAAAGCTAAAAGTTAGGGGAGATTAGTGTTTAGAGTTTAGATATTAGAAATTAAAATTTGGCGGTTACTGTAATTAGTGTTTACTATATATATGATTTTAAGCTATTTTTAGTATGTATTTTAAAAGTTAAAAGCTAATCGCTAGCGTTTGTTCCCAAAGTCCGCCTACGACTCTATTAGATGGTTAATGCCTAATGGTGCATCCGCTATTCTTCGGCCATTCAAATTGTCCAATCGCACATGGCCCGGAACTATATTAAGGACTTCCAAATAAGAGGATTAGTGCACTTTTTAAGTTATTTGTTAGAATATTTTTAACATTTTCAATTATTTTTTAAAATGTAATTGATGATGAATTTTTTTAATTTACTTTTTTTTTTAACTCCTTTAAATTCTAAACAATAAAAATTATGTACACATATTGAAACTGCCCAAAAAAATTTATGAATAGAAGGCCCAATTTTCGAAGACAATAAAAATTATAAACACAACCCGGAAAAAAGAAAAATGTTTGCTCTGCCCCTAATATGAGCCCGTGGATCAAATACTTCTATTATGTACACATATTCAAACAACGTTTAGTGATTAAAGTAATCTACCTACCCTCACCAATGCAATTATTTATTTAGCATCGGCTTGGCAGGATCCGTAGGGGACCGCCCCGCATCTATTTCCGTGACTGCGTTCGGCGTTGTATTGAAGTTACTGGTCTCTGCTGCATTGAATGTCGGGCTCTCGGTGTCCGATTCCACAAAGCTGCTGGTCGTGTCGTTGAACTGCCAACCAGTGAGATACGCAGGGCGTGTGGGGACAGAAGTAACCTCAATGTCTCCAAAGAGCATGGCCATAACACGGGACATTCGAGGGCGCAAGGCTGGGGATGCTTCGATGCAGAGAAAAGCTATGCTGATGATTCTTATTACTTCCTCCCGATTGTAATCGTGGAGAGATGGATCAACCAGCTCAATCACCTTGTCTTTTTCATGAAGGTTCCAAGCCTGTGAAAAATGAAATATGTATATGTATGTCTAGTCATATACTATGAAAAAGGGCAGTCACGAAATGGTTTTTGAGTTAGAAGAGCATACGTACCCATTCAAGAAGATAAATCATATCATCCGGCAAACTTGTGTCGGCATTTGGCCTTCCACTGATTATCTCAAGAGCTACGACGCCAAAGCTGAATATGTCGGCCTTCTCAGTGAGAAGCCCGCGCATAGCATACTCCGGTGCAAGATATCCTCTGCAAAATTGACCGATTCAGGGGAAAAAAAAAAAAAAACATCAGATTTTTCGGCACGAGAAAGAGAAACATGGAAATTGAAATACTTGAAACTTGCATTGTGCCAGCCACTCGAGTGCTTATATGCGTCTTGTTATCATCAAACAATTTGGCCAAGCCAAAATCTGATATTTTAGGCGTGAGGTCAGAATCAAGGAGAATGTTACTGGATTTCACATCTCTATGAACAATTCGAAGACGAGATTCCTCATGGAGATAAGCAAGACCCCGGGCTATTCCCGTGCATATATGGAAACGCATTGGCCAATCGAGAACCAAAGTTTTACTCCCTATTGCATAAGAGAACAAATCAGTTAAAACTAAAGCTCAATGTCTCTTTGTGTAGTATGGAGTAGGTATGATATGAAGCATAAAAGCTGTTGTTCACCAGTGCCAAACAATAATTGGTCGAGACTCTTGTTCTCAAGATACTCATAAACAAGCAACCGTTTATCTCCCTCAATGCAACAACCGTAGAGTTTAACAAGGTTACGGTGTTGCACAGCAGAAATGGTAGCAAACTCCGCAATAAACTGGTTGTTTCCTTGATGTGATGCCACAGACAACCGTTTGACAGCAACTGCTCTTCCATCTCCAAGGGTTCCCTGTTGATTAATAATTAAGATTTCTAAAAATATACCATAAAAAAAAAAAAAAAATCTCTACATAAATTTTCACTCAAATATCAATTGTCTTTGTTTTACGTTGGCTCAGTGAGACTCCATGATGAGAGATCAAAGTATTGTTTACCTTAAAAACAGGACCAAATCCACCCTCTCCAAGCTTATTGGAAAGATCAAAGTCGTTTGTGGCAGATCTAAGTTCAGCATAACTAAACGTGTAGGGTTGAGCATCAATACTCAATAACTCTGCAAATTTCATACGAGGTAGTTTTAATTAGTTGTTTTTATTTTTTAATCCAACTCAGAGATTTCATGCATCATTTGAGGTCTGAACCATAAACAACTGAAAATGCTGGCAAATAACTTAAAAGTAAATAGAGGAATTTTATAATGGTAAGTATTTGGAGTAATTTATATTACCTTCATCCCCAAAATCTTTCGGTTTCTTTTTTCTCCTGACCACAAAGAATAATGCAAATAGACATAGCAATGTTGCAACTAAAACTCCGACAACAACCCCTACAATCCGACCGGTCTGATTACCATGGGGCAGGTTTGAAACAGTAGGAACAAAATCTGTATAAAAGCATGTGATCAGTCAGAATGGGAATAAAGAAACAAGCCTAAAATTTTTCACGGATCATCTTGCGTTGGAACTTGCACGTACTTGGTGTAGCACTAATTGCTGAAATCAAGGGACCGTATGCTCCTCGAGCGGGTATACAACAAGTCCCTTTTCCTGCCCAGAACATATGGATGTCAATATAGTTCTCGGAAACCTCAACTATGTAGTTCCTCGCAAAAGCTACTAGAGAGCCACCTGCTCTTCTTATAATGTCAAAATCTTTCTCCACCAAATTTCCCTGAAGAAATCAAAGTTTGTCACTAGACATGAAAAGAGAAACAAGAAGAGATTAGATGCGTTAACTATACTTCAAACAAGGGAATGGTATCAGATAACTCTTCAAAACATCATTAGATTCAACAGTGATGTAGAATGTCAAATATTTTATCCTTTTATGATTTATTTAACTCATCAGCCGAATTCCAGAATTTGCATGCGTTAGAGGTTGCATTTTATTCAATTGCCAAAATGGTACATATTTAACTCCAAGCTTGACATTCAATGCATAGATTAGTTCACAAACGGTTTCTCTTCAAACTGTATATATCTTCCAATAACAATAAGAATTATAGTGGGGAAACACACTATATCTCATTGTGAAAGTTCTAATTTAACATTTACCTGGACATAAATGTCAAAAACACGTCTCCCAAGGCTTCTCCAAGTCTGTGGCTCTACAATCTCCGACTCTGAAAATTGCAGTGTCAAAGTGTAGTTACCATTTTCCAGGCCTAAGCCATAGTATCTCAGTGATCCAGCTGAAGTTCGAGCAGTTTCGAACAGTTCTGAATCCAAACTATTTGTAATTTCTGAGGTAGTGGAGGTTGTATATGACGGATAAATGATATCACTTGGCAGATCAACATTGCTAACAGCCCATCCGCCTGAGTCACTCATGTAATATGATGCCGGACCAAGAGTCTCATTATCTCTCTCATATACAACATTTGAGGCATTGATCTGTGGCCCACCACATTTAATTGCAAAGCTAGAATCTGCAGGTCATCACCCAGGAACAATCAATCAAAATTTAGGTTATATATTTGGGAATTTAAAATCCATAATAACAAAGCATTCTTCTTGTTTGCATTAATGGAAAGAAATCTCAGGTAGAGATTTAAAATCTTTTCCTTAAATCCTCCTTCAAATCCAAATTCATTCATTTAAGGAAACCTATTTGCTGTAATATAACTACTGCATTCGCATGCAACCGACCAATCTATATTCACACAGTATTAATATCTCAGAGGAAATACAATCCACAGGAAGGATGTTGGGAAAGAAAAGGCGGTATGCAAAAGTTGGAACGAATTTCGCTTATGAAGAAAAGTTTGCAGGATAATCCAGGTTGGAAATTAAGGAATAAAATAAAATACTCCTATTTGATTTGTTATCAAATATAAGTATTATTTTATCGCTTACCTAAAAAAAAATTATTTTATCGTTGTTTGTTAGGATTTACTAGTTTGATAAAGATTTGAAATGATTTTATTTTATTTTATTATTATGATTTATTATACCTAGCTCTGTGCACTCCTTCGGTTTACACATGTACTCCTCTCTCAGTCACTTTTAGCTCCAGTTTTCAAAAATTTTTACTTTTGGCCACAGTAGGTTAATTTTAATTTATTTTATTTTTTTTTTCCATTTTTGTCATTTCGTCAAATGTTAAGGGAAAAACAACACAAATAATCCCATAATTATATTTGATTTCCAAAACAACCCCATAAAAATATATATATTAACCCAATCCATCCGGCAATTATATTAATCTTGCCCGATCCATCCCACTCACCCCTACTGACAATTAGCGCTAACGTGGCAGTGGATAGTGCTGCCACGTCAACCCGTTAATCGCACTAATCCATTGCCATGTCAGCTTTCACCATGTGTGCATTGGACTATGGGGTTAGCGCAATACTATGGCATTACTGTATGAGGCCCTAAGTCTTAAAGAAGACTCACCATACTATTGTTACTCTAAATCACATACATGAGTGACATTCGACTAATGGGATAGAGCAATAAAATGACATTACTGTATGAGGCCCTAAGTCTTAAAGAAGACTCACCATACCATTGTTACCGTAAATCACACATACATGAGTGACATTCAATGTTTGCTATATTAGCTTCTATTTCTATAAAAGATTCGATTTAAGAGGGGACATTGATAGAAAAATGATTTGAAGTGTCATCAAAAGGTCGTGACGAAGGGAAGACCGTCTAGGAAGATCACTATAATTATTCACCGGTATACCAATTATGAATTAGGAGTCATAATTGTGAATACTATGGCATTAGATCACTAGCCATGATCTGAGCTGATTAAGACTTTCTAGGGTAAAAGCATATGACTAATCTGCATGTTCTCCTCTGAATGAGAGGCTAAATACCACTAGCAGTTCTATAGACAAGGTTCTCTTTATGTATGACGGTCACACGTTGAAATCCCCTATATATGACTACCTGATTTGCTCAAATGAGAAATAAGTTTTCTTATACCAACACTCCCATTATGTGTGAGTCGGAGATGTTGGAAATTCAGGAATAAAATAAAATACTACGTAATCCATACACATGTTCAATTCTTAAATAAATGACATTCCTCGCTTCACGTATCCATACGCATTTTCAATCTTTAATAACTCGAATAGACTGTTCAGGAAAAAAAAATATTAATAACTCAAATTGTATACTAGTAAATATTAAAAAAATTTGATATTATAAAACTACGGTATTAGACGAATCCAACAAGATTTTACTTTGACTCTTTTTTTTTATATTTAATTGTGTTAAAAAAAATTGATCAAAAATATTCAATTAACAGTAAGAAACCCCATTCGCATCACGTATTTAGGAACGGATGAAGTATTTGATTTGTTATAAAATATTATTCGATTTGATCTGATTTGTTATCAGATATATGTTGGGTCCACAGATCTAGCAAGTGTTAATCTTTATGCAAAGATTCAATGAGAGTCTTCGAACATTGATAATGAACAAGCAAATTTAGACACCAATGTATAACTTAAGCACAACGGAATAAACGAAGGAGTTGTTGACCCAGTTCGGCTTTCGGCCTACGCCTGGAAGATACCAATCCAGGATGTAATTTTACTATATATTCAAACAATGGTATACAACCACACACAACAGTAAAATACTTAGTGAGCCTTCACTCTGAACATTGAGCAGAAGATTATAGTGACCAAGAGTCTCCGGCTTTTGGTGTATATTATCTTCAATCCACTCCAACCCCTCAAAGCAAACTAGCCTTGAATTTCCCTCGCAGAAACCTGTGAAGCCACCCCTCCGAGTGTAAAGATTTAAACAATGCACGGTTCACTCTTGTAGCACCTTGGACTACTTTCCTTACAAGTAACGCTGATCTTCTTAAAGGATCAGATACACAATCATTCACGAAAGTGTCCAAGGATCATCGATCTTACAGCAACATATTAAATCTTAGAACATGAGGCTGCAAATCAAAGTGTTCTTCTCACACGGTTAAACTGAATGCTTCAAGAGAATTTCAGAAAGAAAACGAAAGATAGTTAGTGAGAAGTGTGTCTCCATTCTTCTGAAATTCTATTTAAACAACGGATCACAACATTCAAGCGTTCTTCTTTCCAGATTGGAAAAGAGCCGTTGGAATATGTCTTAATAGAGTTCAAACTAGTTTCTTCTCTCTCTATTTGATATGGACATGCAAGAGAAATGTTAGTATGAAGTCTTCCAAAATCAGGAAAGAGCCACTGGAGTCTGGCACTCTATAAAGACTGGTCAAGTGAACACATATTGACTACTGTTGTGGTGGTTATCAGAGGTGTTCGATCATTGGTATTGAATTTCCATCAAAACCTTGACTCAACAATCTCTCCCTTGGCAGGAAGTGAGCCAGCACTACTAATGCAACCGATGATGAACTAAAACACAGAATACAATGAATAGAAACAAAACCAATCTTTTAACCTCCAGAAATAACCCTTAAACTCTAAGCTCTCAGCATACCTCCAGAATAAAATAAAGCACAGAGCTAACAATCAATTAACAGGGAAATAACAGCAGTCCAACAGTCAGCAAAAGAGAACAGTACAAAACATACCAACATATCACAACAGTTCACCAAGCAGCAATAACAGAAAAAATACTACTATTTCCAGCAGAGTTTCAATAAAACCGAATTGAACTATAAGAGAGTTAGAACAATATTACCCATTGTTCTAGAGTGTGTTTGGTTCAGCTTGACGCATTGAATTTGACTCCCCCTCTGGATAAACTTTTCTGTCAAATCACTCAGACTCTCCAACATCATCTTCAGTTCCTCGTCCTCATCTTGATCAGCATGGACGATAGCATTCTCTTCATCAGACCATGTATCACAGAACAGTACAAGTCCTTGCTCAAATTTCTTCTTAAGAACAGCAAGGGACTCTCAACACTTTGATTTCCTTGAGTTAGAGCACTCTGACAGCTCAAGGATCCATCTGGTCCGGGAAGGTTTGGATTCTTTTGGAGCTTCTGAGAGATAGCAAACTCATTCACTGACTCAAGAGGCTCTTTCTTATCACCAATTGTACATTCTGACTCGAGAAACGTGGTTATTAGGGTAGGGAAGGTAGCAGAGTCTTGTCATCATTCTTGATTCCTTGAGCTAGCTTGCTCAGCTGAGTGAGCACAAGATATCCATAGTTGATTTGCTCCTTGCTATCGATCGCAAAGATGAGGTGGCACATCTCACGGGTCACCAGGGAATGATTGGTAGTGGGTAGAATGTTGGAAGCACAGAATTTGTATAGCATGTAGAACTTCTAAGTCAAATCCCTACACTACAAGAAAATTTCGTTTTACCGACCCCAAAATGGGGTTGGTAACTAGGTTTTACGGGTCGTCCAGGGGTTTGCCGACCCCATTACCGACCCCAATCACGGGTCGGTAATTTGATGGTAGGTGATCTGTCGCCGACCAAAGATTCTGGGGGTCGTGAGATTACCGACCCCATGTGGGTCGGTAAAATTACCGACCCCATTACCGACCAACATTGGGGTCGGTAATCGAGGTCTAGGGACTTCGAGGACCCGAAATTACCGACCCCAAATGGGGTCGGTAAATATAAAATGTGCTCAGGAGAACTCGAACCCACAGCCTCGCGTCACCTAGCCACAACCCTAACCTGCTGGGGGAGCCTTTTACACCACCAATGGTAACCCACCACGTCTCATATATATTAATTTCTCCCCTAACGCTGAAGAGGGGATTCGAACCCAGGTGAGATGCATTTCTCACTCGCGCGCGTGCCATCCGGGTACACAACTTTTTATGTTATCATATGCAATTTGTTAAATATATATAATATTTTTATATATAATAGGTAATTAATAACTTTAAAAATAATAATATAAACATTGATATTAATTAAATAAATTGTAGAATAATTCATTAATTAAATGGATAAAATTAATTAAATCACAAATTAAATTTAATAAAATAGAAATTAATATGACTAAATATTAATTACATTAAAAAATTTATAAAAAATTAAATTCCATAATTAAAAATTAAAAATTACATATGCAATATAAAATTCAATAATAAATATGAATAATTCGGTCAGTAATAGCGCCCCAATATGTTCAATCGCGAATTTCGATCGCTAAATTGACTTTTTTTGTAGTTAATTAAATAAAATATAAATATAAACTAAAATTAAATTAATTAAATGATAAAATTTTTATTAATTAAATAAAATATAAAATAAAATTAATTAAAAAAAATTAAAATCAATTTATTAAATAAAATAATAAAACTATTCAAAAATTAAAATAAATTTAAAGAATAATATAAATTTATTTTTAATAAAAATGATATGAAGTCAAAATTATAAAATAATAAAATAATTAATTGGCTCAAAATAAATAAATAATTAAATTATAAAAATAATCAAAGAAATATTAATTAAGAAATAAAATAAATAAAAAAATAGGGAAAAATTAAAAAAAAAATTGAAAAAAACTATAGACCCCAATTGGGGTCGGTAATGGGGTCGGTAATGCCCACCACATTAATTGTGGTAGGTGTTTTGGTTTTCGAATGTCCCTGGGCCCAATAACGGCTAAATTTTACCGACCCTACTTTGGGGTCGGTAAATCCGACCCGTAATATGGTGGTCGGTAATTGGACTTTTTCTTGTAGTGCTAGGACCGATCCCTTTACCAGGCATTTTCTTGATTTCACTTTTGGTGACTCCACGAGTTACCTTGTTACATTGAAAAGTGTTTCCTGGTTCATAGATGCTTTGAAATAATACATCGGGCACTCGGAGAAGGTTGTTCATTTTATCAGCAGTGATGTCATAAAGAAATCCTCTTGTGAAGTTTTTGTTGAACCAAGGCTTGTTCTTCTTCATGATATCCTTCTTTAAGTTTGTATAGAATTCCTTGACATGATCTGCTCGTGAACGGTTCCACATAGATGCCCATGCAAACAGAGATCTTTCTTCCAGATAATTTGTCCACCCAAGTTCCTTGAACTTCTTGCCACAGTATGTATACTCGAACCTTAGTTTCTTGGAGCTCAGCACCAAATCATAGTATGTGCGACTGGTCAAATAGTAGAACTTGAAACTGGATGCTCTCCCAGGTCGCAGTTCTAGATGGCTTTCTTTCTCAACGGATTTGCCTTTAGTATCCTGCTTTGTCTTTTTCCTCAGTTTTGATTCTGCTTCAGCATTACGGATTCATTTGGGAACCCTCAAAAGCTTGAGATGATTTCTCTTGGACAGTCTCAGAGTCCAATTGATCTTGCTGAACTTCTTCATTTTCTGACCTTTCTCTCACTGTGTTTGATTCCTCCGAAAATTCATACTCACTGTCGGACTTCCTTTCTTTCTGAACTTTTTCAATAGGAACCTTAACAACTTTAGAGCCAGTTGCCATTACCTGAAAAGGTATGGATTCTTCTAATTCTAATTCGGAACTTTCATCTCTAGATTCCTCTTCCTCTTCCTCTTTAAAATTGTCAACATTCTCATCAAAATACTCCCCCTGAATCACCACAACAGACGCTTGAAGTTCATTCCGGATGTCCAGAGGATCAATTGTAGGGTTTGAGTGAACTTCAGTTTGAACCTCTTCTGCCAGATTTGGAACACTCTCCTATATCTTTGCTATTTTAGGTTTAGGAACTTTCGTCAGAACAGAAGATCCAACCTGGGACTGAGACGAACTCTTTAATCCTCTGGTTTTCACCATTGTGATTTGAAAGCAACAACTCAAATGCAAAACACAAGGGTCTATCAACGAAACAGCAGGAAGGAAGACGATTGAGGAGATGATTCGTATACCCAAAATTACTGAGTAAATATTAAGTAAAAAGGGGTAATAAAATCAAATCAAGTAGGTAATAATAACCCTCCCGCCATAGATTAGGTTAATGAAGATTCATGCAGTGAGCTCCTAGACCATTATCTTAGAAGGATTCCCTATTATGGATTTAAGAGTAAATGGGCCGGTCCAGTGGGCCTATGATTCGCCCCCTCTCTTTTGTAATACCTGCAACCGAATACATCAAATAAGTGAATATTGAGCAAGTTTTGGGTCAAAAGTATAACCATTTTCTCATGGGGGAGAGTCCAGTCAGCTTTAGGCAATGTTGCAAAGCCCAAAATCACATATGAGGGCTTCAAAACGATCATTGCTCAATGCCTTAGTGAAAATATCCGCATGATGTAGTTCAGTCCCAACATGTTGAATGAACACGATTCTATCTTCAACTAGCTCATGAATATAATGATGTCTGATGTCTATCTGCTTCGTTCGGTTGTGTTGGACTGGATTCTTGGCAATATTGATTGCGCTCATATTGTCACACAGTAGGATCAACTCTTTGTGATCAATTCCATAGTCTTTCAGCATCTGCTTCATCCATAGAAGTTGAGCATAACAGCTTCCCGTAGCAATGTATTCAGCTACAGCAGTGGATAATGAGATTGAACTTTGCTTCTTATTGTACCAGCTTACAAGGTTGGTGCCCACATAAAAATACCCTCCAGTGGTGTTTTTCTATCACCAATGCATCCAGCCCAGTCAGTATCAGTGTAGCCAGTAAGTTGCAGGTTAGAATCCTTCGAATACCAAATTCCAAGGTTTGAAGTTCCTGAGACATATTTGATGATCCTCTTGGCAACATGTAGGTGTGATTCTTTTGAATCAGCTTGATATCTGTCTGGCACATACTCCAACTGCATAGCTAATGTCCTATCTGTGAGCTGCAAGATAGAGCAAACTACCAATGATACTACGATATAATTTGCAATCAACATTTTTACAAGTGAGATCCTTGTTGATTTTGTCACTGGTCCCTATTGGAGTTCGAATCGGCTTGTTGGACTCCATACCAAATTTCTTTACAATATTCTTAGCATATTTGGCATGGCTAAGGAAGATTCCTTCCTTCTTTTGAGTTACCTACAGACCTAAAAAATATGTCAATTCACAAACTAAGCTCATTTCAAATTCCTTACTCATGATGCTGACAAATTCATCTTTGAGGATATGAGAAGTTGATCCAAACACGATGTCATCAACATAGATCTAGGAAATACGTAATCCTTTTGCTTTCTTTTGATGAACAGGGTCTTGTCTGCATTGCCTTGAACATAGCCATTCTCCAACAGGTAAGTTGACAAACGATCATACCAAGCTCTAGGAGCTTACTTTAGTCCATAGAGAGCCTTGTTCAACTTATACACATGGTCTGCATGGTGTGGATCCTCAAATCCCTTTGGCTGTTCAACATAAGCTTCTTCCTTTAACCATCCATTGTGGAAAGCACTTTTTACATCCATTTGATAGATTTTGAACTCATAAGAGCAGACTATAGCCATCAGCAAACGAACAGCCTCAAGTCTGGGAACTGGGGCAAAGGTTTCACTGAATTCGACTCCCTCAACTTGAGTGTATCCCTGAGCAACAAGTCTGACCTTGTTCATAGTAATGTTTCCATTTTCATCTGACTTGTTCTTGACGATCCATTTTTTTCCGATGACATTCACCTTCTTTGGTCTATCAACCAAAGTCCAGACTTCATTCTTTGCAAATTGTTGAAGTTCCTTCTGCATGGCTGCTGTCCAATGTTCACTCTTCAACTTTACTGGGTTCAATTCTAGAAGTATACCAATGCAATCTAGCCAGCTCCTTGCAGTCTATCCTCTTCTTTGCTCTGGTTTTCGTTCCTTCATCTATGTCACCAATTAGGTCTTCTTCATCATGGTGCTTGTGAAACTTCCTCATGGGATTAGGAGGACTCGGTTAGGAGTCGAATTCATTACACTGTACCGCTGTCTGAACTGTATTTTCTGGTATAGGTTGAGCTAAGGCAACATCTCTGGTGTTGACTTGTTCTTCATTCTCAACAACCTGGGGTTCTGAGATCTTGCTTGGCTTGTCTTCAATGATCACATTAGCTGATTCGATCACCTTTCTGGTCTTCGGTAGATAGACACAATAAGCTTTGCTAGTGGAGAGTAAACAACGAACACTCCCTCATCACTTTTTTCTTCAAAGTTTTCAAGGTGTTCACTGTCATTAAGAACAAACCAGTTGCTACCAAATAGATGAAAGTATGAAATTGAGGTCTTTTTACCGTTCCAAAGCTCATAAGTTGTTTTCAATGACTTGGACCTCATATGAACATGATTGATCACATAATAGGATGTATAGACAACTTCAGCCCAAAGATATTGTGGAACATCCTTCGAATTCAACATAACTCTTGCCATCTCCTGAATGGTCATGTTCTTCCTCTCGATCACACCATTTTGTTGTGGTGTTCTAAGAGCAGAGAACTCATGTTTGATTCCAATTTCACTGCAAAATTCTTCAAAGGCATGGCTCTTGAATTCACCTCCACGATCACTCGTTATCCTCTTGATCTTGCACTCCTCTTCGGTCATCAGTTGATTGCACAGTTTGATGAATGCTTTGAGAGTTTCATTCTTTTCCCTGAGAAATGCAACCCAAGTGTATCTCGAGTAATCATCAACGCATATAAAAACATAATACTTTCCACCAAGGCTTTTCACATCAGTTGGACCAAAAAGATCCATGTGAAGGAGTTCAAGGCATCGTGTTGAACCAGCTTCATCAATTGATTTCTGTGAGCTTCTATGTTGCTTGTTTTTCATGCAGTCATCACACATCTCAACATCTGCCTTCTTGAGTGTAGGTAAGTCTTTGATGGTTCATGTTTTGCTTAACTTGATTAAGTCCTTGAAGTTCAAGTGGCCTAGCCTTTCATGCCATAAATGCATCTGATATGATCCTGCACTTTCAATAGAGAAACATGAATGTGCAAGCAAGTGACAATTGTTACGGGACCTGAGTCCTCTCATAACAAAATCAAGTTTAAAGTTAAGAACTTTACAATACTCCCTGTCAAAGAAAACTTTGAGGTTGTCATCGCATAGTTGGCTATTGCTAATGAGATTAGCCAGAAGACCTTCAACATGCTAGACTGTGTTTAGAGTGAGTAGTCCATCATTGGAAAATGAACCTTGTCCGACTACTTTACCCTTCTTGCAATCTTAAAAAACAACATATCATCCATCAATTTCTTTGTAATTGGTCAGAAGATCTTTGCTTCCAGTCAGTTTCTCAAGCACCCTCTATCAAAATACCAAGGTAACTTCTTTCTCGACTTGGTGGATGATTGAAATGCCATGTGGCCCACCAAGGTTCCCTTCACACGCCATTCTCTTCTTGACATACTTCTTTTCATGTCCTCATTAGGCGACATAACCGATCTGCCGGATAGAGCATCTCTGGCAAGTATGTGTCATGCTACCGCATTGTGGCTATAGTATTTGCAATAGATGCATTCAAGGGGCACAAATACTAGACCACGCCTTTTGGTCCTTTTCTTTGATCCTTTGACATGATCAACATTCTCCTTTGAGATACTCATTGGAACTTTAATGGAAGTGGTTCATTCCTTAACAAATATTCTCTGAGATGAACTAGAGCATTCATTTGTATAGCTATCGTCATGTGCTCTGGTAGCTAAGATGATTTCCTCAAGAACATCCTTTCCTTTATTCATTTTGCCGACCAACTCTTCTAAACTTGTCACCTTGACTGTCAAGTCGAGTAGTTGTTCACTTAGAGTGATCACTTGCTGCTGGAAATCATCCTTTTGACTCGTCAGAGTAGTGACCTGATTAGTCAGTGCCTTATTAGCCATAGTGAGCTCATGAACTTCATTGGCAAGCTCTTCATTTCTTATGGACTAATCCTGTGACAATGGTTCCAGGACATGAACCAGGTAGTCTAGTGTATCACGTTCATTTAGAGCATCTGCAAGTTCTTCCTTCTGAACACAATATCTTGCTGTGAGTTCTTCAAGTTCATTTCTTTGCGCACAGTAATCTCCCCTCAAGGCTTCAAGATCAATTATTGTGTTCAGAAGTTCTTTCTCTATCTCTTCAAGTTTCTCATAAGTCTCATCATACAGTTCATTGAGTGCTTCAATACTTCGCTTATCTTTCTTGTTAGAGTTAGAAAAAGAACCTTCATCAATAATAAAAGGAGAAGCACAAGTAGGAAGATTACCAACATCAGATTCTATCTCAGATTCTGAATCCCATGAGCCAGCAAAGGCAACTCCAATCTCATCATCATTGTCACTAGAGCTTGATTTCTCTTCATCGCTAAAAGTAGCATAGTAAGTCTTCTTGGCTTCCACAGATTTATTTTTGAGATTTCCATAGTCAGCTCTCACATGGCCATATCCTCCACATTCAAAGCACTTGGGTCCTCGAGAGTCAGAAGACTCTTTGGAAGGTTTATTGTCATTCTTGTCAAATCTCTTTCTTTCTGGTCTTCTCCTAGTTTTTTGGATTTCTTGTCTCTGAGGAACCTAGCTATATGCTTGGATAACATAACCAAGTCCTCATCATCATTATCTGAACTTGAATCTTCTGCAGGTGGTTCGACCTGGGGTTTGGACTCTAGCTTGAATGCCACAATTTTACCTGTGAATTTCTTGCAGTGGTCCATCTCCCATGACTGTAAGATTCCCATCAATTCATCAACTGAAATAGTGGTATAATCCTTTTGTAGCTCTAGGGCAGCAATCTTTATATTGAATCTCTCTGTAAGTGTACCTGCAATCTTTCGAACTATCTCCTGGGAGGAGTAGGTCTTACCAAGCTGTTGAGCTTGGTTGGTGAGTGTACAGATTCTACCAAAATAACTATTACTTGGTTCATTCTCATCCATATGCAACTTATGAAATTGTGCTTCAATGGAAACAATCTTAGAGGTTCTTACATAGGTTGAACCTTCATGGGAGTTTACCAATATTTCCCATGCTTCGGAGGTCGTGGTACAGGTAGAGATCAAGCTATACTGGTCCTCGGTCACTGTACTAAAAATCGCATGTAGTGCCTTGGAGTTCATGTTTGAGTAGATCTTCTCCCCTGCCGACCACTCCTTTTTGTATTTAGGTTTGATAATGCCATTAACAGTCACCGAAGGGGGTTCATACTTGGTGAGCAATGCGTCACAATTCATATCATTGACTGACATCAAGAAGGAGCGCATCTTATTTTTCCAAAAGGAAAAATTTGCCCCATCGAGCCGTGGGGGCTTGTGGAAAGATCATCCTTGACTCATATTGCTGTTTGGATCTTTCTCGAAATAATGTGGCTTTGATACCACTTGTTGGGTCCATGGATCTAGCAAGTGTTAATCTTTATGCAGAGTTTCACTGAGAGTGTTCGAACACTGACAATGAACAAGCAGATTTAGATACCAATGTATAACTTAAGCACAACGGAATAAATGAAGGTGCATAAAGTAAGAAAAACAACACAATGAGTTGTTGACCCAGTTCGGCCTTCGACCTACGTCTGGGGGCTATCAATCCAGGAGGTAATTTTACTATGTATTTAAACAATGGTGTACAACCATACAGAATAGTAAAATACTTAGTGAGCCTTCACTCCGAACATTGAGCAAAAGATTGCAATGACCAAGAGCCTCCAGATTTTGGTGTAGATTATCTCCAATCCACTCCAACCCTTCAAAGCAAAACCAGCATTGAATTTCCCTTGCAGAAACCTGTGAAGCCACCCCTCCGAGTGTAAAGATTTAAACAATGCACGGTTCACTCTTGTAGCACCTTGGACTACTTTCCTTACAAGTAAAAGTGATCTTCTTAAGGGATCAGATACACAATCATTCACGAAAGTGTCCAAGGATCTTCGATCTTACAGCAACAGAAGCAAATCGAAGTGTTCTTCTCATACGGTTAAACTGAATGCTTCAAGAGAATTTCAGAAAGAAATCGAAAGATAGTGAGAAGTGTCTCGATTCGTCTGAAATTCTATTTAAACAACGGATCAAAACATTCAAACGTTCTTCTTTCCATATTGGGAAAGAGCCGTTGGAATATGACATAGTAGAGTTCAAACTAGTTTTTTCTCTCTCTATCTGATCTAGGAAAGAAATCTTGCAAGAGAAATGTTAGTATGAAGTCTTCCCAGATCAGGAAAGAGCCGTTGGAGTCTGGCACTCTATAAAGACTAGTCAAGTAAACACATGTTGACTGCTGTCGGTGGTTCATCAGAGGTGTTCGATCATCGATTTTGAACTTCCATCAAAACCTTAACTCAGCAATATATTTTGTTAGATTCTAATTTTTTAAGCTTTGATATGATCTCTTATTTTATTCTGATTTGTTATACTAGGGTTTGTTTCTTATAAATATAGATCACCCTCACTTGTTCTTTGAAGGCAAGAATGGGCAAAGGGAGTGCAACAGTTATACACAATAGAAACACATAACATTATGTATTCTCTATGAATACAAACTTGTGTTATACGGAGTGGAAACATATGACTAGAGCACGATGTATATTGGTGACGAATTTATCCCAACCTGGCGTTATTTCGTTGGTGATTCAATTCAAGCTTTTGAACGACTTCGACTACCATAATATCATAATTTATTTCTGGAACTTCTATTTATCGCTATTAATTACATATGTTTCAATTAATTTGTTACTCGTGTATAAAGTACCAACTTAATCCTCTAGAATGGTATTTTCAATGGAAAGCGGAATAAGTACTATCCCAAAGAGTGATATGGAACTAGTGCATTGTAATTAAAGGAATGTAATGCGAGAAAACATTAAAGAAAAGGAAAGCTTTATTAAGGAAAAATAGTCACTACAAATAATGTAAAGACATAAACTTAGAGTTTGGGTGTTGTATTGGAACCCATTTTTCTGCTTAGAAAACTCCCAATTTATACAAGTGTTAATGCCTTTTTCGCAAAAGGACACGATTTGAGGATGACTCGGATATCATTTGGAGACGACTTCTCGTCCTTGTTTCCTTTTCTTTGTGCGGATAAGCCCTTTGTGAGGGTGTTGAAACTTTTTTGCTCGAGATCATGTTGTCGCGGACATGCTTGGGAAGCTCTTCCTCGGACAGTGTTCTTTGGGCAGAAGCTTGCTCGGACCACTGTTCATCGGGTCTCGTTCTTTGTTCCAATGCTAGTCTTTCTACAGGGTCTCATAATTCAGGGTTCTATTCCCTAATTTACCCTTGAGCCCAAGCTTGACCAGTGTTATTGGGCCTTTTTTGTTGTATTGGCCCTAATCGTGGTTTTGGGCTTTTAATAATTTTTATCTGTTAACAAATTGTCATCCATTTTCTTTAGCAATAATGGGCTGAGTTTTAGCCCTTTTTGCTGAAAAAATTAGAAAACTGTATTGCCGGACAAGCAATTGCTAATAGGGGCAAAACGTAACATATATAGCGTGCTTGGTTTTGAAAAAAATAGAGACTTGGTACACATAAGGATTGCGTTGGCCACCTTGATGGCCTCTCCTTTGGCCTCTGCCTCCATATCCCATAAGATGTTGTCCGCGTTCATTCTACGTCCGATGAAGTGCATCCCTCTTTGGTTGTGGTGGTGGAAGTCATCATCTTGATTATGACGATGATCATTCCGATGGCCTTTCCGTGAACATTGTTTCTTTGGGAATCTAGCATAGGCAACTACCACTATAGCTTTTGGAAATGGTTGTGATCGATTCCCATTGTTTCTGATTTCATTCGGTTGCCTTCTGGATGGTTCTTTGGAACTGAATGCAATACTATGTATTGTGTGTGAACACATTGTGCCACTTACTATATACCCGTCCATCGATTTCCTTTTCGGAGTCCAATTTTGGCCTGTAGGAAGCTGAATCTGGTGTTTCTTGTATAGTGCATCAAAGATCTTTTCAGTCTTTGACATATCGGAGCAAAATTCTGTTTCCACCATTGGCTTGGTGTATTCACCTTTCAGTGGCTTTACGGCATTTGGTTTGAATTCGATGCAAACAAAAGGTTTGCCATGTACTAGTCCAGCGGTCATTTGGTCTATAAGATTAGCATCCTGATCACAAGTTTCCTCGAGATCACTATCGTTGTCCAATTGCATTATGGCGACTTGGGATGTATATTTCATTTTCTCTCCTTTCAATTCATTTATTTCTTTGGTCTCTTTAATTATAGACTCAACCCTTATTGCTTTAGATGATAGGGTTGCCAAATCATCAATGTCTAAAAAGAGTTAGTTTCTTCTTTGCGAGAGTTGCATGTTTTTAACTTCTATATTAGTTATCTCCTTTTCGGATATGGAGTTTCACACTTCCATTTTTGTTGCCTCAATCGCTTAATGAACTTAGTCGTTGGTTCATTATCTTTTGATTGGTTTCTAGAATCTCAACCAACGTGACTGTTGAATGAGGATCACAGAAACGCATATGAAACACTTCCTCAAACTCCTGCCATTTGGAAAATTCACCCGAGGGCAGACCAATAAACCATGAAAAGGCAGTTTTGTTTAAGGAAGGGAATAGTTGAATTCTGCTGAACTGGTTTCGACCTAATTCCCCTAGTTGGAACTGAACCGACCAATATGTTCCATTGTGGATGACTAGTCTTCACCCGAGAATGTAGAAAAATTGGGTATCCGAGCTCCATTAGGTAAAGGATTATTCTTAGACACGTGGGGTAGATAAGGCTTTGATGAACATGCCTATTTGTCTCAGGGACATGTAATCCCAACCTTTATAATATAGTTATAAGGTGGTCTTCTCCAATGTGCATCTGTTGTGGCTCGGGCTGGCGTTGTGATGGATTATGAAATCCATCTTGACCGCCATTGTTTACCTAGGGTGTGTTTCCAAAAAAATTTGGAGGAGATGCTGCCCCCGATCCATGTTGGATCGGTTAACGGGATGGAAAGCCCCCGGTCCCCGTAGGTTCGAGATTCTAATTAGGACATTATGTTATCCATGATTGGTGGACGTGTTGACATTATTATCCCTTGACTAATCATTCCTTGGAGTATTAATCAGAGGAACATCATTTCCGAGATATGAGCATATGAAGTTTGTCCTAATCCTCATGTCGGTTGTACACTTATAGATGTTGTGTATACCACTGGTATTCCGAACAATAGCCCGGGTATAGTCATGCTTGGCGGCTAATTTTGAATAAAACCTACTGCCGAATGAAGAACCCATGATCCCATTGGAGGATATGAAATATAGGATTGCCCTTGACTGGGCAATATCATGAACGTCATTGAAGTAGTCGCGTTATTACGTATGAGATTTGGTGTTCCCACATGGGTCTTACCAAGCGCGATATCCAAATTTATGGCGATGATGGTGTCTATCATTGTGGTGAGCCTATCAAACATCGATTCATCCATATTGAATGGAGCTTGATTTGATGGCCCTGACATTGCCGATTGCGATCCTTCGGAGTAATGCCCGGAAATATCGTTCCAATTGTTGTTGCGGACATGCTCAGAAAAGTCTCTTATGACGGTGTTCTTTGGGCAGAAGATTGCTCGGATCAGTGTTCATCAGGCTGCGTTCATTGTTCCATTCCAATGCTGGTTATTCTGCGGGGTCTCATAATTCGGGGTTCTATTCCCTGGTTGACCCTTGGGCCCAAGTTTGACTAGTGTTATTGGGCCTTTTTGTTGTATTGGACCCTGATTGTGGTTTTGGGCTTTTAACATATATTTTTATGTGATGACATAATTATTTTTTATTGATTAAATATGTTTTAATCCATAACTTGTGCTTTGAATTACATAAATTTTTGTGTTATATAATCCTATTTTTAGTAACAAGGATGCACAAGGCGTCGGGGAAAGCGGGGAAACAAGGAAAAAAATAGAAGGGAAGGCAAAGGGGGGAAGAAAAAACAATAGAAAGACATAATTTAAAGGCGGGGAAACCAAACACCCGCTGCGTCCGCAGCAAGGTGGCATTTCGCCTCATCCAGGGAAAAGCCCAACTTATGTAAAAGTCCTCCGTGTTGGCTCCTCTCTTGGCCAAAACATCCGCCACCGCACGTTGCATTCTCTAAGAATATGGTTCCAAGAATAGCCTGGGTGTTTATCCAGCATGTCATATATGTGTCAAAGTTGAGGGAGATGCAGTGGTTGGTATCCCTCTTACCCTTGATATGTCTTAAAGCATCCTGTGAGTTTGTGTAGCAAGTTGCAGTGACCACTCCCAAGCTTTGTAGAGCTTGCATGGCATGCAATTCGCCATAATGTTGGTCTCAATACCAATAAACCCTGAGAATCTTTTAATCCACTGTCCATTGCCTATTATGATGACGCCTCCATACCTTGCTGCACCCGGATTCCCAAAGGAGCTTCCATCAACATGGAGAAGGATCCCAATAGTATGTTCAGGGTTCCATGCGACCAATCTCAGAGAAAGCTGGCGCGGGGGACGTTTGTATGCCCATTTAAGAGACAGGCCTAGGCCGTGGGCGGCGTGCATGGTTGTACACGTTGAAACGGCTTCCCCTCTAATACATGCTGCATTCCCCTTGTTCCATATTATCCAGAATAAAGCCCAGTGAGAGGGAATTCCAATGTCTGTACAGATGTTGCAAAACACCATAAAGAGAGAAGTCAAGCATGTCCCCAGGGATATGGGGGATGCCTCCGATTTTGTTCCAAGCTTCTGCCGCCCACGGGCAATAGAAGAATAGATGGACCATGTTCTCATCATGGTCTCCACATATGATGCACCAAGAAGAATTGGTGAGTTGCCTTTTGAAACGGGTGACATTAGTAGGCAGAGCATTTTGAGCACATAGCCACAGAAGGAACTTAAATTTTTCAGGGGTTGGCAATTGAATACCACGGTATCCAAGGCCTCCTAATTATAGTTGTTATATAATCCTTCAATACAAATTTAAGGCCTCATAATTATAGTTGTTTTATAATCCTTCAATACAAATTTTTTTTGTTTATATAGTGGATAAACTCAAAGATAGAGAACAGCGGTTTGAATTTAAAAGGATTTAAAGCTTGTTTAATTTTTTTTTTCTTTTTTGATTAACGGTACTCCATTCATAATGTTATATAATCTATTTTGTGATATAGGGTAAAACAAATGTAAATTACACAATTCCGCTGATGGTGTTAGGAAACATTTGAATTCGCCAACGAGAGAACATTATGACGGTAATAACACACATATAACTTATCTATTACTCCCTCTGTCCCATTAACATTTTCACATTTTAACTTTTAACGATGTTCATTTATCAACTTTGATCCAATATTATGGCAATTATACAAGAAAAAAAATATAGTCAAGTTTCGTCTAATCATTTAGTTTTAGAATATACATTTTACATAATTTTTACATATGTACATTTTAATATTTAGCTGTTAAACAAATGTACTTCCTCCGTTTTTAAAGTGTAACGTTTCTCATTTGCACGTTGGCAAACGCACATTTTAAACTATTAATAACTCAAATTCGGTTTAAATAAAAATTCTAAAAATTTAATATTTAAAAACCAGAAGATAAGATGAATCCAACAAGTTAGATCTCGCTTGGCTATATTTTTCTTGAATAAGTATGACAAAATTAGAAGTCAAAGTACTGCAATAAACAGTAAAAAAAAAAAAGTAAAACTGTTACACTTAAAAAAAACGGAGGGAGTATTATTTGTATGGCTATAGCTTCAACATACATTTGCCGATACATGATTGTCAATGTTTACCCAAAAAAATTGTTAAGAAATGTATTGTATAGTATGTCCAAAAGTTTTGGGATATAAATAATGAGACAGATAGAGTGATTATGTATGAATAGATTGTAATAAATTTGATCCACTTACATGTAGGAGATCCTCGAGGGCAACGAAAATTCTCTTGAAGACAATTCAATCCATGGTTCATAGGGCTAGACAGAAAAGACTTGGTTTGGTGGTCATGATTTGAATAAAAAAGTGAAATATATAAAATTTACAACGATAAGGAAATAGTATTTAACTAGATACCAATAAGGCGCAATTTCTGTTGAATTTGACATTCTATGGTTACGCATAGGTTACCTGTTGGGAATGAAGAAGTAGTTTGATACCAAATTACTGCATTAAGAAAAGAGATAATTGATATTAGTAAAAGAAGAGCAAAGAATGGATACAGAAAGAAATGAAGAATGTAAAAAAGAACGGAATTTATTTCATCATACATTTTTAAGTTCGTGTCGCTTAGCCACTTGGGAAGGCTTCCTGATAACTCATTGTATGACAAATCTCTGCAGAAAATAATGGAATGCCAGTTCACATTTACAATGGCTTGCTAATGAAAACTACTGTGCCTTAAATAGAGCTGTAAATAGAACAAAGGGTTCGTGAACTAGTATCGTTTCGACACGTGTTCGTTCGTTAACAGCTCGTTCGGTAAATTAAACGAACCGAGCTCAAACACATAATTTGGTTTGTGTGTTCGTTCGTTAAATTCGCAAACAGTTCGGAATTCTTTTTTAATGGAATATATATTATAAAAAATAAAAATTTTATCTAGTTGTTCTTTCCATTTTTCATTTTTATTAATTTCACATTTCTCTCATAAATTATATTACAATATACATTATATTTTCACACCTAATTTCATTCTAAAACAAATAAATATTAATAAAATAAATGGTTTGTTAACTGAGCTCGACTAGGCTTGTGTTCGTTCGTTAGGTTAAACGAACAGATCTCAAACATGTAAATTGGCCCGTTAAGATTTTTGGCTCGGTTCGTGTTCTTTCATTAAGCTTAACGAACTACACTTGAAACTCGGTTCGGTTCGGCTCGTTTACAGCTCTAGCCTTAAATCACTTCCAAATATATTCTTTTGTTTATATGTACTTTCCAATTTATAAATTTTCACCAAAAATTCTAACACTATTAAATACGCAATTAAACTCACATAGTTTGAATACTTGAATTCTTCTCGGGTGGCAGTGTCCCAGTTAACTTGTTATTACCAAGGTACCTGAAAATTGAAAGACATATAAAACAATGCTGTCATTCAATTGCCTCTTACTGTCTGGCCAGGTCACCAGCAGGAGATGTGTTATGAGAAATAGAACTGCCAGTCATCAGTAGTACTTCATGGTAACTTACAAGTCTGTGAGATAAGGGAGATTGAAAAGTGCATCTGGAATCGTTCCCATCAAATTGTTGAAGCTCAAATCCCTGAAACATAAAATTATCATATTTGTGGTGTTATGCAATGTAGAAAGAATATAAATGAACTAAAAAGAGATATAAAAGGTTCAGATATAAATCGATTTAGTTTGGTTTTTAGTGTTCTCAAAGCTAAAATATTTTTGAGCTACAACCAAGACTAGAATACTTACAGCAGTGTCATTCTGTTGAAACCACCCAAAAATGAAGGTATGGGACCAGAAATCTTATTGTTCCGTAAAACTCTGCCTCCACAATAAAGAAAAATAAAATGTCATGGTTACAACTTGCCAAAAATAAAGTCAAAAAATACTACTATAAATATATCAAATTAAAAACTCCAGTGCCTATCAAAATCTACAGCTTCATACACCTCCAGTTCGCAGCTACATTTCGTCGTGCATAACACACCCAAAAGCACAAGCTATGTTGATATTCTTACAAGATACCAAGATTTACAGATAGATTGGTGAGGAAGTCCAGTGAAGAGCTCCCAGTAGACAGATCACTAATTCTCCTAGATATATTTTAATGAAAAGATTAGCTTCTGCGACAATAAAGAAAATGTAATGTCTGACTATGCATACATAATACATTAAAGAATTATATGTTACACTTACAAGTCATTCAAAGAGGTCAACTTGGAAAAAGATTGCGGTATTGGACCCTCAAAGGAATTTCCTTGCATTCTCCTGTAAACATGTTTCAGAAAAATTGATCATGAGAGAAAGGACGAAGGTACTAAATAAATGTTTTGAGTTCTCATTTAGCATTGGAGCAATATTCCTTGGGAAACTTTTGGAGGAAGATAATGTCATGCATCCTCAACACCTAGAAATTTACAGTATTTTTCTCACAGTTGAAGGAGGTTTGACCAATCTCCTATGAAGTCGGGTATTGGACCCGATAGTTCATTGTCTGATGCCCACCTGAAAGCCAAACAATCATGTGATTACGTCAGTTAGATTCAAAGAAAATAAAAGGTTCAGTTACATTTTAATGTCCTTTTGTCAGTGCTCTTACATTATCTGCAAGCTCCGTAGACTAGCGAAACTTGGAGGTATCGGACCACTAACTCCAGCACTATCAAAGTATCTGGCATAATGGAAAACAAAAATTCAAGTTATTGATATGGAAAGTCTCTTGTGATTAGAGGTTCCCTGTTTCTATCTTTCGTATATCATGAGATTATCTTCTAGATGGCTTCAATGTTTTGTTATTAAAGATTTTCTTGCAAATTCGAGATTTGACATTGTCAAGTGTATCAGATTGGCTTGAAAGCAATAATTGTTGTGTGTGCGTGATATGAATAACCGATTGCTCCACTAGGTTTTGTAAATCCTAGAGTACTTTGTAGTCTGACACGAAGATTGGCAATCTGGTTAATCGAATTGGGTAAACAAGATAAGCAAATCTTGTATTGTTGTCTTCGAGTACTCGACTCAACTCGAAGTTTTCGAGTACGAGTCGAGTTTTTCTGAGTCTAAGTTCGAATAGCTGCTGGAGTTGTTATGGTGGCCATGCAAACTAAGGAACTCAACAGCAGCAGCAGTCGAGCAAAAGGAATAGGATGACTGGATGATGAGGAAGGAACTTAGGCTAGATGACTTTATTTCTATTTCTATTGGGCCGTGTATTTGGGCCATTTTATTTTTCCCTTTAAGTCTGGCCCAGTGACGTGTTTGGGTGGTGTATTTTATAATGTTCTTCTTCCTCCTTTCGTTGTAACTTGTAACCCGTATTCATTCACTGTGAAATGCAATCCAAAATTTCCACCATGTTTTTCGTTTACCTCCAATCTCCAATATTCACAATAGCTAACTTTAAAATAAATAACAAAGATAGATTACTTATAGTTTTATTTAAACGAAAAAAGAAAAAAAAAAAATACTCCCTCCGTCCCAGCAAAAACGTCATATTTGATTTTTTGATACTGTTAATTGTTCAACTTTGACTCAATACTATTGTAAATATATATTTGAAAAAAATAGTCGAGTCCGTTCTTGTTAGATCGTCTAATCGTGTAGTTTTAGAATATATATTTTTACATAATTTTTAGTTATATATATTTTGAAATATTACCGATTAAAAAAGTGAATTGGATTATGTGTAGAAATTAAATAGGACATTTTAAGTGGGGGGAGGGAGTAGTTACTTCAAACTAATTTTGGTTCCATTGTTATAGTAAAAATCAAATCTCTTAATTATAACTTCATTTTTTTTATTAAAATTTAAACTGAATCAAGCCATTATATTCGCAGCTTCATGTATAAAATTTTATTAAAATTAGGTAAAAAGTTGTAGTATATCTTACAGATCAGTTAACTTTGTTAGACCCCCTAATTCTGATGGCAAAGGCCCAGAAAAATTGTTTACGCCAAACAACCTGCACATAAGCAATCAATACATAAATAACACTAAAACACTATTTTAATATAGTAGGAGTACATGAAGAAAATTCCGATTTCAAGGTGTTTCTTGTGTTTTACATTACTATACTACTTTGGAGACATGCCTGAGGATGATCGTATTTGGTTACCTCATTTATCAAAATATAAAGACTTACAAAAATCTTAAATCTGTCAGCAACCCAAGTTCCCCAGGAACTGCCCCTGATAAAGCATTTATGCCAATGTTCCTAACCACATAAAATCACACGTCATTTTTTCCCAAGCAAATGGGATTGATTAATATTACAAGTATGAAAACAAGGAAAGCAAGAAAGGAAAAGACAACATACAACTTCTGCAGGCGAGTAAGGTTGCCGATGGATGGAGAAAGTGGACCTGTCAAATAAGTTTTTACCAGAAATCTGAAACAGATGAGAGAAAAAAAATTATTGCTTTGGTGTTTGCAAATTACAGGGAACCCGCGTACAAGCAACCAATACAAATTTAAAATCCAAAATACTAAATACTATAGCACTGGTAATAACAAAAATAGAGCCTAACATAAGTAGAAAGCAATACGTACAGATCCTCTAGCATAGTCAAACTCCATAGTTCCTCAGGAATTGGACCAACAACATCCAATGCATAAACTCTCCTGTATAATTATAAAGAGGATCACAATTGCTAATTAAACCGCCTCGACCACATAAAAGTAGGCTAAAAACCGCATTAGAATGTAAGGAAGTAAAAAACTCGAGTTTTTAATGAGTCTTGTTAGAACCTCTATTTTTGAGATAATGTGTTCCAATCCGATGTTGAACACTAGGTAGGATCCCACCCCCTTGATCTTATCCGCATGTTATTCTTGGGAGCAAATCTTTGGATTGCCTTTCTCGAACCGGATAAACATTGCCCCGCATGGAAAGGAGCGTACGCCCAACGGTAGTCTGCCATTGCCTTGCTGGGATCATAGAAGTTTTGGCAAGAGAATCCCCTCATCCGAGTAAGGAAGGAAGCAGCTAAGGAAGGTGGAAGAATTCGAGGGATTGAATAATTCCCTTCCATAGCGTTAGGATTTTGAACGGCTTTTTAAGAAAGAAAAATGCATTGGCTCATCACCGACACTATCATTCGAAAATCCATTGCAAAAGCCTTCTGGAAAAATCCTTGTGCAATCTCTTCACCCCATCCGCAAGATTCATCACTTGTGAACGAGGTTGCTACTTGAGTGTTCTTTGGAGTCATCGTGCACATTGAACTCTTGATTAATTCCGACACCTTAATCAAGGGGAACACTCAAGATCGTGTCAACAAAGATACTACCCTTCATTGCTACATCAAAGGGAGGATCTTTTACAGGCTCACTCAAGGGAAACTTGGAGAAGGAGTCTTCAAGGGGTCGAAGTAGAATTGGAGTATTCTCACCAGAAAAGGGAGTTTCTGGTACCATCGATCATCTGCTTGGGTGTTGGAGTAAAAGGTTACTGGTTCACTATTGTTCGTGTTGTAACGTGGTGTTCGAACACATAGTGGAACACTCCTGGATTGGTATCCCCCAGACGTAGGCCTTGGGCCGAACTGGGTCATCAACTCTCTGTTTGTTCTTTTCTCTTTACTGCATTTATTTATCTTTAAGTACTAACCTACTAATAAGTTATTTAAGTGTGTGATTGAACAAACAGTCGAGGTTGAGAATATTAGTCTTGACGTATAAGGGACCAACAAGTGGTATCAGAGCGCACACACCTTCGGGTGAGATCCAAGCGTCAAGATGAGTCGTGAAGGAGGAAACATATCCAGGCCACCCCTGCTAGATGGGACAAACTTCTCATACTGGAAGACCAGGATGAGGGCTTTTCTCATGGCCATCGACGAAGGAGTTTGGGATGCTGTTGAAACCAAGTTCGAACGCCCCACTGTTGAGGACGATGAAGGTGTCAAAACACCCAAACCCAAAGACAAATGGACTGCGGAAGAAAAGACCCTATCCTCCATGAACTCCAAGGCTCTCAATGCCATTTTCAACGGAGTCACTGAAGATCAATACAAGCTTATCTCCGCATGTGACACGGCGTATGATGCATGGGAAGTACTGGTAAACTCCCATGAAGGTATGGCCTCTGTTAGATCTTCCAAGTTAATTTCCATTGAATCCCAATTTCATAAACTCACTATGGATGAAAATGAGAGTATTGTTAGCTATGTTGGTAGAATTCGTGACTTGACCAATCAGGCGCATCAACTTGGGAAAACATATTCCCAACAAGAGTTGGTGAGAAAGATTGTGGGGACTATTCCTGACAGGTTCAATCCCAAGATTGCCGCCCTAGAACTCTACAAGGATTACTCCACTATGCAAGTGGATGAACTAATGGGGATACTCCAATCTTGGGAAATGGATCACTGCAAGGAGGTCGGTAGCAAAAGGATAGCCTTCAAGGCCGAATCAAAGGTGGTGACTGACAAGGAAGCCGAGATTGATAGTGATCACAGTGATGATGACGAGATCTCCCTTCTCACAAAGAGATTGGCCAGACTTCTCAAAAATAAAAAGGGGAAGGAAGGTTTTTCTAGTGGGAAGGGCGATGGATCTAACTCCAGAAGAGATTCCAAAAGGAGATCCAAACCCTATGGCAAGGATCAACAGTCCGAAGAAAGGCCCAAGGGACCGGAATGCTACGAATGCAGAGGTTTTGGTCACATTAGGGCCGACTGTGGAAATCTAAAGAAGAAGGATAAGAAGACCTACCACATCACCTTTAGTGATCATGATGAGGAACCTGAATGCAGTGAGGGAGAATCTGAGCATGGGATTGCTCTCATGGCTCCAGGATCATGGGATTCAGACTCATGTTCGGACACTGAGTCACAACACGGTACTGTTTCTAACCCTATGAATAATGACTTCACTAATCATGATTGTGCTTCTCTTAGCAGCAAAGAAGCAGACAAAATAGAGCGTCTCACAGACCTCTATAATGAAGTTTTTGAGAAATTAGAAACTTCCATGACCGAGATAGAGGATTTGCAAAAGATCAATCAGGACCTTAGAGATGAGGTCGAAAGGCTCCTGGACGAGAACAAAACCTTACTAGCTAAAGCTGAAGCGGTGTCCATCCACGTAACTGAACTTGAGGCTGGAATTCTCTTTGAAAAAGAAGAAAAGGAGAAGATGTCTACCAAGCATGATTTAGTTACAGTGGAAGTCGCTGAACTCCGGGAGAAACTTAGCAAATCTGAGAAAATTCTGTCGGACATGAATAAAGGGAAGGCCAAACTCGATTACGCTCTAGCAGCTGGAAAATCTCATGGGAACAGGCGAGGTCTTGGGTATAACAACTTCAGTACTGCCTCTACATCCAAAGGGAATATCAAGTTCGTGGCAGGAGGACAACTGAGTGACCGAGCACCGTGTCAGAACACGAAGACTGTTCACAAAAGTCCTAAAGGGTATAACAAAAGGAGGAATTCATTCAGAGGACCTCTCATATGCGACTATTGCAAGTTCAGAGGGCATAAGACCGAACACTGTCGAAAGATCATCAAGGATCTTCTTGAAGGAAAACCGGTGAGATGGCCTAATGAAGAACTCAAGAAGAGAATCTCCATAAGGCGCGAATGGGTCACCAAAATCTCTGCAAGATGCAATGTGGCTCTCCTATCTTCCAGACAAAAGGGCAAGAATGCAACTTGGTACTTCGACAGTGGCTGTTCGAGGCACATGACAGGTGATAAAGACGTCCTCAAACCATTCAAAGATATTGATGGTGGATCCGTGGTCTTTGGAAACGGCAAAAAGGGTCACCTCTCTGGACAAGGAACTCTCCATGGAGATGGTCTGCCTAAGCTCAACAATGTCTACTATGTGGAGGGATTGCATGCTAACCTCATCAGCATAAGTCAGCTATGCGATGATGACTTGACTGTATCCTTTAACAAAAAATATTGTGAAGTTCTCGACTCTAACAATGTATGCGTCATGAGGGGACTGAGATCTCGGAATGACTGCTATTTACTTGTACAAACTTGTAATTTTGTGAAAGATGCAGGAAGCTCCCGAAACCTACTCTGGCATGAAAAGTTAGGTCATCTGAACTTCAGAGATCTGATCAAGTTGAGCAGGACAGGAGCTGTTCGTGGACTTCCAGATCTAAAGAAACATGACTCTGACTTTTGTGAAGATTGTGCCAAAAACAAGCAAACTCGGGTGTCCCATCCTGTGACTGAACACAATGCCACAACACACTGTCTGGAACTCCTACACATGGACCTTATTGGGCCAACTGAAATCTCTAGTTTGGGAGGTAAAAGGTACATTTTCGTTTGTGTAGATGACTTTTCCAGATATACGTGGGTTGATTTTCTCAGGGAAAAGAGCGAAGCGTTCAAGGCCTTTATGAAATTGTGCAATCAAATTATGAACGAAAAGGATTGTAAAGTAAAGAGAATTCGTAGTGATCATGGGAAGGAATTTGAGAATCAAGCCTTCGAGGATTACTGTTCCAGCATTGGGATCAAACACGAGTTTTCAGCACCAAAGACTCTTCAGCAGAATGGAGTAGTGGAGAGGAAGAACCGCACCTTGCAAGAAATGGCACGTGTTATGATGAACTCCAAGAAGGTTCCTGAGTTTCTTTGGGCAGAAGCAATCAACACGGCGTGCTATATGATAAATCGAGTGTATATCAGGCCTAAAACACTCACGACTCCATATGAATTATGGAAGGGTAAAAAGACTTCAATATCATATTTTCACATCTTTGGTTGCAAGTGTTTTGTGCTTAATGACAGGGAACACACCGGGAAGTTCAAAGAGAAAAGTGACGAGGGGATCTTTGTTGGATACTCAACATCTAGCAAAGCTTTTCGAGTATACAACTCCAGAACCAGAAAGGTAATTGAATCCACAAATGTCATTGTGGAAGACGCGCCCAACAGAGGAACACCAGTCGAATCCCAAGAGGAGGATACAGAGAAAAACACCCAAAGCACTGAACAAAGCCAATCTTCGTATGAAGACAAGCAGGAAGCCACCACAGAGAATGATGAGGCCCAACCCAGTGTTCAAACACCAGTTGGAACACCGTCACAGTCTGAAGTTGCTGCTCCTCAAGTCAGAATCCACCGCAATCACAACCCAGAGGATGTCATTGGAGAAGTTCTTGAAGATCGAAGAACTCGTGTCAAGAAGAAGATCGACTATAGAGAATTTGCTGGGTTGCACTGCTTCACCTCTAGAATTGAACCCTCTAGAGTTGAAGAAGCCCTGCAAGACGAAAATTGGATCAATGCCATGCAGGAAGAGTTAGTTCAATTCAAGAGAAATGAAGTGTGGACCTTGGTCGAGCGTCCGGATCATACCAACGTCATAGGCACAAAATGGGTGTTCAAGAACAAGAGTGATGAAAATGGGAATGTGATTCGAAACAAGGCAAGGCTCGTAGCTCAAGGGTACACTCAAGTGGAAGGAGTTGACTACAGTGAGACCTTTGCACCTGTGGCAAGACTTGAGGCTGTGAGACTACTCCTTGCCATCGCATGTTCTATGGGATTCAAACTATACCAGATGGATGTGAAGAGCGCCTTTCTGAATGGATGGTTGAAGGAAGAAGTGTACGTGGAACAACCAAAGGGTTTCGAAGATGCAGACTTCCCAGACCATGTCTTTAGGTTGAACAAAGCTCTCTACGGGCTTAAACAAGCTCCTAGAGCATGGTATGAGAGACTTTCTAAATATCTATTGGACAATGGATATAGAAGAGGGAGTACAGACAAGACAATGTTCATCAAGGAAGACACCAAAGGGATCATTGTGGCTCAAGTCTATGTGGACGACATCGTGTTCGGATCAACCTCTCATGTGCTAAAGGACAAATTCATCGAGACCATGGGTAAGGAATTTGAGATGAGTATGGTAGGTGAATTAACATTCTTTCTTGGCTTGCAGGTTACTCAGAGGAAAGAAGGTACCTTTCTAAATCAATCTAAGTACGCCAAAAGCATTGTCAAGAAATTTGGACTAGAGTCCAGTAAACCTGTCCGAACACCGATTGGGACATCAGATAAGCTCCACAAGGACCCTACAGGAAAAAGTGTTGATCA
The DNA here is from genome assembly GCA_030278955.1 of Hygrophila difformis. Classification (NCBI taxonomy): domain Eukaryota; kingdom Viridiplantae; phylum Streptophyta; class Magnoliopsida; order Lamiales; family Acanthaceae; genus Hygrophila; species Hygrophila difformis. Next base: position 27,536,019 of record JAOANR010000006.1, on the reverse strand, counting down.
AAAGATGTACAGAGGGATCATTGGAAGCCTCCTCTACCTCGCAGCTAGCAGACCCGACATCAGCTATGCTGTAGGAGTCTGTGCTAGGTACCAAGCAGATCCAAAGGAGTCTCATCTGAAGGCAGCAAAACGAGTGATCCGATACATTGCTGGAACACCAGAATTGGGCTTATGGTACTCCAAGGAATCCAACCTAAAGCTGATTGGATACACTGATGCCGATTGGGCTGGCAATATCGACGACAGAAAAAGCACCACAGGAGGGTGTTTTTATGTTGGAACCAATTTGGTGAGCTGGTATAGTAAAAAGCAGAACTCTATATCTCTCTCCACGGCAGAAGCGGAGTATATTGCAGCAGGGAGTTGCTGTGCACAGCTGTTGTGGATGAGGCAAATGATTAGTGATTATGGTTTTGATCAAGACAAGCTAGTGATTCTCTGTGACAACATGAGCGCGATAAGTATCTCGAGGAATCCAGTGCAGCACAGTCGAACCAAGCACATTGATGTTAGACACCATTTTATCCGAGAACTTGTGGAAGATGAAGTCGTGTCCTTGGAGTATGTTGGAACACAAGAACAGAACGCGGACATTTTCACCAAGGCACTTGATGGCGATCGATTCGAAAAACTGAGGCGGGAACTTGGCCTATGCACCATAGTCTAAGCTCCTAAAAGGAATTTGAGGATCTCATGCTCCAACATTATTAAACGGCTAAGTTCTTCTTATATTATTCAATAGCCTTATTTTAAGAGATCCCATATTTATTTGTATATTTTATTACAGGTTACTCAATATTATTCCTTGGCAGTTGATATATCCATAAAAGGAAGTTATCTCTAAACTCGGTAACCGGCTACCTAGGAGGAATCCTAAGAAGATTTCCCGTCTCCACTAAAAGGGAAGTTTCCTTATTTATTTTGTACTACTTTTTGGATATTTCCCCCCCGTTCTCTCTGTTCCTGTTTCCCTTATCAAATTTCCGAAAAATATTTCTTTGTCTCCTCCCGCTTTGTTTGCCCTCTCTGTGCAGAAACCATGGTGACAACAAGGAATAGAAGTTCCAACACTGAGAACGCTCCTCTCCCAGCTCGCGGAAGCCCCCGTACCAGAGATGGAAATCGCGGTGGCAATCGAGGAGGAGGTCGAAGTCGCGGAAGGGGTGGACGTGGACGTGGGCATGATCAAACTGAAGCTACTCCTTCCAATGTAGTTCCGACCATCTCCGCCACACCAGGTGTACCAGTCTCAGACCCTCTCGACGTCCGAGTTGAGATGGCGCACACGCTCGGAGAAACTGCCGCGATTGGAGCCCTAATTCCATCCCAACTGACGAATACCCAATTGGAGGTTGAAACTGCACCATCCCATGGGGAAACCGCTCCCAGCACGTCGCCCACATCTCATGCCCCTGTGCCAACCGTTCAAGTGCCCTTATCGTCCCTCGCGGATGCGGCATTGCAATCTCAGAACCCTCCGAAAGGGAAAGGTAAAATGGCTTCTCAGAAAAACTTAGTTTCTGACAATGTTGATGCAGGGAGTTCGAATCCGATATCTGAGCACCAAGATGGCACTCAATCTGGCCCTCAACCCTTAACCCCTGCTCCTGGCACTGGCGCGCAAACGCCCTCTAGGGCCTCGGGTGAAACAGACACTGCGTCTGGTCATGTCTCGAAGGTTGCCATCAAGAATGCTGGTGGTGGGAGCTCTGGGAGTTCAGATGATGACTCTGAACACACTACTGATTCAACCGAGTTATCAGATGAGTCAGACAAGAATGTTGAGATTGACCCAAATGAGGAAGATTCCAGTGAAGACTCGGGAGACAACAATGCAGTTGAAAATCGTGCTACCATCTCAGCAGAAGAGTTCCTCAGGCGTGAAGGACTCACTGAGGACGAACTAAGAAGCGAGGAAGATGATCCTGTTGATGCCAACACCGAGGCTGGACGTGAGGGGGAGAAATCTTCATCATCAGACTGTATCCCTCTCAGATCACTTGCCCGCAAGAAGGCTACTGATTCCAAAGGGAAAAGGAAATCTGATGACACTCCCTCTGGCTCTCAACCACAGAAGAAGAAAAAGAAGGTCCCCGCTAAGGTTGTTGAGGAGGATGTAACTCAGGATGAACCCCCTGAGATTGTGGATACCAATTTGGCCTATAATTCGAAGTTCTACTCCTTAAGTTCCATGACCTTCTTTGAGACTGTCCTGCGTGAAAGGAAGTTGAAGCCTGAGGTCGCCTTTAAAGGTCCCAAGTGTGATGAGATTAGGTGGACAGAATACCTTGAGAAAAGGCATCTACTTCGATGGGCATCCGACCTTCCAGGGAGCAAGCAATCAGTTGTCAAGATGTTTTATGCAAACCTCAGAAAATCAGTAATTGTTCCTGGAAGCAGCTGGTTTGGGCGAGTATTCATCAAGAAGCAGTTGGTGCCTCTCACTGATAAGGTCCTTTGTGACTTCCTTGGTGTTCCACAGTGTGACTTCGACACTGTATTCAGACCAGGGACACAGTTCAACAATGTTCAGATTGCCAAATTGCTGACTAAGGACAAGGAGAAGAACATCAAAGGCAGAGGCTTGAGATCAGGCAATCTAACTCAGAGATTCTTCTTGCTATACAAGTTCATATCCTCCAATGTGATGCCTACAGCCAACCACTCAGTTGTCTCGAAGGAGATGTGCCAATTGCTGTTTGCCATTGATGAGAACAAGAAGGAAATAAACTATGGAAAACTTGTTCTAAATCAAATGGTGGATATAGCTGAGAATCTAAAGGAGGACAGCTCATCTCTCATACCATTTCCAGCATTGATCTATGGCTATCTGGAGTCAGTTGGTATTGATGGACATCCCAAGGAGTTGATGGATACAACCAAAGTGTTCAAGTTCACAGCTAAGCTGCAAAACAAGGTTCAAGACATTCCAGGCCCGGATGGTCCTCCCATTCCTCAGACAGCCCTTGATCAACTCAGAGACATGTTTGCAGAACGCCAAGATGCTATTAGGAGGAAGAGAGAAGAGCTGGATGAAGAGGAACGTGCCCTAGCTGAGATGGCAAAGCTCCTTCCTGAGGTCTGGGACACTGATCCAGAGGATGAGGTGACTGATGCTGCTACAGATTTCTATGCCACCACGGATGAGGATGACTCCTCTCAGGAGTGATTGGCCTCTTTGACATATTGAGATCCAGAGGGGGAGAAGATATGTGCGTGATCAAAGATGCCTTCTCTGGTAAGTGTTTTTGTTTTAAGTTCTTTGGTTATGCTGGAACTTTCTGTTTGAACTCCTAGTATTGTTATTTTGCTGGACTGGTTTACTTTGTATTCTTGCTGGTACTTTGTTGGTTTTATTGTACATGCTCCTGTGTTTTTACATGATCATTTTGTACGGAGCATTAGATAGTATGTTGGGGATATTGCTATGTAATGGTGGTTGGGATTGGTTATTTTGTTCTTCTTGTGTTGCTCACACATCGGAGGATCTTTGATCTTACTGGCTCACATTATGTCAAAAAGGGGGAGATTGTTAGAACCTCTATTTTTGAGATAATGTGTTCCAATCCGATGTTGAACACTAGGTAGGATCCCACCCCCTTGATCTTATCCGCATGTTATTCTTGGGAGCAAATCTTTGGATTGCCTTTCTCGAACCGGATAAACATTGCCCCGCATGGAAAGGAGCGTACGCCCAACGGTAGTCTGCCATTGCCTTGCTGGGATCATAGAAGTTTTGGCAAGAGAATCCCCTCATCCGAGTAAGGAAGGAAGCAGCTAAGGAAGGTGGAAGAATTCGAGGGATTGAATAATTCCCTTCCATAGCGTTAGGATTTTGAACGGCTTTTTAAGAAAGAAAAATGCATTGGCTCATCACCGACACTATCATTCGAAAATCCATTGCAAAAGCCTTCTGGAAAAATCCTTGTGCAATCTCTTCACCCCATCCGCAAGATTCATCACTTGTGAACGAGGTTGCTACTTGAGTGTTCTTTGGAGTCATCGTGCACATTGAACTCTTGATTAATTCCGACACCTTAATCAAGGGGAACACTCAAGATCGTGTCAACAAAGATACTACCCTTCATTGCTACATCAAAGGGAGGATCTTTTACAGGCTCACTCAAGGGAAACTTGGAGAAGGAGTCTTCAAGGGGTCGAAGTAGAATTGGAGTATTCTCACCAGAAAAGGGAGTTTCTGGTACCATCGATCATCTGCTTGGGTGTTGGAGTAAAAGGTTACTGGTTCACTATTGTTCGTGTTGTAACGTGGTGTTCGAACACATAGTGGAACACTCCTGGATTGGTATCCCCCAGACGTAGGCCTTGGGCCGAACTGGGTCATCAACTCTCTGTTTGTTCTTTTCTCTTTACTGCATTTATTTATCTTTAAGTACTAACCTACTAATAAGTTATTTAAGTGTGTGATTGAACAAACAGTCGAGGTTGAGAATATTAGTCTTGACGTATAAGGGACCAACAAGTCTTAAAATGTCTGCGAATATTTCCCGCATGCCCTGTAAGATCTCTCGTTGTATGATCACTTACAGAGCAGTGATGCGACACGCCGTGCCATTTCCGAAGGTGCAATTGCATTTAATGGCCGGGTTTATGTCGAAAATTGAAGTAGTCGAGTCAAGGGCAGTACCCGTGCACAATTCCCCGCTGATGTTCCATTGTTCCGGGGCTGAAATTCCCCACCTTGCAAATATAGTGTTCAAAGCAATTGCTGTAGATTCAATTAAAAACCACATCAGTTAATATCTCAAATGTTTATAATTTATTAAACATTTCCTCCTTTTTTTTAAAAAATTATAACATGTATTTTACGCAATTGTTACATATTTAACACATAATACCTCAAATTATATAAAAGTAAAAAATTATAAAAATCTGATGTTCTAACAAAATTACACTTTACTAGTATACTAGATTTTTTCGCCCGTTACGCACGGGTGTTGAACTAATATGACGATATAAACTGAGAATATAATGTTTTTTTGGATTACATGAGATTCAAAGTCTTTTGCTTAAATAGTGATTGGAATGCATGCTACAATAAGGAGATAATAAGATGAATAAAGAAAATTCAAACCCAGGTAGAAATAATATAAAAGTAAGTATTTTTATTGTTAAAAAACTAAATATATATGTATAGTTTTCTTTCATATCTAAAATGATGAAAGCAAGTGGAAAATAAATACCCCTTAACTATTAAAAATTAGAAAAACTTACTCCATTCGTCCCACTAATTATGTCTCACTTTCCTTTTTGATCCGTTCCACTACAATTATCACATTTCCCTTTTTAGAAAAAACTCGCTCCATAAACATCAACTAAAACATCGCATCAACTAATTACTCCGCTTTATCACAATAACACATTATATCTAAAATGTCATGCCCAAAGTTTTGGGACGGTATTACTGAAACCGAGGGAGTATATTTTGCATTATTAAAGTTCTAAAAGAATATTAGTTTACTCCCTAATATGTTGTACATTTTGACTATTATCCCCAAAGTTTTTAAAAATATATTATTTATAATTTTTTTTTATTTTTTCATCATTTAAAACTTATATTTTATTACGTAATGTATTTTATTCTTTTGGTGATTAGTTTTTATGGACAAATCTTTAATTTTATAAAATAAATTTTAATTATAATTATGTTTTGATTATCTATTAATTTTTTAAATATTATTTTTAATCCATAATATTTTTTCCAATTTTTCTTTTCCGTATTGATACGAAAAAAATTTGGTAGTTAATATTTTCAATTAATTTAATTAAATTTTTATTATTTTTAATTTATTATTATTATAAGGCCTAAAATTGAATTTATATATATTATTATTATTAATATTATAATATTAATATTTTTAAAATATTATGTATACAATCAAATAATTTATATATATATATATATTTGTCATCAACTATATTTTTAAGTTTAGCAAAAAAACTACTAAGTTTACCAAAAGAAAAAAACTATATTTTTTTAATATATATGTGAAGATTTTCTCAAGATTTTGATATATTAATAGATAGATTTATTTTCTAAATATAGTTTTGATTACGTGTAATTAGTCAGCAGATTACATGTAAACCCAGTCTGTCTATGTGTTTTAATAAGAGACGTTGATCTAAAAATGACCATATAATGACTGATTAATCCTTTAAAATTGAAAATGATGAATTAAATTTAATAAGGATAAAAGAGTCTGAGGCCAAAACGTATTCAGAATTTATTATATAGATTTTATTAACATAATTGTATTAAAAAATTAAATTAAAATTACTCAATAAATAGTACTAATAACTATTCACATGTTTTAATTTTAACAAAACGGAGGGAATATATTTATTAATATTATTACTATTATTAATAGTAATTTAATATTACTTTATAAAATTAAAAATATGTAATTAGATTTTAAAAGACTTAATAAACGTGTTGTGCGACTTTAAAAATAAGGGTTGGGGACTTACCCATGTAGTAACTCCCCCAACTCCCAATCAATGGTTGGGGTTCGAATCCCCACCCGATTCCCTATCCCTACCCTTTGTTCCATTGTGTTGTATGAGCTTTCATCACCCATTTTCAGACCTTTAATGGCTCATTAAATGGGTGGGTTTCAAGACAGGGAGTAGTATCCCCATTCTCAATAGCATCTTTAGTCCTCAAAACCGGCCCAATCACCATCGGGGATTTATCGGGGATCCGGCCATCGGGTATTATAATTTTTCCGATCCCCATTGGGGACCTATTGGTGATACGTTATACAAACCAAATTTTCAAAATTTTAATATTAAAATGCATACATAAATTGTTTAACAATAAATTATAATCCACATCAAAAGTTCATAATTATTTTCAATATAATAATCATTTTATCAAACTAAATTTTGAATCCTAAATACTCAATTATCGTGGCACAAAGTTATGGAAGATGTTGCATAAAGTTAGTGAGACGTTCCGGAGGGGTTTTGGCATTCGAGTGGGGAACGGTGATAGTTCTATTTGGTATAGCCCCTGGTGGAAAGGGGAGGGACTTTCAGTACGGTGCCGTTTGTGCACTACAATGATGTTCATCTGAAGCTGAAAGATATTATTGTTGATGGACGATGGCAGCTTAATGAGATATATCAAAACCGAAATTTTGAGCAAACCGGTGCCTCACATTTCATTGTATTCGAGCGACATGCTTCACTGGCGGGGAGATGTGGCGGGGATTTACACTGTCAAGTCCGGATATACATGGCTGAGTGGGGAGGAAGAGTCGGCGGCCACTTGGGATTGGCTCTGGAAGCCGTGGGTGCCAGCAAAAATCGGGATCTTGATGTGGATTATTTGCCATAATGCGCTTCCTTGCAATGTGTTGAGGCATAGAAGGGGCTTAACAGCGTCGGATCTATGCTCGGTATCTGGGCAGGCCGCATACTCCTGGTGGCACGTGATTTTCTTCTGCTCTTGGGCCAACGAGCTGTGGTCTAGCTGGGGTTTTCAAAAGCTTCTTTTGTCAGCGGGGGATGGGGTGGTGGACATGCATGCATGGTTGAGGTTGGCGGTGGGGAGATGGAAGTGCAAATTCATTGCCTTGCTCTGGATCGTTTGGACAGAACGGTGCCACAGAATATTTCGTGGGGAGGCTTGTCCGACCAGCCAACTCAACTACAACTACAAGACTGGTCATCTTGTTCAGACTTTGGAGAGGGTGGCAGGCCGCTCTTCGGTGGTCCGGCAGGTGAGGTGGGTAAGGTGGAAGGAGGATAAAGATGATGGACCATTGATGCATACTGATGGCTGTGTATTGAACGGCGAAGGGATAGGGGGTTTTGGTGCGGTGGTGCGACTGGCGGATGGGACTTGGAAGGGGGGATGCTCGGGCAAGGCTGGGCATCGTGGCATATTGGAGGTGGAGCTCTTGGCCTTGTATCATGGTCTCCGGTGGGCGGTGAGTGAAGGATGGGTCCTGAGGGTGTGTTGCGTTGATTCTATTGAAGCTCAAAGACTGGTGGAGGGGCCGGCCAGTCATGTTTTTTGGCCGCTGCTCCATGACATTCGTGAGATTATCCGCAGCATGGTAGGTAGTGAGGTGCGGCATGTGTATCATGAAAGGAATCAGGTGGCGGACGCTTTGGCTAGGAGGGCGGCTCGAAGTGAAGAGTTCTACATTACGTGGGCTTTTCCACCGGATGAGTTGTTGCCTCTTCTTTCTAGTGATGCTGAGGGCGTGTCGTACGCGAGGTTTTGAGTTGTCGTTTTGGATTTGTTTAGTTAGGTTTTGCTTTCTTTTGTTTTTCTATCTTTAGCTCGCCTTCTCATGCTGTGTCACCAAAAAAAAATCCTAAATACTCAATTTCATATAATAAAATTCGATAATTCGTGCAATATATAATAATAAAAAATTTACAGCATTCGCTTTTCATGTTATCCTTAAAACAATAAAAAATAAGGCAAATTATAAATATATACCATAAATAAAGTTAATGATGCAAAATATATACTTCCTCCATTTTTTTTATTATTTGATATGGACACACAGTGCATGCGATCTAATGTACGGTTTAAATAATTAATAATTCAAGTTCTGTATAAGTAAAAATTTTAAAACTTCGATATTTAAAAACTACACGACAAGATGAATCTAACAAGATCCAACTTGGCTATATTTTAACTTGTATAACTATGATAAACTTTTAAGTCTAAGTGTGTGTGAATAGTGCTCAAAATTCATATAGGGTTATTAAAGAAAAATGAAGGAAGTATAATACTCCCTCCGTCCCACAATAATGTTCCCATTTGACTTTTTGACACTGTTCATTGTTCAACTTTGACTCGATATTATTGTAATTATATATTTGAAAAAAATAGTCGAGTTCAGTCTTGTTAGATTCGTCTAATCGTATAGTTTTAGAATATATATTTTACATAATTTCTACTTGTATATATTTTGAGATATTAACAATTTAAAAAGTGAATTGGATTGTGTCCAGAAAAGAAATGAGAACATTATTGTGGGACGGAGGGAGTACTATTATATATTAAGAATATAGTTTAATTTATTACTAATGAAGGTTATATTAGGGTTTAGATTTTATTATTTTAATTTGAAATAATGGACTAATAGACTTTGGTAACAATCAATAATAAATAATATACAAAATATTAAATATAATATATAAAATGTATCGGGATGGGCCGGGGCGGGGACTACCTAAACCCTAAACCCATTCCCGAAAAAATCCACAAGAAAATCCTCAATCCACTGGCCCATCCCAATAATCTCCTCCCTAAAATCCGTATCGAAAATTCAGTTTTTGATTTCAAGCATGAGGTATGATTTTTTTTGCCATCCTGATTGCTGCCACATGTCTCGGGACTTGTTTTCTCTGTTGGTATCATACCAACGAGAGAGAGTTTGAAACTTTGAATCATCCATCCAAAACCAACAGTATTGACGAAAATATAGTTTGATGGGATTACGGAATCCCAATTTTCATCCAAAATCGGAATCAATTACGCATGGCAAAAACTTTTCCAAGTTCCGAAACTACTGACTGCTCGATCATTTATTTGACGTTTAAAAATCACAAGAAAGAGACTTGAGAGCAAGCTGAATGACACTCCCAAAGCACTACCCACGCAACCAATCATGAAAATCTGTTCAAAATCGAGAAATTTTAGCGCACCTTCAGCAGGATCGGTAGTGGATTTAGCTATCATAGCATGTGTATTCTGCGCAAGGACCGTCTCCACAGCAAATCCAAATGCTAGAAGACACCAGAAAAGAAGTATTCTCCTGTGCCAGCAGAGAAACCGTCGAGGCGCGGCCATGCGAAGGTAATGTACTGGCAGCCCAGAAACACAAACAAACGATTTTTGTGGTAGAAATGAGGAATATAGCGACTACAGTGTGTGTTTTTGTTTCTGCGTGTGAAAGCGCGCGCCAACTGTTCGTCTTATGTCATCAAGTGCCAATTTTGGTTTCCGTGTACCAGCAAGAACCAAAAAGAAAACCTTTATAGTAATGTAAACGGCCCACAGCTGCTGGCTATTTTTTTTTTTTTTTAGGAGCCATTGAAGGCCTGGAAAGGGGTGGTGGGAGCCCATGCCACACAATTACAATGGGTAATAAAAGGGAGGGATAGGAGACCGGTGGGAAATCGAACCTCCAATCTTCCGTTGGAAGTGAAGGTACTTAACCACTTGGGCTAAGTCCAGCTGCTGGCTACTTGAATCATTTACTCTCCATTTTTATTTAGTTGTCTCTTCAACGACAACTATTATGGAAATTAATCCAAATAGTAGAGTAGTAGTAGCATTTTGTACGTATTTTTTCCCAACAATTGGTCATTAAATGAGTTGAAAGTTTCAACGAGTGTTTAATGACGTTGGACTCATGATAAGTAGAACATTTATTTTGGTAGATGAAATACTTAAATAGACAAGTTTGCTTACCCAAAAAAAATAGACAAGTTTGGGTCTATCACCTGTGTATATCTTACGGCTGGAGAAAGTACCGAATATACCTTATACTGCATATACCTTATACTGCACATACCATACCGGTATCATATGATATCGTACCGTAAGATTTCGGTATGGTAAATGTTGGCACTTAACATTTCATGCAGGATTCCTTCTGTGTCATTGCAACCTTCTAACAATAGGGCAGTTGTCATTTATGTGGATCAAGTCTCACCAGCACCATGGACTTAAGGGCCAAAGCGGACTTCAGTTTATATAATATCTTTAGTCTTGAGTCTTTGAGTCAGATTTTGCATTTTCATTTTCATTCTTCTATACACTTTACCGAGAGCATTCTTAGATTCGATTAGAAGATATACTTGAGTCAAAACCGTGTTCTTCATGTTTAAATGATAGAGTATTTTGATCTTGAGTGAATTGAGTTGTAATTCATGTGTATATCGTTTTAGATCGAGTTGTAATCCAAGATGAGAGTTCTTCTTGGAATAGCTTAGGATTCTTGTTCAGGGTAGTCAACAGGTTGAAGGAACAACAAGATTGTGTCTGTAATTCTAGTCAGGGAGATTAGGAGTTGAGGGGGAGATTTCAGCTTCTAGATCGAGTTGATAGAATTGTTTCCAAGTCTTGTATTTGTTCTTGAATTTTGTTGAGTGATCTTCGCCTGGATTGGAATCCCCCGGACGTAGGACATGAGGTCCGAACCGGGTCACCAAACAATTGTGTTTTTACTTTACTGCAATTGTGTGTGTGATCACTACAATGCATTAACAACCTACTCTAAGGGACTGTCAATTGGTATCAGAGCAAATCTTCAAACACTTTACTGAAGATTCAAGATTCATCATGAGTAGGGAAATTTCACACCTGAATCCACCGATCTTCGATGGAAATAACTATAGCTATTGGAAGTCAAGAATGGAGTGCTACCTTAGAGCTCTTGGAGAGGATGTCTGGGATGCAGTCAAAGAAGCATGGGAACCACCAACAAGGACTGAAACCCCTGCAACTGCCAGTACAACCACATTCACATCTACGGATACCACTTCAACCACCACAACCACTGCAGCGCCTACAATTCGACTTGCTAGAAAGGCGGAATATACAACAGCGGAAAGGATAACAAAACAAGAAAATTATGCGGCCATGAATGCAATTAGTGGAGACATGGAGGAGGCACAACATAGGATGATCAAGAATTGTAAAAACGCCCATGATATGTGGAGATTCCTTGAAATCAGGTTTGAAGGTTCTGCAGATGTTAAGCTAACACGTTTACATCGCGTTGAATCTTTTTATGACAGGTTAGAGATGACAAATGATGAAAACATCTCAACATATTTTGAAAGATTTCAAAATGTGGTTAATCAATGCATAGAGCTTGGAATGCATTTTGATGAACATAAACCAGTATGAAAGATGCTACGGACTGTATCACCGAAGTACTCTGGAAAAATCTCAGTTCTTGAAGAGAGTGAAAAGACCAATATGATGACTTTGAAAGAATTGGTAGGAAATTTGCAAAACTATGAGATGAATCATCTGGAATCAAGAAACAAAGGCAAATCGAAGAGTATTGCTCTAAAGGCTGAAAAGATTGAGGATTCAGACGATGATCTGGATGAAGAATTGTCACTGATCACTAGAAGAATGGCCAAATTTCTTCAAGAAAAGAGAGCAAGACAGTTACAAAAAGGCAAACTTCAGAAATCTAGTTCACATGGTGTTTCGACGTCAGACAAACAACAGAACAAGGGTTCTAAGAAATATGATGGCAAAGGCAATAATCAAAGGAAACTCAAGGAGCCAGAGAAATTTGTTAAATTCTCCTCTATTGTATGCTATGAATGTGGAGGCAAAGGACATGTCAAAAATTAATGTCCCACTGCCAAGAGAAAAGAAGGAAAAGCATATCAAGCCACTCTGAGTGATGAAGAATCTGATGTTGAGGCAACAGAGGAACAACAGAGTGATCCAGAAGATGTTGTAGCCTTAACAATTCGTGATTGCAGCCCTCTAACGGGTATAACTAGTTCAATAGATTATTCTACTGATGAAGATGATTCTGTTAGTACAGGTAATATCAATGAAATATATTCAAAGCTGGCTGATGCCTATGAAGAGTTAAAGTTTGAGTATGACACTGCCTTCAGTGAGAACAAAAAGTTGTTAGCTCAACTGGCTGACCTCGGAATTTCCTATGATGAACTATCTGCTGAGAAGATCAAAATTCAGAAGGAATTGAAGCTTGTTAAGCTCAAAGTTGAAGAACTTCAAGTTGAATGTTCCAAGCTTTCTGATGAAAAGTCCCTATTAGCTGCAGAAAATTAAGAACTCCAAAGCAAGTGCAATGAACTCTCTCAAACGGTTAAAGGTAAAAATAAATTAGATTCAGTTCTTTCTATGTGCAAAAGACCTGGTGATCTTTCAGGAATTGGATACAAGAAGAAAGGAAAACTGAACAAATTCAAATCAACCAAGAGAAACTTTGTCAGTGGAGGATATCTAGGTGAAGAGCCAAGTAATGCAGCTACATACAAGGATGTGCCTATTCAAGTCAACCTTGCACCTCAAGACTCAAGGGATTGTATCTATTGTGGTCTACCTGGTCATCAAGCTGACACTTGTCTGAGGATAGTTCGAGACCTTTTAAATAGAAGACCAGTTGTCTGGCCGTCGTTAGAACTACAGAAGAAAATCCAGATTCGTAACGCCTGGATACCTAAACATTCTAACAAACAATCTGTTGGTCTTGTTGTTGTATCATTGCAGGCACATCATAAGAACACCTTGTGGTATTTTGATTCTGGATGCTCTAGGCATATGACTGGAACCAAGAACATACTTCAAAACTTTACAGAACAGGATTGTGGAGAGGTGATGTATGGTGATGGTGCCAAAAGCAAAATCACTGGTTATGGTAAAATTGATAAGGGAGTTCTTTCTAATCTCTCTAAAGTCTATTTTGTTGAAGGTTTAACTAAAAACTTGATTTCCATGAGCCTATTATGTGATGAAAATTCCTTAGTGCTATTCGACATGAATACTTGTTATGTGTTTAAAGACTATAAGTGTATTATGTCTGGTAAAAGGTCTACTAATAATTGTTACATATTGAAGGAAACAGTAGACAGGGCTTTGATTTTGAAAGAAGATCTTACAAATCTTTGGCACAAAAGGATGGCACACCTTAATTACCAAACTCTCTACAAACTAAGTATATCTGGAGTTGTCAAAGGGCTGCCCGAACTACAGAATAACTCTAAGATCATCTGTGAAGGTTGTTCCAAAGGAAAACAAACCAAGGCTCAACACAAACGAGTTGATGAAATTACCACTAATCACTGCCTTGAACTTATTCACATGGACTTGATCGGTCCATTAGAAGTTGAAAGCCTAAATGGTAAAATGTATGTACTTGTGATAGTTGATGATTTTTCTAGATTCACCTTTGTTTGTTTTCTCAGATCCAAAGATGAAGCCTTTGAGTATTTTGAATCAATAAGTCTGAAGATCATGAATCAAAAACAAGGAAAGATCAAAAGGATTAGAACTGATCATGGAAGAGAGTTTGACAATCAACAATTCACTGATTTTTGTAAGCTACATGGAATCTCTCAAGAATTTTCAGCCCCAAAAACTCCTCAACAGAATGGCATTGTAGAAAGGAAGAACAGGACCTTACAGGAGATGGCAAGGTCTATGCTTCATGATAGCATCCATCCAAAGACTTTTTGGGCCGAAGCAATCAACACAGCATGTCATGTTGCAAACAGAGTTCTCTTGAGACCAAAGACAAACTTCACTCCTTATCAAATATGGTATGATAAACTTCCTAATGTTAAATATTTTCATATATTTGGTTGTTCATGTCATGTTTACAGAGACAGAGAACAGCTTAAGAAGTTTGATGCCGGATCAGAAAAAGGGTTGTTTTTAGGCTATGCTAACAACTCCAGAGCTTACAGAATCTATTTGACTGATAGTAAGAAGGTCATCGAATCAGTGAATGTTTTATTTGAATATTATTTGTCTAAAGGATTATCTGAAGATGAAGATTGTCTACATTACTTTTTTTTGATTGATCTACCAACTGAGGAATCACAAGAACCATCATCTGAAGCTGATGTAGAAGCTGGTACTGAAACTGAAGCTTTGGTTGATACTGAAGAAGAGCAACAACCACTTGATTCTACTGAGACTGATAAGAGAAAGGGTCCTAGGACGTTAAAGCATCATGCTAACACCAATATCATAGGAGGGATAGATGCCCCTAGACAGACTCGGAATAAGAAAATTGATTACAAGCAATTAGCTGGAATGAACTGCTTTATATCCAAGGTGGAACCAAAGAATGCTTCAAAAGCTTTCAAAGATGAATATTGGATTGCAGCCATGCAAGATGAGTTACTTCAATTTGAGAGAAACTCTGTATGGGAGTTAGTACCACCACCTGACAACATCAACATCATTGGAACCAAGAGGATCTTTAGGAATAAGAAAGATGAGCATGGTAACATAGTCAGAAATAAAGCCAGATTGGTAGCAAAGGCTACACACAAATATAAGGATTGGACTATGGAGAGACATATGCACCAGTGGCTAGAATGGAAGCTGTAAGGATCTTGTTATCAGTGGCATGCTACTTGGACTTCAAATTATACCAAATAAATATCAAGACTGCTTTTCTGAATGGAAGGATAAAGGAGGAATTTATGTAGCTCAACCAGCTGGGTTTGAAGATCATAAATATCCAAATTATGTTTACAGAGTCAAAGGAGCTTTATATGGTCTTAAGCAAGCACCCCGTACTTGGTATGAAAGGTTGTCACAGTTTCTTGTTAACAACGGCTACACCAGAGGAAATGTGGATAAGAGTTTGTTCATTAAGCATTCAGATAAGCATATCATAATAGTACAAGTTTATGTTGATGATATCATTTTTGGTTCTACTTCAGAAGAACTTAGAAAAGGGTTCATACATGCTATGCAAACTGAATTTGAGATGAGTATGCTTGGAGAATTGCATTATTTTCTTGGTTTGCAGATTAAACAAGAAAAGGATGGCATATTCTTATCACAAGAGAAGTATGCTGCAAATATGCTCAAGAAGTTTAATTTGGAAGACATCAAGGTAGCAAGAACACCTCAGGGATTACATGAGAAGCTCTCTAAAAATGATTCCAGCAATGATATTGATCAAAAATTATACAGAAGTATGATAGGTAGTCTTCTCTACCTAATAGAAACCAGACATGACATCTCTTATAGCACTGAAGTTTGTGCTAGATTACAATCTCAACCAAAGAAGACACACATCAAGGCAGCTAAGAGAATTATGAGATATATTAAGGGAACCATTGGACTTGGAATTGGTATTCTAAAAGATCATCATTGGATCTCATAGGTTATAAAGACTCTGACTGGGCTGGAAGCTGTGATGACAGACGATCGACAACAGGAGGATGTTTCTATCTTGGTGACAATTTGGTTAGCTGTACTCAAGGAAACAAAATATAATTGCTCTCTCTACAGCAAAAGCAGAATACATAGCTGCTACATTTTGCTGCTCCCAACTTATGTGGATGAGACAAACTTTGACGGATTATGGAGTATATCAAGAGAAATTTGTGGTGCTGTGTGACAACACAAGTGCTATAAACATCTCTAGGAACCCAGTGCTTCACAATAGGAGCAAACATATTGACATCAGGTATCATTTCATTAGAGATTTGGTTGAAGATAATATTTGTGATATTCAACATGTAGGGTCGTCAGAGAAGTGTGCTGACATCCCAACCAAAGCCATGGAAGGAGATAAGTTTGATAGGCTTAGAACCATTCTGGGCCTAAGCTTCTACACCATTTAGATTTTATTATGTTTGGGCCTTTTTGTTTTTTCTATGTGCACTAACCTTTACAGGCCCAAGCTACTTAGAGGAAGGAATTGGATAAAGAAAAAAGAAGTACTCTGATACGGAGAGATTCTGATACGACGTCTGATCTGTGTCATCATCACCCTGCAACCACAGTAACCGTCCCTTCACTCCTGCAGCTCACGATCTCCGAAACCGTCATCATTACTTCGCCGTTTCACTCTTGTTGATCGTGGTTAACGTTTCAAATACTAGTTCTCTCTTTAAATACTACTTCACACTTATCCATTTTGCACTCTTCTCATTTTTGTTTGGTTAGTTTTTCTTTGTGTAGCTTAAACTCTCTTATGGCGTCTTCTTCCTCCCCAAAATCGCCTTCTGAGCCTGTTCCTGAGTCATCCAACCAAACCAATACTGAAATGCCCATTGATCCAGTGCAAATAGTGTCCTCTTTCCTACAAGCCCTTGGCGAAACCATTCCAAATCCATCAACTGAACTTGGTGAGACGTCTGGAGGCAATGCTGACGACACTGTCCAGGAGGTTCTTCCTCTTGACTATCTACCGCCAGCCGGAGCACTACCTGCACCCGCTCCGCCTGCTCTTCCAGCACCTCAAAAGGAAATGTTCACCGTTGACTGGGATGACGACACCACAACAGAGTATCCTCACGGTAATGAGGATGATCTTTTTTATTCCAATAATCCTGACGATGCTGTTATTGGAGAACATGAACAACAGAGGGACAATGAGCCGGATCCTGAAGTCACTCCGGAACATCGCCCTGCTGTTTGCACCCCTGTGACTTGTTCTCGCAAAAGGAAGGACAAGCAACCTGCAGTTGAGGCAACTAAGAAACGACCTAAGAAAATTGGCCCCATGATTGTTCGTGATGCTCTAAATTTCAAGTTCTATGACAAGGAAGCACAGAAGTTTGCCAGGAACTCAACAACTGAGACTTCATACCAGAGGAGCAGTTCACACATCCTATCTACAAGGAACTCGGCTTTACAAAGTGCTTGGAAGATTGTCATCTTCTCTACTGGGCTACAAAACTGGAGGATTACTCTCCTGCTTTGGTTCGAGAGTTCTATGCCAATCTCCATCCAGATGTCCTAGATGATGAATCCCCATTTGGTGGAAAGATCTACATCCGAGGCAAAATCCTGGAGATTTTCCCTCAAGTCTTCAACCAGTTGTTAAAGGTGCAGCTTAACAGCAACCTGGATGATGTGACGAACTACATGCCTAACTCTAATGCTGAAGTTGCTTACGAGATTTCTAACACCAAAAGTGTTGCATTTGGTCGAGGTCAACTCCGTGCTGCTCAGCTTACTCTTAAGTTTAGCTGTCTCTTTCGTCTGTGCAGTTCCAACATCCTTCCAACAACCAATGCCAGTCAAGTTTCATCTCATATGGGTAAAGGGTAAATTGATGTTTTGTATTGAAAAATATCTTAAAATAACAAATTTTGGTCTCTCTGTGCTCTCTAAGATGGTAGGTTATACTCGAGGATCGATTGGCAAGAACGATCTCCTTCCCTATCCCGCTTTGATCACAAGGTTTTTGAAAAAGAATGGGATCAAAGTTCCCAAAGAAGAGCGCATTCCCATAAAGCAGAACACTCCCACCAATGATCTCCGAAATATACACAACGACATTCTCCTTGGTCCTGCTCTATCTGGCACAGCGTTGGTGAACCATCTCAAGACCATCATTCTTCGACAGAATGAGGAAGTATCAAATGTCATTGCTGCTGGCCTTCGGATCAGGAAGCAAAACAACAACATGCTGAAGTTGCTTCCATGCTCATTTGATCCTCCACCTACTGGAAAGGAGGATGATGATGAGGAGGATTGACCCATCAAGGGGGAGATATGGTCTCAAACGGATCTTCTGACTGGCTGACTGTTGTTAATGGATGGTATTAACAACATTTTGAGGGGGTACATTCTAAACTGAAATCTTTTGGTATTTGGTCTGTAACTATTGGATGATTGTTGCTGGATACTTTTTGATACTTTTGCTTGCTGGTTTTTATCTTATTTTACGGATTAGACTTATATGCATGGATTTCTTTGACTGCTCATTATCTGTTTTCTGACTTGCTTATTGGTTATTTAGCTGGTGATATTCTTACTGTTTAACTACCATTTTGTTGGACTTGATCTTTTACCCTGTTGTGAGTTTTAATATTCTGAACTGTTTTCATCATACTGGTTTGAGACTTCATGTGATGAATCATCCTCTTTATGAAATGAGGGGGAGATTGTTGGCACTTAACATTTCATGCAGGATTCCTTCTGTGTCATTGCAACCTTCTAACAATAGGGCAGTTGTCATTTATGTGGATCAAGTCTCACTAGCACCATGGACTTAAGGGCCAAAGCGGACTTCAGTTTATATAATATCTTTAGTCTTGAGTCTTTGAGTTAGATTTTGCATTTTCATTTTCATTCTTCTATACACTTTACCGAGAGCATTCTTAGATTCGATTAGAAGATATACTTGAGTCAAAACCGTGTTCTTCATGTTTAGATGATAGAGTATTTTGATCTTGAGTGAATTGAGTTGTAATTCATGTGTATATCGTTTTAGATCGAATTGTAATCCAAGATGAGAGTTCTTCTTGGAATAGCTTAGGATTCTTGTTCAGGGTAGTCAACAGGTTGAAGGAACAACAAGATTGTGTCTGTTATTCTAGTCAGGGAGATTAGGAGTTGAGGGGGAGATTTCAGCTTCTAGATCGAGTTGATAGAATTGTTTCCAAGTCTTGTGTTTGTTCTTGAATTTGTTGAGTGATCTTCGTCTGGATTGGAATCCCCCGGACGTAGGACAAGAGGTCCGAACCGGGTCACGAAACAATTGTGTTTTTACTTTACTGCAATTGTGTGTGTGATCACTACAATGCATTAACAACCTACTCTAAGGGACTGTCAGTAAATTGTATAAATTTTTTTGATACCGCAGTATACTGTTACCGTACTGAACTTCGGTATATACCGCGGTATCGGTATGTCGGTATGTATCGATTCTTTGGTATGTCGATATATATCGAGATACCTGTATATACCGCAATACCGATATGTCAGTATATAGCGAATGTTTGGTATATCGGTATATACCGCGATAGCGGTATGCCGGTATGTACCGAATGTTCAGTACATTGGTATATACCGAACTTACCGAAAATGTTGGTATGGCAACGGTATAAAAATTTCATACCGAAAATTTCGGTATACCGAAGATCGGTATATCGAAAGGTTCGGTACGACAACGGTATGAAAATTTTCATACGGTAAAGTTCGGTAAGGTATACGGTACGGCAAAATTTTTTCGATATACCGTACCGACCCACCCCTAGTATATCTAGACAATGATTTGATATATATATATATATATATTTTACTGAACAGCCTATACATGCTTGATGGGAGCTCATGCCACACAAATTAAAAAGGGAATAAAAGGATGGGATAGGGGGTCGGTGGGGAATCGAACCTCCAACCTTTCATTGGAAATCAAGGGACTTAACCACTTGGACTGAATCATCATCCCCATGATTTGATATTTAAATGGACGAGAATTTTTTACTTTTTATTTTTTATTTTTTTTTAAAAAGTTTGCCAGAAGAAAATTAAAAATAAATTATTTATTTATTCGGGTAACTGGGTCAGCACTACAAGAAAAGTTGTGGATTTGGTAGCTAAAACTGTGGGAGTTAACGAATTTCGATCGCAAATTCGGTCGCTAACCTCTTTATTGATCAAATTTTACCAAAAAGTTTTGGTCGCTAGAATAGAAAATTTTTGTAGTTCGGGTAACAAGGTAATATATAAAATCCATAACCTACCCGCATCCGATATTATTTATTTCGATTTCAAATAATACCCGACACGTTACCCGATTGTATTTACCTTACCCGTATCTGATACGCCGATTACATGACGGGTTACCCGATCCTACAGGCTATGGGTAAAGTTGACATTTCAAGGCTAGATAGAGAGATTCTCATTATATATATAGTAACACTAATACAGTAACCGCCACCTTTTAATCTATAATCTCTAAATTCTGAACGGGCATCTCCTCTAACTTTTAGCTTTCCAAATTTCAAACTCTAAACTCTAATTTAAAATTGTATTACTAAACACAATTATTCAAATTTAAAACTATTTTTCACCATTAATTTTAAATTTCAAACTTTAAACTCCAAACTCCAAAGGTTAAACTCTAATTATTTCTCAAACATACACGAAAGCATATAGACACAGATAATACTACTACTTGTCAATTTCACAATTTGGATCGATTTGGATGTTGGGCCTCCGCAAGTAGGCAAGTGCTCAATCCACTAGTTGTTGAATGTTCCCAACAGTATTTTACCCTACCTCATTTAATTCACAATTAATTCTGAGAAACAAATGGATCTTTATATTATACTATATAACAGTGTTGTGCCAATTCAGTTAGAACAATAGTATTCAACCTTCAATGCCACCGGGTTTTCGAGGAATCATTCTTGGTTCAAAACTTCAAATGTTGAATGGGATAACCGGCTAAAAATAATATTCAAGAAATGTGCAGTATTTTGGGGGGTTTTGTGCTGTAGAATTAAACTATTAATTATTATCATACTTATTTCAATCATCATTTGCAAACAAGATTTTCAGCTCTCTAAATTATGCCTTAAAAAGTTGGTGATTAATCTATTCCAAAAATAGAGTGTGGGGCAATTATGGTGTGAGAAACAGGGCAGTTGCTATGGTGCGGACATAACAAATCTTGACGTGCAAAGGTTCATGTGAGCTGTTGATCAGAGGTTGAAATCAATGACTGGGATTAGCTAGTGCAAACGGCAGTTTTGTAATTTAAATAAAATGGAAATTATCTTAAACCATTCTCTCACTTGTAATTTAAATAAAATGGAAATTATCTTAAACCATTCTCTCACTCTTCATGCTCATCTTTCTCTCGCCATAATAATTTGCTATATGTTTGTTTAGAATTCATGACATTTGATAAGATGTTTAGATTCTGGGCAACGAGTATATAGAGTTTCATATAAAAACATTCAAATCCGAGTTCATTTGATAAAATTATAGTTCATTACAATTTTCAGCAACATAATATATACATTTGAGTAACAAAGCACACACATATATATATACATATTTGGTAAAACCGAAGGCAGAAAAAGACAAAGAAAGAAAGAAAGCAAAAAAGTCCGGAGCCTATATTTTTAAACCTATAGTTCTATTCATGAACATGTGATGAACTTTAAATGATTATAACTTTCTAAAATAAAAATAAAAATTAAAAAAATAAAACAATTTTAGATTATAGCTTATACATTTTAATGAAAACGCTTATAGAATTCAGTGGCATTGTCTATATATTTCAGTGGCATTGTCTATATATTTCAGAGACAAAATTATATTTATTTCAGCGATAGATATATGATATTATGCCATGAATTGTGTCAAAAGGAAAACGATTTGTTCAATTTTGTTAGGGTTGATGTTTAAAAAGGGCCACCAAAATGAGTCCCTTCTGTTTTTAAGCCATCAGAAACACAGTTTGGACGAATTTAAGCCAAATGATCTATTTGAAATTAATAAATACCTCAATAACTTTTTTTTAATCCTTTAACCCCAGAAAAGTTTGACTTTATGCACTTTATTCATCTTTCAATAAATTTAATTTTTCATTATAGAAATGACACCTAAAGCGCTTGAAAATTGGCATCAGAGCCTAGGTTTTATTGAAAAACATATTAATTATATTATTTATAATATTTTATCTCTTAATGGCCAAGATTTGATTATTTTATGGAATTAAACAAAGGTTTGAGACTTGCGGGTTATTTTCAAATTATGAAAATAAAAAGTAAATATTTCCAGAATTTCATGGGACAAAATATTATTAAAAAGAATTCTTGAACTTAAAATAAATTCAAAAGACGATTCAAAATTATGGTAATCGAATGTCGAGTTTACCTGGAAAAATTGATAACTTGAATCAATCAACATATGAGATCTTGAAATTTTTTCAAGGTCTAAAGAAATAAAGAAGTTTTGAATCTCAAATATGATATTTCGGATATCAAGAAAAGACAGGGGATATTACTTGGATACTCCAAGAATAACCAAGCAAAGATTAGAGATGCATTCAGAAGGGTAAAGTGACTATGGTTCCAAAGCAGAAAACACAAGAAGAACTGATGATTGATCTCCTGAAAACAATCAATGAGTGTTTCCAGATAGATCTAAAAAATCTACAAGAACTTGCAGAGTCATTTTTTCCTACTCGGGATTATGGATTTAGTTAAGAGCAAATCTCATTTTATATATCCGAACTATTACAAAATGACCAACTTAGTACCTGAACTTTTTTTTGGAAAAAATATAGACCTCATCTTTTCAAGATTAGAAAAATCTACACTTTCTGGCATGTCTCCGTTAAACCTCAAAATTCTGTTACTCCATCCGTTCCAAAATAGTAGTTTTTTTTAGAGAGAAAAGTGTTTCATAATAGTTGTCATTTTGGGTATTTCTATGAAAGTTTTCTAATATTACCCCTTTATTCCCTCAATGATGTTCAATCTCTCTCTACCCCATGTACATTTCTTGGTAAGTGAGAGGGGTAGAAATGGAAGATTGTGTGGTAATAATATATTTCTTGGTTTGTGTATTGTTAGAAAGACAACTAAAAAAAGAACGGAGGGAGTATTTAAACAGGGACATTTTTGACACTTTACAAATTGCCCATTGACCCATATCCAAAACAACCCTAACCTAATTATTTGATTATTTCACCCATTCTCTTTTCAGGCCATTGTGGCTTTCCCAAAAAACAAAAAAAAAAGGATTATTTCACCCATTCCCCGATTCTAGCCAGTCCTTCATCCTCCTCTTCGGCCTCCATCCCCTCACACTCTGCGCCAGTAAGCTTTCATTTGACGTCGTCCTCTCCCCAGGCCCCTTTCTGTTCCGTCGCCGTCCTCTCCCCACCCCCCTTTCTGTCGACTCTTTAGCCCCCTTTCTGTTCCGTCGGCGTCCACCACAGTCCACAACCCCTTGTGCCACTCCTTGTGTTATGTTTGAAATATTGATGGCATGTAGCTTGATTCATATGCCCACGAAAGAGCACCTGTTAACCTGGGGGCAATTTTTCTTTATTTATGAATTTGCAATAAACTAGAGAAATTGAATTACTTTCTTTTATAATAATTATGGAAAGTGAAGTCTGGACCTGGGGACATATACTGTGATATTGATGGCAAGTAGCTTGATCCATATTTCCCTTGATATTTCCTTCTTCCCATAATCAACAATTCCTAACTTCAATTTTCCAAAAATCGGACACAAAAATTTAAAAGGACGGAAGGACAATGAGGAGAGGTGAAGACACACCGAGATGAGTAGGAGATTGAGCGACAATAAGAGGTCATAAAATAAAGATTAACAGAGCCGGCGGACATTAGACGATTGCCCAACAATGACGGAACTAAGGAGGCAAACAGTTACTTCTATTTACTGGAATGGAGAATGGGTGAAATCTCAATTGGGTTAGGGTTGTTTTGGACATGGGTCATTGGGCATTTTGAAAAGTGTAAAAAATGTCCCTGTTTTAAATAACAGAATTTTGAGGTTTAACGGAACATGACAGAAAGTGTAGATTTTCCAAATCTTGAAAAGATGAGGTCTACTTTTTTTTCCAAAAATAAAAGTTCAGGTACTAAGTTGATCATTTTTAATAGTTCGGGAATATAAAATGGGATTTGCTCATAAAAGAATGATGGTGGTACATTACACAAGCTAAGCTTTGGCCTCTGGTTTCGGCTATTCGAGGGCGGCTCGTTCCAGGTTTGTGGAATGTCAAACTAAACATATTTTTAGAGAAGAAAATAGGGTGGCGCGGATGCATTCGCAAAATTGATATTATATCAAGAGAATCTTTTCACGATTTGAATTTTCTCCCGGATGAGGTCTTGGTCTTACAGCTGATTAAAGGAAATGTAGAGGACATGCATGAGTACTGTGTTGCGACCTTAGTTTTGTTGTTTTGGTGCTATTATTTCGTTTTTTCCTTTTTAATTAGCTTGCCTAGACGACAATGTTCAAATAAAATAAAATATAAAAGGATGAGTAACAGCAAAGATGGAGATTGGAGTACGTATTTAATTGGTTTTTTCAAATAATAATAATGTTTCTCAATGCATAAACTAGTACTCCTTTAAATGTCATTCTTTTATCATATATACTAGCTGGCCGAGCTGTGCGATGCACAGCATATTTAGTGTTTACAAATGCCCATGGATAAAGAAGAAATAATTGAATGCACAACATACTTTGGATATACAACTGCCAATGGGGAAATAAAAAATACTTTTGGGTAAGCGATTTCGACTTCCTTATATTTACTCCCTCCGTCCCAGCTATCCTGCCTTGTCTGATTTTACCCAAAAACCAAAATACAAGCAAAAAGGGACCTAAATAGTAAATCAATTAACTATTCTAGTTTCTCAGTGAAATTTAATAAGCATATGCAGACAATTTCCCATATCAAGTAGTATTGTTTTCAAGAATGCAAGAACTATCGAGCATAACAGATCCGGAAAGGGAAAAGGTTACTTCTGAACATAGATTAATAGATAACCTGTTTGCTGCTTTTGCAACCTTTACCACGTACCTAAGATTCTACCAGCGCAACGTACTGGTGAGTTTCATATAAGAATTCTGTAACCTTCTATGTAATGCATTTTCACATGATAATTAATTACTTATATAACAAAGGGCGGATGCAACCCAGCTATTTGGTTGGGAAGAAAACATTAGTACGGTTAAAATCTATATAAGAGTAGAAAACTTGTTCAAAAGAATTATTTACCCTTAAAATAATACCATCATATGACATAAAAGAAACCTACAAAGTATATACACTGAGTTTCCTAAATGGCAATATACAATAGTACCACATCACCTATATTTATGGTTAACCTGTCTTGATTCTCCATGGAGATCAACAGGGATGAAATAAGATGAAAAATCATTCATTAGCAGTAGACTCATTGCCAATTGAAATCCATATGAAAACAAGCAAGTCCCGAAAATGAAATAAAAATGTACTTCTATTAAATAATAATAACAATAATAAACAGATAGGCTCTTTGCCATTATATTGTCCTGAAAAATTAGAGAGAGCACAATCATTCCGAAGAAAGCTTTTCAATGCTGCAAAGTCGAAGAAAATAAGGACCAAGGGAAGCATTACCAATAATATTTAAGTTCATCAAAATGTAATACACAGATTATTGCCATGTAAGAATATCCATATTGGTACAGCATACCTGAGACAGGGACCACTGATTCTGTATCTTCATCTTCATTTTCTTCAATGGATTCAGCCCCTTCTGTGCCTGAACTGGGTGCAGCTCCACCAAACATGACGTAATCCCTTTCCAACTTCCTCTGGAAGACAAATTGTATGAGTAATCCAATCCGGAAAACTACCAAATAATGTCCTTGATTTTAAAAATAAGAGAATAAACAAAAACTTCAACCAATTCTAAGAAAACCTAATTCAACAAATTTACAGAAAGATACATGTCTACGTTCAAAAACATTTATATTAACCACACTAAGGAATAGAAAACACTTGAATAAATTCTTTGAATATCTATACCAGAAAATTTGAAAGTAGAATATGCATACAGACTAATCTTTCACATATAGGTTGTAGCAGATTTTAACTTGGGAGAATTTTAAGAACCATACTTAAACAACCTCATCACAAATGCACAATCAAATATTTTACTCGTACATGAATAAATTTCCATTAAAATATAGTGTGCTAACAACCTGTTTCCGCAGGTCAATGCGCTTTCTTCGGTATGCTTCTTCCTGCTGCTGTCGAGCCACTTTTCTCCTCTTCTTCTTTCTCTTGTGAAAACCAGTAACGAAATCCTTGCAGTCCCCACACAAGAGGCAACCGTCATGGTCATTCGCTAATAATCTAGGGCCTGAACCTCAAATTACCTCCCTATCAATCAAACCTAAATGGATAGTTCACATGAATTCAGGTAAAAATAATTAGTTAGAAAGAATCAAAATACCTAACTCACAACATAAATACATATATTAATAAACCGGTGCCGACGAGGTTCCTCCGACTTTTTCTTCAACAAATTAACATAAACACATCATTAAATCACTCCAAATCAGTGGATCTCCTAGGATTTTATCCTCTCCCACAATTCCTCCAAAATGTTTCTGAAGTGGTAAATAATACTGTGAACCAAAAAAAAAGTTAATTTTACAATTTAGCCAACATTCTGAAAAGGAAAAAAAAATGGGAAAATCCAAGCAAAGGAAAGAAGGGCACATGAACCTGATTCTTCAATATATGTTGTCGATATGTAACAGCTTTCTTATTCTCCAATACAGCTTTCTTATGCCATGAACCTGAATTTACATGAAATCAAGCGTGCCTAAGGTTGAGTATGCATAAGAAGAGATTACCATAGCAAAAGAATCAATATCTTAAAAAACTGACATGAATTTGATAGAATTGAGCAGATAACCAAAAAAACAAAAGAAATAGAATCATCCCAAAATATATTACTCACTCATGACACAATATATCTTTTAGGAGGCATTTGGTTGGGAGATGATGCATGCCCAATTGGAACTTCAAGGATAAAAGATCATAACATTGTTGTCACTTTCCCAGTGAGAATGTTAGGCCTGTTGAGTGGGGATCATATTCCCACTCAAAACCCATATACTGTGTGATTCCCGGAGGGAATGGTAGATATTGGTATTGAATTGTTTATTGTCTTTTGATTGGTGATGAACAAATTTTAAAACAGTACAACATATAAGCTCATATTTCTGATTGGAGATCAAAAATTTTAGAAAAACATAACGTCATGAAAAATTGAATAAAATAAAGCCAGTTCACAAAAGTGTACCTTTAAAAGAGAGGGTGCAAGGGACGGATCTACAGAGTTGTACACAGCTAGCTTCGGAAAGACATGGTGCACCAACTGCCTCTGTGAACTTTTATACAGACATACACCAGAGAACGAAAATATCTTAAAGAGCCTCTCACTGAATGCAAGGAAAATAGCCATTAACCAACATTGTGAAGTAGAATTGGAAACAGAATAATACTTGATCAGATGTTGCTGCTAACTCATGAATACTCCTTGCAAGTTGAGCACAGGACACTGGCTGTTAAGAAGCAGGTGAAACAATGAACAACTGAATATGGAATTATATCTAGAGCATCATCAATACTGAACTATACCGCTGAGATTTTACCATTAGGCATTCAGCCTAAACATATTACTGATGACAGTTCACAAGATCACTATAAGTAGAATTTTATCATGAAAGGCACAATAAATAATAAACCAACAATCATAGATAAATTCAACCTCAATGAACAACAAATATTAGGTAATCCTAATTATGCAATTCAATCAGATGATCACACGATGCACACCTGTTGTCTGATTCATACAAGTGCCTAGGGTTTATCCAATGTCTTTTTTTATCACGTAAAATAAGAAACTAAAAAAGTAGAGGTCGTTGCCACCTTCAATGAAGTAGAAGAGATCAAGCAAAACGAAAATTGCACCTTCAATGCATAATAATCACTTCAAAAGTCTACTTAACTAAACACACGGAGGAGAATGAAAGAGAATACTCGTTTTTTTTGCTTTTGTGGCATTATGTTGGCTCAAACTGGATCTGCATTAGAGTACCCTTCTTCGACCTTGTCCTGCGACTTGTTGTCTCCTTATGCATTCTGGAATAGTTCATGCAACTAATTATAAAATATATATATATATATATATATATATATAATTGGGTAGATAAATATTTAAGGGAAGAAGTCGAAGAACAAAACAAAGCCCAGTAATTCTGCTCAGTTCATATTCGCGTAGTGTCTTACTGTGTATAATGATGGAATTGGAAGATTTATCATGAGAGCCAAGTAATTTGGAATCGTTTGGCACAAAATCAATTTCTCAAAATATAAGAAGAGCATGAATAAAACATGCAATATTAAGGTAATTTGCCCCATGAGTTCTAGCAATTTAAATGCAATGCTGAACAAAAATACAAAAATTACTTTCCATCTTTCTCAAATTTATTTCTCATACCTTTGATGACTAAAATGACTCAGTTTCTAACTATGACCTCTTCAAGACTGCTCATGATTGCTACAGATACAGATAGAACGTTTTGGAGCTGAGTAATGTAAGCTTGTTGAGTTTTGATGACCTAGAAATATGAAACTGATGAAGGGTTAGGTGCAAAACAAGAATACATTAATTTTTAAACTATAATAACGATAAAGGATTAGCTGGAAGATGATGTAACAATCATTCGTAGATCTCAATCCTTTCTAACACTATAATAAAACAGACATGAACTATGGTACAGATAGCCAAAATAAAGAAGCCATCAGTTTTGCCTTGCTAATAGTTTGAACTGAAATGCATAAAATAATCCATGCCTGGGCGTGCCTACGTTTATGCATAAATTTCACATAATATAGCTGAACAGAGAAAGCCATTAAAGCCTGCAATAGAGAACACGATTAAACTTTCGGATTGGTGTTGTTTAAGAGAAGAAATAGAGAACAATTTAAGCACGACAATAAATATACTGCCTGCAACAATTTAACCAACTGACGGTGTTTAAGAGACACGACAAGAAAACACGATTTAAACAACCATACTGGGAAAAATGAAATGAGATCAAAAGACTCATGTCAAGACCAATCAACTATTAGACAACAATAATTACACTTGTACGTACATGCAAATTGTGGTCAAACAAGACTTAATCAACATGAAACACAAAATTTTGCTACCAATAGAAAAACCAATAACATTACCTTAGAAGCATCAGCCAACCACATGTTATAAAACACCATCACTCTGTGTCCTTTTGCTAAAGTTGGGTCAAGAACCTGCAAATTGCAAAAGCATATGAAATTGAATCAAAAGAAACAAGTCAAGCTTTCCAATGAGGCCGGATACATCTGCACACCATAGATTGAACGGATTAAACCTTGAAAGCGGATGTCAGGCCTGCAACAAGGCTTTCAGCTTATTTTCTGAATGTGAAAGCTTCATAAAATCATGACGTGGTATTTAAGCTGGATTGAATATTTAATCACTTTAAATATCCTTTAATACGAGTTCTAGAATGTCCCCCTTATTGAAATATAAGGGGGGATTTAGAAGAATAAAAAAGTGTTTAGGGAAGTGGAACTCACTATAGTTCAATTGAACAAAAACACAGTAAAGTGAAACTCACTATAGTTTAATTGATGTAAATCAGTACCTTGGACACATTTGCCATTCTTAAATCGCTCCATTAGAGAATGTTACAGATTTTTAATTCAGAAAGAATTTGGTTCAGTAGTATACTGGCGTTTGCTGTTGCAAATTGCCAATCCTAGTAAAGGCTGGACCTACAATAGCAGTGGAGAAATTAATGAAATGGTGCGAATGCATTTGCAAATGTGGGTACATAATTAAAGAGAAAATTACAGGAGGCAACTCTTGGTTGGTTCTGAATCTGTGAAGAATTGGTTGTGAAGAACTGGTTGGAGAAATCCATGACCATACCCTGCAATTTACAGTATAATGAAATTTTCTCAAGCTATGAAGAATTGGTTGAAATTTACATTTCAACGAGATCCATTGAAAGGGAACTTGAAAGTAAATATAAACCCGGAAAACTCTTCAAGCATTTAAACGAAGATTCTACAAGGGGATGGGCCTGTACAGGTTCATTTGATTGTCATGCAAGCCAAAAGAGAACATTGCTTCAACCATAAACATGGAAGGGCTTGGCAGATTTCATATGCAAAAAAGAATTAATACATTTGAACCACAAGAATTTTATAAAACCGAATGATATGTAGGGGAGGGAGAAATGGAAAAATTACCTTGGAATGGTGTATGTTTTGTCATATAACCTGAGGGGCAAGTCCATATTACCTGCTTGTATATGTCACTATGATACCTCGAACGGAAATATGCACAAAAACATCTTATCAAGTGGTCTTGGAGTGGCAAAAAGAAGCGAGGGGTGGACGGCTGGCCTTTGTAGCTCTCATGCACCCGCACAACTGTTGCAGAAAAGCAAACAAGTGGTGGACGGTTGTCCTTTGCAAGTAGAAAGGACTGTATTTTTTTAACGAATTATCCAATCAAACAAATTATCCAACTATAACAAAATTACAGTGTGTGCTTTACAAATTATGACAATTGGCCAGAGTATTATAAATAAAATGATTTTGAGGAAATGAATGATTAAGCGAAAACTTTAGAAATAAGCTTGCAAGAATATTTTTCCTGATGCTTTGACTGACAGTAAAAGCAATAACTATGCTAACCTCAATATACAGAGCAGTGGAAAGAGCCTGGTTGATGAGATTTTTTTGCAGGTAAAGAAGTAAACGATGCTGGATGGAATTTTAAATCCACATGGATAATCCTGAATAATAGAAAAGCACAGTCCAATTGGTGATTAACAAAACCTGAGGCTGAGTAAAGCATTCAAGACACTAAAGTATTCAAGCCAGTAAAATCAAGATAGAAACATGGGGAGGAAATGTGAAGGCTGCATTATACGACCAAGGCATATGAAATAAGTAAATATTAAAATACTTCCACATAATACTAACATACAAAGAAGGAAATATACGAATGACAGAGAATATAAATCGTGCCTATCTTTTGTCTCAATGGCAAACCGAAGAAAGGCACGAAAAGAAGCAGTGTTCAGCAGGCAAAGGAATAAGACAAGGTAGTATAAGAAATGAATGTTGGGCCATTTTTCAATTGTTCGACACTTGCAAGAATGAATAGTTCGATTTTAATGCCATGAACTTCCAAAAAAATATCCCAGACACCTGCAAGAATGAATCTCGGACTTTTTCATGAGGAAATTTTGAAAGGAGTTTTCTATAATAATTTGCTTTCAACCAATTTTCCTACATGAACAGCCTCCAAAATCACAAGCAAAATTTGGAAACAAAATATGAAAAAATGCAGAACAGGAATGAAACTAACCAATCTCCTCGGTTTCACCCTTCAACATAGTGGTTTGATTTGCAATACCAAGTTTTGCAAGATCTACATCCAGATCAAACCCCTTTGACACAGCATTTTTAAATAATGTATCATGTCCCTCTAAGAATGTCATTAAATGAAAGCAGAATGCCAATATCATCCCACCTCCATAAATGCTTCTTTAGTTGAGCTCGAACCATCAAGTGAACCTCCCAAAATGTAATCGCATACATACATTGCCTGCATGTTTTTGCATTCAGGTTTTGTTTAAAATAAGAACACCTCAAATACAAAAATTCAAAGGGGGATGACAGCAGAGCGAAAAGCATACCTCAGACATGTTCTTGACAATGATATACTTACCTGCGAAAGAAGCAGTAGCCACAGTCTCTTCATGAGAATATTTACCATGGATTATTGACTATACTCTCCCTTCTTATGCTTGTCAACAATATTCCAAACCTTCAGAAGAACAATGAGTTTTTGTCAATACAAATTGGATATATTACTTCTCGAAACAAAATAGCAAAATACAACAATAATGCACCTTCGATACCCACGGGCAAGTCGTATCAACTATTTGAACATTCTTTTCAGTCAAAACTAACATCTCATCAACAGCTGCTCCAAAAGCAGGAAGAATCACGACGTCATCCTTGTCAACAACATCAAATTGCTTCTTCCCACTTTCAATTGGAATATCCTTAACTTCCATCTCCGCAAGCCTCTGTATCAGTTTATGCACGATGAAATTCATTATGTCATAATTCGCTTCTCACCAAATGAAGCATATACACAAATTAATATCTCACAAAACGGCAGGGGTCAATTTTCAAGCACACATCGGTTTATACTAATCATAAACTACAAAAGAAGCAAGAACTTCATCTGTGTCCAATTCCATCAAATTTGACCAAAAAAACCTATGTTTGGAAAAAGATTTTGAAGAAGTTTTTTATTTAACTATCACATGTTAGGGGTAGAAACAACCAGTATTCAAACTCAGAATTTAAATTTGGTTCCCTTCCCAATTCTTATGTCCAGCCAACCACCAACAGATGTATCCAATGCGAAGAATGCAGATGCAAGAAAAAGTTTATCCTAAAAACACAATCTGATACCAAAGTCAGGAAGAATATTTTCTATGCTACCACTCCATATAGCAATAGCCAATAAGAGCATTGGGGATACCTTGTTTCCACCATCATGGATGCAGCTTCAAGCAGAAGCCTAGATTGATGGTCAGTGTTGTATGCTCGAGCATAGGCCACATTCTCCAAAACTTCAGCACCATTTACTCCAAACCTATATGTATTGGGGTTGTTATAGATAACTTAAGATGATAAAATGATATAGAAATGGAAGAGACGTGTTTCACTTTGAAACTACGCTGACCTATCAGCTATCTGTAGTAGTCTCTGTGGCCTGAATGTCCCCTCAGCATCAATGTACATTGCTTTTCCCTCGCCCCCACCTTGGTTCAACGGAAGCTACAATAACCAAAAATGCATTTCAAAGAAAGTAATTTTGCATTTATGCAGGAAATACGAATAAATGTTTGTTCTATGGAGAAGACGATACATAATGAAGCTAGTAAACCAAAATCCTATGATGAAATTATTCTGTTTGCCAGTTAACAAACTCATGAGCAGTGTTTCTTAAATTAAGAAGGATCTTATTATAATCTTACTTGGCAAGTGACACAGAGAGTGTGGCAGAGTTGAGTCTTTCCAGTTCGATACTCTCCATATAGTTCAGTTATAGATCCAGATTCAAATCCTCCTATCAGAAAACAGAGTCAATTAAGCCATGTATATACTGAAAGACAATTAGCTACAATTCACTTTACAACAACGGGTACTACCTTCCAAAATTTTGTCAAGTTCCTTTGATCCTGAACTTATCTGTATTATTTTAAGCCTTTGAGCATGCAATTGGCCAGCACTTGTAAAGCCCAAAGGCACCAATTTCGAAGCTGTTGATAGTTTTCAAAAATAGAATTTGGAAATCAAGATTTAGCTTTCAAAAGTTACGACATTTACACTACCTCAATGATTCAACAGATGAGATCATTGCAGGGTAAGAAGAAAAGATGGCAAACATGTCTGCCTCGATGATCTTATCAACTTTTGCATCGCTAATTCCTTTTATTAGCAGAAGTTCTTTCTTAGGAGAGTACGCGACAGATTCCACAGTGCATAACCCCGCATCTTTAAGCTTTTTAACATCCATGGCAGCAATACCCACACCTTCAAGAACAAGAAGCATTGGATATTTTGAACTTCAAATATATTATATACATAAGCAAATTGACATTGTATGTTGAATCAATTTAATAGATCAGATATCTTTGAATTCGGGAAACTCAATGGGATAATAACGTGTGAATCTACATCCAGTGCAAGCCTGTTGATAAACTGGAAAACAGTACATTTTAAGGACAGATAGCGATTGAAAGACATATGACAGCTTTAAAGGAGTATTCTTCATGGCACCAGCAGAACTACATGCAATTACCATTTATTTAGACAACACGATGCATAAAAGAACTAAGTGCCCAGCCATATGATATAGACTTCAAAGAGGAAACACTCACGTATATATACGAACAAAGACCCGTACATAGAAATCCATTTGAACAGACAACACAGGGACTATTTACCGCTTGTACCAATTTGCATGGCTCTGCAATTCAAAGAGAAATTTACCTCAAACTTTATAAAGAGATGAGTGTAAGATTCATTAAACACTGAAGTAAGTGAAGTATCTCATTTAACTTTTGGATTTAGTGCTCAAAAGAAAAGCCAATATAAACAAAATCAAACAAATTTCTAATTTTCTCTGTGGCTATCTCGTGGAGTGGCATGAAGTTTCTTTAAAAATGAAGTTCAGATCTAGCAGATAAAGGTTTTGTTTAGTGGCCACCAACTCCACAAAAAATTCCACCCCCCCAATAACTATATTTGTACTTATTTCTGGCTGTTATTTTATAATAAAAACCGAGAGAAACTTTTAAGGATCACAAAAAACATAAACTGAAAGAAGAGATAAATACCAATTCAATTCTTACCCTTATGCCAAACATTCAATAAAGTTAGTGTACCTCAATACATGCCAGAAGCATTCTCAAGGCCATCTGATGGCAATATTTTCCTCTCAATGGATAAGCGCCATATCTATTGCAAGAGAAGTCCGGAGTCAAGAATCATCCACTTAGTGCAAGAAAATATATAGAAAGTACTTGGTAAAATTAAATTTTAATTTTACTTAGAATAGCAAACTTCGCCATTTCCACCACAGAGAACTGCCATATCAGTTGCTGTACACATCAAGATGCCTCCATCAACAACTGATTGCACAGCAGAGTCCAGGAAAACAGAAGGTGAACCGTAAGGATCAAGATCAACCTGTAATAAAAACCTAAATGAGTAACAACTAACAACCACTACTAATATCAACATAAAGTACATGGACCAAAATGGTAACATCATGAGCATATAAAAGACTCTCGCTCTACATGGCACTAAGGTAAAACAAAAAATTCCAAATTATTCAACAAAGCATATAGTTTTTACTTCGGAAGACTGTTTTGTAACATATTGAGGTGTATATTTATTGGTTGGTCATGCCATCACCTTGTTGCATAGTATGTTTTAAGTGCTTTACATGTTGATAATGTTCCATTTGGTTCTCAAGCATTAATTAATGTGTAACTTTCTCCCTTTATAACATCAAACACTAATTGAACCATTATTCTGGATAATGTTAAAATACAAAGAATGGTTTCAAAAAGGTATACCACATCAAATTCTTTTGGGTGCGTGAGCATATAGACTCTGGCATCAGCATGGTGTGACTCCACCTTTGAACTTGCAACCAAACCATTAAATTTAATGTTTCTCTCGCAAGCTTCAACACACGCTGTAGAATATGGAGATGTTAGGGCATGTGTACAATGTCACGGAAAATGCATACATCTTCAACTGTAGAGAGTACCACTCATTACATATATAAAAGAATAAGATTAACATATCCTATTTTCTACATAACCAGCAGAAATTTATTATGGAATCTATACTTGGAAGAAAAAAAAAAATACCTTTATCATTGTCCAATGCTACAACTTGGCCAATTCCATCAATTTCTCGAGCATACCTTAAAGCTCTGAGTCCAGATGCTGACAACGCCTATTAAACCAGAAACCAAGCATGTGTAAGCCACCACCAAAAACCAAAATGTACCAATGCGCTGCCGACCAACTCCCTCCAGCAGCAGGTCGTCGTCGTCGAGCCCACGTTCGCAGAAGCAGCCGCTGACAGGCGGCGGCGACGCGGCCCAGGCCGGTACTCCACCAGTGCGCCTCCCTCCATCGTTAAGCCCGCCGGTCCGTCGCCGGCCCGAACTTAGAAGGCAGAACACCAAATCCCCAAGCAAAAATGCATTGAACTCCACAAACCCCATGGAAACATCCGCTGAAGAAAACGCTACATAATTCAAAGGAAAACAAAAAATCGAACAGAGGACCAACTTACCCAAGTAGCCGCCGCGGAACAGGCAAGAGGAGGCTTGATGGAGATGGATGACAGCAGTGGCGGCGGGAGACAGGAGTACGCTGGTTTGCTCAGGCGGAAGCGATTGCAGAGGAAGAGGATGCGAACTCCGGCAATCCCTCAGCAGCGGCGGTGGAGGTTGTGGGGAGGAGTGGCGAGCAAGTGCTAGGGCTCGTGTGGGAGACGGCGGCGGCGGGGGGCGATTAAGAAACCAAACCAAAAATACACTCAACAAGAGGAAGTCCTCGCGAAATCGTTGAGAAAATTACACCCAAACGAAACGCGAAAATGTACCTCGAAGTCGCCCCAAAAGCCGGAACCCTTGAGACGAATAGGTATTCGAATGGGAGTTAGGCCTACGACGCAGGGAATCCGACGGGCAACGCGATGGTGGCCGGACGAAAACGATCGATTAAACAATTGCTAGAGCAGGCAAGCGTCAAAGGGCCGGCATGGTGCAAGGCGACGCCGGCGATCGCCTCTGCGAAATGGAGGGGGCTGCGAAACGAAATTCAGAGGTCCGGGGCAAACGTCGAGAGGAAGCGAAAATATGAGGTAAGGAAGTCAACCCGACCCACCCAATGACACCGGATCCAACGGACAGAATTTTAATTGAATTCTTGATCCAACGGGTGAGAATCTAATTTAGATTTGGCAAAAATTTGGCTCTCGCGTTTATAGGATATAGTAGATACATAGATAGATTACTACTATTATTTATCTCTTTATTACTAATAGAATATTTTTAGTTCTCTTCAAACATTAATTAATAACCAAATATTCGGCACGATTCCTACCCACGGTAGTTAAATAAATTGATAAATAATAGGAGTCTATATGTAGACAAAGTCTGGTTCACCAAAACAATATTGGGCATAATTCTTCATCTAGGTTGAAATTACTATAATTTACATTAATCAAAAGTACACGATCTCCCCTGCCCTCATGAGATATGAAGTATATATACTTATATTCACAATTTGTTATTTGCCCTATACATCAACATCTCATAATGTAACATCTCACATCGGTTCGAGAGAGAAACGAAACATGCCTTATAAAAGTGTGGACATCTCTTCCTTGTAGATGCATTTTAAAGCCGTGAGGGGGATTGACTCAAAACGGACAATATCTACAAGTAGGTGTGACTGGGACATTACACATAGTCTACTCTGTTTATTAAGAATAGTTGGAGGATAATTATTAAGAATTAAATACATCAAATTAAACACACACTGTTAGAAAAATAAAATTCTAATTTAATTGCTAAAATTGTGATAGATAATAAATTTCGATCATTAAAATTGTAGTCGTTAACGAATTTCGGTCGTTAACACCTTTAATAACCTAATATAGAAAAAAAAAATAGTCCCTAAAATAGAAGATTCTTAGTGACATAAGTTATTATAATACTGAAGCAATTTATATGTTGATTATGTATATGCAAATGTGATGAATTATCACTTATACAAAATTTCCACTTAAAAGTAGTAAGTATATTTTCAATTAAGTAACTAATGTGGAGAATATAAATTCAACACTTTCAAGTAGCAATTCAACACTTCTGCGTAATCACTTACATTCAGCACGATATTTGCAATTCTACTAGAATAGGTGTGGATACTGTTCGAATACTCGAACTTTCAAGTATTTGCTAATCGAATGAACCAAGCAAATATTCTAAGTTAATAACCAAAATTAAACGAAAACTCTGTTGAAATTTTGGTTAACCGAAAAATATCATACTATTTGCGGAGTATTCGAACCAAACCGAACTATCATACGACAAATACGCTCTCCAAATAACCAGATTATCAATTAACCGAAAAAATAATCTCCTATTTCCAAATAATATAAACCCAACCAAATAACAAAAAATGTTCATTTAACACAATGCGGATTAGTCTAACTCTCGAAATGTATTGCCCCCAAAAGCGAAGACTCATTCGACAAGGAATGTGTCAAAAGTAATCTATCACAATAGTCAACCTTGGTGAAGACACATTTCTTTCACTAACTTGTGATAAGTTAATCTGACAAGTTACAGCTGTACCTACGATTTCAAGAATAAAAATATAATCACTAACAATGCAGTAAACCAATAAACTTACGTGAGGGATGAGGACTTAGCCAAGTGGTTAAGTCCATTGACTTCCAACGGAAGGTTGGAGGTTCGATTCCCCACCGGCCCCCTATCTCTCCCTTTTATTCCTTTGTAATTGTGTGGCATGTGCTCCCATCACCCCTTTACAGGCCTTCAATGGCTCCTCCAAATAAATAAATAAATAAATAAACTTACGTGTGTTTTTTTTTTTTTTTTTGAGGAAAGGTGTTTATTTTCATTTCCAACAACAAAATTATACATAGCCTTTCACAACATAAATGGCCCTGCCAAGCAGCCGATCGCTACAATCAAAACGAACAGGAGACCACCCCATCCCTAAACGGCAGAAAATACATTGAGCCCTGCAAATTTAGAACCACATCTCCACCTTGCTGCAATGGATCTTTTGCTTGACTAAGTTGGTCACAGGATTAAGATAAGGATGAAGAAGAACAAGAACAACAAAATAACAATAAAAGGAAAAGGGATAAGGAACTTATAGAGAAAGGGGACTAAGTATGGCCAAGGGAGGACAGATCTACTCAAAACAAACGGCCACCATGAGTGCATTCTCCATTGGGTCCATTGAAGCAAGTTCCAATCTTCAATGGTGTGATAAAACCAAAGGATTTTCTCACAAAGTGTTGAGAACACAATGAGTGCTCTCAAGGAAATGACTTTTATTGATGAAAATAGGTTTGTTCAAAATATCAAAGTGAGTTACAAGGTGAGGGAACCCATATATATAGGGAAACCTTAATACACTAGATTAAACAACCCTAGCAATGTTTTCAACAAGACAAAAACAAGGAAACAATAACACTGGAGCAGTTACGACGTGAGCCATCGAGTACGACGTGAACATCGTCTAGCATCGTAGGCTTGAGCTTGGCGTCGTAAGGTGGTAGCTGGAGGGATATCACTTTGTGAAGCTTCTGGAGTGACTACGACGTGATCCTTGATGACGACGTGAAGTGGGGTTAGCGTCGTAGGCGGAGGATAGCGTCGTAGATGTCTCTTGTCCTTATCCGCCTTCCTTTACGATGTGGAACACTTACGACGTGATCATGGGATAGCGTCGTAGAGGTTAGCGTCGTAAATGCCTTCTTGCTTTCTTCTGTACGACGTGGAACTAGCCTTACGACGTGAACATGGTTAGCGCCGTAGGTGTTGTCTCGCGTCGTAACTCCCAATCTTGAAGAATTCTGAACTGTTCCTGGTGGGGTCCACTGCTCCTGTACCGGCGTTGACTCCGTTGACCGGCGACCTTTCCGACCAGATTATGGCCAAGTTCCGGCAACCTTGTCGGAGCTCCGGCAGCTTTCCGGTGACGGCGATGGCGACGACGGTGGGGACTGTGGGACCCTCCATTTTGACCTCTTCATGCTAATTTGATCCGGTTCTTGCATCTGGAGGTCTTTCTTCTTTTGGGATCAGTTCGAAGAAGTGGGGCCCAGTGTGATGGGTCCCGGCTCCTCTTGATATTCTTCTGCTTGCATTAACAGCTTCAGTCTGGGCTCCTTCTTCGGCTCCAATTTACCTGCTTCCTGAAACAAAAATAAAGAAACTGAATTAATAAAATTCTTTATTCGGCTTTTCGAAACCGGTCCCTCCGAGAAATAGGGAATCATGATACCATGTGTCATGACATCTATGTCATCCCAACCCCCTTGGGGAGGTTGATCCATCAACCAATCAGCTTCAAACTCCTCGTCCCTCTCGTATAGTGAAAGATCTGCAACATTGAAGGTAGGATGAACATTGTAATAAGAAGGTTGTAATACCCGAGAATTTTGCAACATAAAATAAATAATTAAATAAATAAATAATAAATAAATACACTAAATAAATAAAGAGAGAAGGAAATGAGAAATGAAGTCGAATCTAAAAAGGAATTAAAGTTCTAATACTCAAGACAATTTAATCGAATAAATTGTACACCGAAACCCGACATCAAGGAACTCGAGAATTCGAGTCCAAACATACATGTAGACCCGAGTAAAGATTTAGAGAGGAAGTAGGAACCCGAAGATACCCCGGAAATCGGAATCCGAGAACATAGAGGGATAGAAGTCCGAAAGAAATGAGAAAAAGCACGACGGATCGCACGACCCGCCCGGACCGAAGTCCAGGCGGCAGCCGCGCGGTCATTGGCCAAAACGACGCGCCACGGCCGCGCCAGCAGGCAGAATCGCCCGTTGCAAGATTTACTCGCCCGAATCCGGATTTTCCGACTTCGGTTGTATTCCTTTCGGCTCAAGATTCACCAAGGCCGACCTTGGACGTCCATAGGTCATGCCTATCTATAAATAACACCTCTTGTCAGCCCCGAACACTTTTCAAAACCCTACAAGTCTCTATACGTTCGAAAACCCTAGATCCGGAAGTCGTCGGAGGCACCCTACAAGTCTCTATACGTTCGAAATTATTAAATACTTTATTTAAATTAATCATGGCTTTTATTTAAATTATGCTAAATGTATT
This sequence comes from Hygrophila difformis, assembly GCA_030278955.1. NCBI lineage: Eukaryota > Viridiplantae > Streptophyta > Magnoliopsida > Lamiales > Acanthaceae > Hygrophila > Hygrophila difformis. Next base: position 27,495,411 of record JAOANR010000006.1, on the reverse strand, counting down.
ATTGATTAGTGCCATGAGTTAATTATGCAAATTGGTTAGATAACTAAGTTGGATTATTTATGATTTATTATCATGCTTCCATTTAAATATTAATTAATGGCTTTTAAACTCCACGACCATGTCCGTATTAACTTACTCAGCAAGTTGTGCTGACCAAACCATTTATTTCCTTTTTCTTTACAGAGTATGTGGAATGAACATGAGCACGTTCATGCATGGGGGAACTATATTTTTGGGAAACTTTTATATTTAAATTCTTGCATTAGACTATAGTATAAACGGGCCTGTTTAACCTGTGTTTTGGCCATGTTGGCCCTATTTACATTTTCCGCTGTAAAACTTATACTCTGATATTGTTTTCCGCTGCATTATGATATTATTTTTGAACTTATATTGTATGGGTTGTTTTGAATGCTTTTAAATACTTTTAAATTCTGTAATATCTAGCCTTGCATCTCTTTAGCGAGCTCGGAGAAACCGTGTCTTGCTAGGAAGGTGTGGCGGTGACATCCCGACCTAGGTGACCAAAAACCGGGGTGTTACACTTACAAACTTGATCAATTAAAATTAGGGGTGAGTGCTCTGCAGGGTGCCCCCTAACTATTCACTTCGTGCCTTTATGGACGATGGTGACCCCCGCGCGAAAATTACATTGCCAAAACGGCATGAGAAAAGGGCCTACACTCTCGTGAATATCCATTTGGGTTTCCCGAGGCTCCGGAGTGGTACTGGGTATGGCGGATACGGCTGCGGCCGCCGGGCTACCGGCTAAATTTATTGAGATTGCAATGCAATCGTGAAATACTTGAAATTATGAAATCTTGGGTGTAAGGGGGAATTAAATTAAATTAAATTATTTTAATTGTCCTTCTAAATTTATTTAAATGCTTTATTTAATTAGTTATGGTCTATATTTTAAATCGAGTGAGATGTGTTGTTAAATGGAGCCATGAATTAGTTAGTCGAATTAAATTATATTATATGTGATTTATTATCATGCTTTCATTAAATGTTAAATTAATGGCTTTTAAACCCTACGATCATATCTGTGTTAGCTTACTCAGCAAGTTGTGCTGACCAAACCATTTATTTCCTTTTTCTTACAGAGTATGTGGAATGAACTCGAGCATGTATATGCATGGGATTTTGGGAAATTTTATATTTAAATTCTTGCATTAGACTATAGTATGAATGGGCCTATTTAACCCGTGTTTTGACCATGTTGGTCCTATTTACATTTTCCGCTGTAAAACTTATACTCTGATATTGTTTTCCGCTGCATTATGATATTATTATCGAACTTATATTGTATAGGCTATTTTTAAATACTTTTAAATTCTGCAATACCTAGCCTTGCATCTCCTTAGTAAGCTCGGAAACACCGTGTCTTGATAGGGAGGTGTGGCGGTGACATCCCGACCTGGGTGACCAAAAATCGGGGTGTTACAAGTTGGTATCAGAGCCCGACTATTTTTAAACTATTATTTTTAAAACTATTATTTTAAACCATTATTATTTTTAAACTATTATTATTAATATTATTATTATTATTTTTAAGTGTGCACTAGCATTTTGACTATTATTTTTAAAGTATTACTTCCATGGAATAAATTTTTATTTTTAAAACCCATGGAAATTAGAAAAATATATATATATATATATCTATTACTACTATATAAATGGGAGAGGCCTTAAGTGTCCCCATCAATTGCAATCTGGGCCGTTGGATGCAGTTTTCAATTTTTGTTTCTGGCCGTTGGATCTCGCCCGAATTTGGAGCACGCGGGTCGGGTATGTGTTCATTCTCCACTATCTTCCACTCTTCCATTCATGCGTCTCCTCTTCGTTTCCTCCGCCCGTCTATCTCTTCACCTAAATTCGCGATTCCTCTCCAATAGCCCCTCCTCCGCATCCAATCTGCCGCCGCTTCCTCGCTGTCTTCGCGACTGGCTGTCCTGCTCGCCCTCCGCTGTCGATTCCCCATTGGGTTCGCCGCCTGGCCCGGCGCAGCGGTTTTGTTCTTTACCCGTGTCCGCCGCGGCAGATTAACGCACCCTCGCTGCGACGGCCCGCCCCACCTCGCTGCGACGCCGCTTCGACGCTGGCTGCCGGCCCGCCCTGGTCGCATCGTCTGCCGGCCCTGCGAGGCCGATTCCCCACTCGCGCCGCCGCAAAAGTCGCTGTCGTTCCTTTTCCCCTTGGCCTCAGTGATTTAGGGTTCTGCAAAGCGAAAAATGGAAGGTTCTATAAGGGGTTTGGGGTTAATTTCAGGTGATTGTTCTTGTTCTTTGATTATTTAGCTTCAGAAATTGGATTTTTAACGGTAATTGTCGTTGCGTAAATGCCCTGATTCAATTTGATCTACAGCTTGTGGCGGCGAGTGAGTGGACACAGTTCAAGGATAATTGCTCAATGTTCCTGTGGATTCCGAAGCGCTTCAAGCACCGCCTCAAACCATTATGTGTACGCCTTTCTCAATTACGCAGTTTTCCCTGGGAGTTAAGTTAATTTTGAATTTCGGAATTGGAGAAATTGGATGGCATCGGTCGCTGAAAGAGCACTCTTATTTTTTCTTGGTTAATACTTGAACCCTGATATTTTTAAGGAGTGGTTTATCCTATATTTTGTTTTGTTGCTGATTATTTTTGGATGCGTATATGTTGTATTGGCAGTAGCCTTTTAGGGTTATGATGGTGCCCATGGAAGCACGAAAATGTCCACATACTGTATGCAATTTTCTGTGTCTACGCGCACCGTGCTTAAGTTCGAGTTTGGGATTGGGAATGCCTATGTGGCATTCAATTGCTCAAATTTCAGTTCTTGATTGATAAGATTGTGATGGGTTTCTGTAAAAAAAACCGACCTCTGAAATGGCACTTCGGTCGATGCTACGTTTTAGGCAGATGATGATGCAATTGAAGGCTTGATTGTTTAGTTTTGCATTTGTTTTGTCTCACAGTACTGAATCCAGCAACTAGGGGCCTACGGCGGGATATGTTTGAGGGAAGTGACATGAGTTCTTCATAGAATATTTACGACGGCCTTGTTCTATGACTTTAGTTGCTCTGGGCAAGAACTGAACGGAAATGTGGAATTAAACACTCGCATTAAATTGCAGTATCGTATTTAAATTTCCAGCTTGCAGTTTTACTCATCGGAGGTAAGATTTATATGCAGCTGAAGTATGAAATGTGATGTGCCTGACTCCGTAAATACTAGCATTGTAATTTCTTTCAGTTTGATTGTGTCTGCAGAAGTAAATCTATCAAACATTGGGATATGACGTTGTATGCATTTGTTAAATGACGAGTTGTTTGTTCTGTATATACTTTGTGAACAATTCATTAAAGAACTAGGATTTATTACGATTGCCTGTCAAGGTACAACTAAGTCTACATGTTTCATCATCTGGTGAGGTATTTTGCCAGAATTAATTGCATATACATATACTTCATACAAGATAACAGGGCCCTTTTTTTTTCCCAACAGGACAGCCGCCAGTTTCAACAAAGGTATTATGAATATCTCGATGATTTTCAAGCTCCTGATGGGCCTATATTTCTTAAGATATGTGGAGAAGCTGCTTGCGGTGGGATTGTGAATGACTATATTAGTGTAAGTCTGTCCTATGTGGACATTTCCTTTGGGATTTAGAATATTGTTGCAACAGTTTGTTGTCCATAAATTAAGAAGTAAATAGTGAAACGAAAGGCTCACTTTCTGATCTAAATGCACATTGTTATGTCTTTGACAAAGTGAAATATGCTTACAACTATGGGATGCATGATGCATGTGTTTCTTATGAGAGTATTTAAATTAACCATTAACCATCTTTTTTCTTTATGAGATGCTTTAAAAATAGATCCAAAAAATATCTCTGTACCACTAATTTTTTTTCCATAAAATGTAAAGGTTACATCTCTCTCTCTCTGTATTTTTTATTTTATTTTTTATTTTATTTTTTAACGAATATTATTAGTATTAGATTTAGATTTAGAATATATGGCTATGGCATGCTGCGAGTGTTGATGCCACTTCACCATGGCATACAGCCACCAATGAAATATGATTTTTGATATTTGACTTTGTGGCTTGATGCTTATCCTTCCTGACGTGGAATGTTTATTTATTTTAACTTCTATATGATCTACAGATATTTGTATAGGGATGAGGATCAAGACTCATACTCCTGTTGCCCAATTTGTGATCAAGGTGGAGAATGTGATCTATGGCATTTGGTTCTAACTGAGGTCGATTTACTGAAATGAAGAGATCAGTAGTTGATAAGAACCTAGGTATTTATCTTCCTGCTTGTGCCCTTTTTATCAGACTTTTCCAACTTCACATGTTTTTTATGTTATCCGGCCATTTACAGTTACTTAATAGTTGCCTCTCCTCCTAACTATATACCATAATGGAATCGTAGTCAAGGTTAAAAACATCAGTGGTTTGTAACTTATGCATTTGCCATCATCTTGAGTAACTGCCTTAATTACCAATCTTCAAATGATATTGTCAGCAATGTTTTAAAGGGGCTCTTGGGCCGTACACTTTTTCCCTTCTTCTTTCTACCGTACTGGTGATTCTAGGATCTTCCTTTTCAAGAAAACATATTAAGTATGAATCCAGGTATTCTTATTAGATGTTTGAAGAATATTTTATAAAGCTTGGCATTGTAAGGTTACATAGTTATGGTCACTAATATGGAGTATTACTTAATGGTTAATAACAGATATGGCGGGTTTCTAATTTTGAAACTATGCTGCATGATTCAAGTTTAGGAGTCAGTGTACATTATATCCTATTCATCATCAGGGTTGATGCTTTGATTATGAAGTGTTTTGCTGATTTGGCAAGCCTAAATTTAATTGGCTGTTTGTTTTGGCACTTAATACTTGGAAGCTAACAATCTTTAAAATCCTGCAGGCTCTATCAGCGTCTTTGGCTGAAATGTAGTTTGGCAAGTTGGTTCCTGGATGCCCCTGGGCCGCTTGCACTCTCACACCTTAACAGTGACACAGTTGGAGTTCTCTCATGATAACAATTTCCTTCTTTCCGTCTCAAGGGATCACCATTTTTCAATTTTTACAATCAAGCACACAGGTATGACTTTATGCATGTTTTTCTTGGAAAAGAATTTTGTTCAAATAACATTAAATTGATTAAAAATCCATATAGTTCCAAAACAGGACCAGATGAAATATCTCATGAGCTCATCATCAAACAGGAAGCCCATAAACGAATAATCTGGGCATGCTCTTGGAATCCATTCGACCATAAATGTGCCACTGGTTCCAGGGACAAAACAATAAAGATCCCTGCTCTTTATGAAAACTCCGCCATTGGAAAGATCAAAATAGCAATGCGATGCAGGTCATAAATCTTATAAGGAAATTTTTGTTAAATTAGTTCCTGTGTAAGTTATAGCATGAAACACTTGCAAATTATCCTCGTTTCGATCCGGAAATAAGCCAAGGGTCTTACTGTGTATTCTTGCTACTCTAATTATTCATGTTTGGTTTCACGGAAACTAATGTTGTCTCTACGTTGTCATGTGTTCCATTTTGGCCTCTTTTGAACTCTGTTTCTGTTTCCCTGAACATTGTCATATCCAGATATCCATCAGAAGGGCAGATTGTTGAGGAGTTTCTTGGCAAGGAAGGAGTTGAGGCAAGCATTAGCTCAAATATCTTAAGCATTATAAAGGGAATGGGGTAAGCTTCCAAGGGTGTTTGTTTTTACTTCGTCTTATACTGGCATTCCATTCAGTATGACTAAGAAATCCTAACATTGAGTCATTATCTTCATGTTAAATTAACTAGATACAAGCTTTATAAATATCCCTTTTTTTGTCGCTCCAGTTATTAGTATTGGCTGGTTTCATGATTAGTTTACTTCCGACGTTACTTTGACTTAGAGGTTGCATTTCTGTATTAAGATGAAGTTGCTGCTGGATGCATAAATCTTAATGGAAAACTTACAGTTGAGGTGCGAATACCTGGTAGCGAGACTGCCATTTTTCATTGCACATCATATTGGCTTTTTACCTGTTTTTTCTCTATAATTATGCACTTTACTATCTGTATAGGCCTTATATGCTACCACTTCAATTTCAACTGGCATGAAAGGTGCAACCAGAGCTATGACTGCTATGAACAAGGTATTTTGTTGAACTCAAAATTGTTCATATATATCAAACATCCTAGGTGTCCTGGCATTCCATTTGCCTGGTTCTTTGTATCATGGTAAACTATAATCGATCAAGGATCATAATTAGATTGACAAATGAACTCTGATGGCATATTTCCTGACATTCTAACTTTCTGTGTTGTTGTACTTGGTGAATGCCTGGCATTGCAGTTACTAAAATTCTGTTCGATGATTTTGTGTTCCAAAAGGGCTAGATCTATATTTTCTCTAGGTGTTGTGAAATGAATTTCCAAAGTATAATCAACTAATCATGTTTTCCTGTATTATTTTCAGCAAATGGAACCTGCAAAACAAACTAAAATGATCAAAGAATTCCAGAAGCAGGCTTCACAGATGGATATGACGGTAATCTGCTGTTTATATTTATGGTTTTCTGTGTATCTGATATTTCTCATCGTCTCTTGTTGTGTATTTGTTATTTTTTCAATTAAACATCACAATATGTAATGGATTAGCAAAGAATGTCAGAAATGCTACAGCTTAATGCATAACGTTGATAAACTTTTATGGTTACTTTTCATATATGTTGATTAATGATGATATTATTGGGTTTTCTTTTCAGATTGAAATGATGTCTGAAGCAATTGATGAAACATTAGATAAAGATGAGGCTGAAGAGGAAACTGAAGAACTTACCAACCAGGTGCATTCAACCACTCCATTAGATTTGCCAATTGTTTATTGTTTCTGTCAATGTCAACATGTAACTTACAATTTTCTTTCATTACTCTTTTTGTTCTACAGGTGCTTGATGAGATTGGTGTCGACATTGCATCACAGGTAGGCATTCCACCATGAAATGTGTTGAATGATACTTTTCTTCTCTGGTTATAAAATGTTGAGGCAATGGTGCCAAAGAATTTAATTACAGAAACGGCTTGTGTACTGATTAAACTCTATTATTTCGACAGTTATCTTCAGCTCCAAAAGGGAGGATTGCCTCAAAGAAAGTTGAAAACGTTGCCCCAAGGTATGTCTTTGCAGTTTTTATAATTATGCTAATGGAAAGTATGCACATTATAAAAGAAATGAGAATCCCCAATAAAGGTTTAGGGTAAAAATCTACGTTTTGAGAGTTTGTCGAATCTGATTTATAAACCTTAGTTCTCTCATGTAAATGCATTTCATTTTCATATCTTAAGCCTAAAAAATGGGCTTTGACATAGAAATGCTTAGTTGAAGAACTTGGACTGGAATGGTGTTAATGTAATGATTTTGAATTGGCAGTAGCTAATTGACTGCAACAGTTTTGAGCCTATATATGTCAGATGTGTGCTTCGTGTGCAGAGTAAGCCATTTGGCTCTGTATTTTACTTCAACAATTTTATTTTGTAGGTTTGCTGTTGCATTTGATGGGAGCTCCAGTCATCCTCATTTAGTGGCTTTAGTCGCACAGGTATAATGTTATGATGGTAATCAGTAATCACATTGTACAAGCGTCTCATCCATAATGTTGGAACTCAACAAGAAGTCATTTTTGCATTTCTTGTGTTGGAGTATTTTTTTTCGTATGGCAATAACAAGCATAATCCATGATGTCACCCTGTATGACTTTTTTTTTGGTGGGATAATGATAAAAGTTGTGGAATGTTTGCCTATGATAGTGACTCATAAATTTGAAAAAGGTTTATCCATATTGAAACATGTTCTCACAATGTATATCCAGTGTCCTGACTGTTGGAAAATCTTACAGAAAGTTTAATATGGACAACCTTTTTTTGAAGATAAAAGTTCATTGCTCAATCACTGGATCTTTCAAATAGGGTGAACGGGGGATTTGTTCATTTATATGGATAGCTAGACTGCTTGTTTATAAGGTTTTCTGACACTTGATCCTATGGTGCCCTGAGTGATTCTTAGTTTCATGTAGTTCATAACGTGAAACCACGGTGCTGCATAATTTTATTTGTAATATTGAACTGCAGGAGGAAATTGTCAGCTCCAGTGGTCAGCTGGAACCAGCTGGAACAGGAATCCTCTCACTCTTGTGCCAAAGTTGGGGCCAAACATGTTTATGCAGTAATGGATCCTCTAACTTATTTAATTTTATTGGAAACTTCTTTTGTTCTTTGCGAATTATTATTTAATGTTAATTTAATGGTGCATTGTTTTCCTGGGTCTAAAATTTCTCCACTTGCTTATGAAGAAAAAGCTGATAAATATTTTCGTATTCCTTTAATTCATGTTGGTTCGGTTGATTTATACAGTCATCTGATGAATATTGGCTTGGGCAATCCAAGGCGAAAGGCGAAAAATGTGAGCGCCTTTCTAAGGATGCGAATGATGCTGCTAAAGAAAAAATCACCAGAGTTTCCTGAGCAGCTGATCGATTTAGATCCTGCGTTATTCTCACAGTTTACTTTGGTTGTTGCCCTTCAGGTGGGTGCACAAGCACTTGTTTTAGGCTTTGGTATTGGATATTTGGAATTTAGTATTGTACCTCAATATTTTCTTTAGAGGCTGTGTCTGGCGTGCCAATTTCTCTAATTTGTGGTTTTTCAAAACAGAGGCATCACACGATTTAATTGAATTTTTCCATGTATATAAACAAAGCTAAGGGTTTCCAGTTTCAGTTTCACTTTCTATGCCCTTGGTTATACCTGGATTTATGATCCATGAAAATTGTTTCGCCATGATTAATTTTTTTCCTTTTTTAAAGTTGCATAAATTACAGGGCTAAGGTACTTGTCACTGTTTTTTAGCCTTTCAAGTTTCATTGTGAGATACCGGACACAGCCTTCTTTGGACTGTTTGTTCATTAATTTGTTTCCCTAACTCCGTCTCTTGCTTTTATGATCTTCGCTAATTTGTTGAATTGGATTTATTTGATTCTTGCTCTGTGATTAGATGCAAGGAATGTGGATTCCATCTTATTGATGTATCTAACATTTCGTTCTTTGATTCTATTTTGAATTCTCAGTGTCGTGGTTTGGGGTTCTAGAGAGGGAGGCCTGTCTCCAAGTCGCCACATCACAGGTTCGGTGTTCAAAAGTATGACATTATGTCTTGAATTTCTATTTATAGCTTTGATAGCATTGGATCTTAGTTGTGGTTAAACCTAGCTAAGTTATGGGTACTTTGATAGTTGGCTGCATTGAGCACTTTTATATGTAAATATATACACGTTGAAAATAAAATATTGTTGGTTTGTGGCTGATACTGTGATAATTGCTTCTGTTCAATGCATATGGATTAAAAGATATTTCCAATTTATATGGAGTTTCAAATGTGTATATATGTTTGTTTGTCTACTTCATAGGCTAAAGTACATGAATTAGCTGGATTTGACCAATCTTTGTTGCAGTGAGATCATATGGAACAGAGGGGAGAACAAGAAATGGGCAACCCATTTCCCCAAGTGATAGAGTTTATGAATACATTATGTTTCGTGGTTGTGATATTAAAGTAAGTTTAATCAACTATGATAGACTTATCTGCATGAAATTCTTACAACGCTCATTGAGCGCAATTTTCAAATTCTAGATGCCGGGATGCTTTTTTTTTTCTCTGGCTTGGTACTTTATGATTTGTTAACCCTTTAACACCATTACCATATGCTGTAGAGGCAAATTTTGTTGGGGTTGTTCTGTTCAGTTGTGATGTTGGCTCTACCATTTCCATATTCAGTATGTCCCCCTTTTATTGTTTACTTTTTGTGCTTCTCAGGATTTGCAAGTTAAAGCTTCCCCATCACTTCAAGCAAAGGATCCGGTGTACAATGATCCTGCAATTATTCAGGTCAGTTTGTGCTGACTATGGATATTTGTTTTACCCCAAATATAGAAGGGCACTATGTTTGACATAAAATGTCATTTCAGTTCAACAATTATGTGGATCCTTCAAGGTCATCAAAATCAGTGCCAGTTACAGGTAGCTCGTCATCAATATTCAACTTCTACAGCGAACCTTCTGCAATGGAGGCACAGTTCTTCCCAAGCACATCTCCTTTAGGTCATTCGGGAACGAAGTTGGGGGCATGGGATTTTTCTCTGTCAGAACAAACAACTGCATCATCCTATGACATGCCAGTTGGCAAACCACATCGGCAAGGTTGTAGCAGATCCCCAGGGAGTAATAATACTGGTGTTAATTGGCAGTACTCACCATCGACTACTGAACTGTATTCCATGCAGAATTCAGCACCTACAATGATGGCTATGACAAATCTTCAGCCATCTTCACCCATCAATCACTCTACATTAATAAACTCTAGCGGATTGGTGATGCCTTTTTCATTAAAACACCAAGTTATCAGTTACCCAGTTGATCAAGTTCTTAATAAAGCAGTTGCTGCCCAACAGCATTACTTCCTGTTCGGCCCTTTCCATATTCAACATCTGTTGATTCAATATCAGAACCCTCAGTAAGGCAACACCAAACACTCTCTACTCCTGAGGCACAACCCAGACTATATGAAAATGCACCTGCAAAAATTCCATATGCTGACCAGAAGGATATGAGTGTTACAAGTTCAACAGTGCTAAATCTTTTATTCCCGGCTCCTCTTGTTGTCCAACTGAATCATTCATCTCTGCCACCTTCACAAAAGGTGAATTTGTTTGCCTTGTTGCTTCTTAAATTTATCCGTTCTTCTTTTATAGGTCTTTCTTTTGCTTTTCTTTTGTAGCTTGGATGAATTGGGAACTAACTTCTTTCAATCCTTTTGGATAGAGTAGGCTTATCTACTGAGTTTCTTGGGTGCCGTTTTTTTTTTCAATTTAGGTGTATACTGTAATTATTTGAAATTGTTATCTTCAAATCCAAAACCATTTTAGGGGTTACATTTAGAATTACTTCAGAATTTTTTTTGGGTGTTCAGGAGATAGAATTAAGATGATAAATTTCAATTGAACCTCTTTAGCGCGTGAAACTTTGAGTGGGATTTGTAGGGAAATAGATCTAGCACACTTGCTGGCAATTGATGATTTAAGACGTTGAAATACTTTTTTGGTCACTTCAAATCTCTTTAACATTGCCCCTTTTTGTGGGGTTTGTACAGATCTACTGAATCATCTCCATGACCTGATTCCACTCAGGTCAGTCTTCTCATTGGTCATTGTCTAAGGAGTTATTGATTGGGTTGCTAAATAAAGATTGGATGAAATTCTGCTTTTGTAATGCACTTTTTGGCTTTGCTTGTTTTGTGTTATCTGATAACCTATTTTGGAATTTGCTGCTGTCATTTGAAGTACATAGAAGTAATCATGAAACTTCTGCTGTGTAATGAAACTTGCAGTTGCAATGCCCTTCTCTTTTTAGTGATGAATTTAATATGGAAGTGGTGAATGAGAAGAAGTTAAAGAATGATGAGGTTTGGGGCCATGTTGGGAAACCAAACCTGTGTGAGAAGGTGGAGGGGGATACAGGAAAGTGGAACTAGCAGCCACGTAACTAGGGATGATAACTCTGACTCAGTATCCAATGGTGAGCCCAAGGTAGGTTGTGAACATTTTGGACATATATAATAGAGTAAATTCAATTACTGTTTGAGATTTTTAATTTATTGGAAGTTGTTTGCTTGTATATGGGAGCCATAATTTTAATATAATGAAAGTTCTGCTTGTATCATTGATTTCCTTCTTGAAACTTTACAGCTGCTGCAAACTTCTCAATTCACTGAAGAATTTGACTTCCAAGCAATGAATCAGAAGTTCAACAAGGATGAGATCTGGGAGTATCTTGCAAAAGTAAATATCAGAGATAGACCAGATGGAATACACAAAATTGGAACAAGTAGCAATGGAACTTGGACTGATACACCTGATTTGGTATCAAACAAGGATCGTAAGGTAGGCTCATATATATTTTGTTGGCATTTGTTTTAAGTTCTTGATTTGCAGTGGCGTTTGATGATTTTATTGACAAATATAGTATTAAATGATCCTGACATTTTCTTCTCCCTACAGCCTGCCTATAACAAGGATGACTTCTTTCATACCATTTCTGTAAATTCTGAGGGCCATGGATCTAGGAATGGACACAACCAGTCGTCTGAAGGATGAATAATTTTGGAGAATGAGAATTGTGTTGATTAAACATTCAAATAGAATATTGGTTGTATGGATAACGCAACGTCTTTGAACATAATAAGTATCATATAAGGAAATCACGTGCACTCACCTACAATTATTTCTTTTTTCTCCATGGACAGTTGTACGTCCTAAGTACGCTGTGCATCGCACAGTAAAATTACTAGTATATATATATATACGGTGCTTTAATTATTTTTGGGGGGAACCATCATTTGCATTTGCATATTGTATTTCCTTTACTTAGAGAACTTAGCATCTTGGCGAGTTTTAACTTAGAATCTTGGCGAATTTTAACTTAGATCTTTTGCTTGCACTAGATGGCTAGTCAAGATATGATGAACTTGATGATCAAAATGATGAACGCTCACTTCGACTCCCAACAAACCATAGAACAAATGAAACATCGTATAGCTCACTTGGAGGCAAATCTGCACCACATGGGCAACTTAAGAGAGACGGACCACCACCGCATAAACCAACTCGAACGCCAAGTCCAAACCCTCACTACACAAAACCTAATACTGAAGGAACACGTTGATGCTCACGGGGAGGACTTGAACCACATCTTTGACGACCTATTGCCGCCAAGTTCGGAGGAGGAAGACCCACAGGAGGATCCCGCTACCCCACCGGAGGACGTCTTGAGACGCTAGGGATTCTATTTATAGTAGAAACTATTTTGCTCGGAAAATATTTCTACTTTTGTATACCTTCTCGCTTGTACTAAAAATTTCTTTTAAGGAAATAAAATGCCTGATTTATTTATAATAAATCGAAAAAAAAAATCTGGACAGATCTGTCCGACACAAAAAAAATCGAAATAAAATAAAATAAAACCCAGAATCGTAAGGCGTTTCTTCGTTCAATCGAGCACCACGTGCGAAATTACAAACACATACACATTTATATAAAATTTGTTTAGACTATATGTTAATTTCACAAGTCCTAATCCACACTATTTGTAACATAATGACACCTAGAGGAAGAGCAAGAACTCAGCCCGCTCCCCGAGACACTACTAAAGTGCCACCCAATGTCACAGAACCTGTAGAGGAACAACCCCAAGGTGCGCAGGACGCCCCCGCACCGAACAATGTGGGCAATCGTCTTCGGACGTTAGAGGAAATCTTGATTGCGCTAGGGAACGCGCAAGTCAATCAGGGTCAAGCTGCGGCGGTACTGGCGATGGTGAACCCTTACCAGCCGCCCCACAATGCTGGTGAGGAGGATCCAGCAAAACTCGAGGAATGGATCCGGACTTTTGACAAGCTTCTGGGGGCGGTCAAGTGTCCGGAAGGAGAAAGAGTGCACTCGCTTCGTACTACTTAGGAGGCGAAGCGGACGACTGGTGGCAGGCTACTCAAGCAAAACTGCAAGAAGATGAAGAGCCCTACTCGTGGGCGGAAATGATGGAGTTGCTCAGGGATAGATTTTATCCCTTGAGTACTAAAGCAGCGATGTACGAGGAGTTTCTGTCACTGAGACAATGAAGTCAGACTGTGCAAGAGTACTACACTCGGTTTAAGGAGCTTGTGTGATTCGCACCAAGATTAGTACCCACGGACGCGGAGAAAGCTCAGAAATTTGAAATGGGACTGAACCTGGCAGTGCGCGGGTACAACAACTGAAAATGAGAGTGAGTGGGGAGTCCAGCCGGGGTCCCCAAGACAAGAGGAATAAGGACGCGAGAGGTGAGAACAATGCGGGAAGGAACGAGCAGCGTCGAGGGTCGAATAGGCCACAGCAAACCAACAATGGAAGGAGGTTTAACCAAGAAGAACCGGTACCACCCTATCCGAGGTGTGGGTGACCTCATCTGACGAGGGGATGCCCTCAACAGGGGGCATGCTTTCGGTGTGGTCGCATGAGCCACATACGTCGGGAGTGCCGAACTAGGTTAGAGAACATAACGAAAAGGGAAGACTTGGTCACGGGGCAGGGACAGCCTCAAAATCAAAACGGACGGAACGGCAACAATCAGGGGTACAGACCCCCTCAAAACCAATTTAGGCAACATAATCAGAATCAGAACCAACATCCTCAACCACCTCAGAACCAAAATCAACAGCAAGATCAGTAGCCGAATCCGAATCAGCAAGGCAACCAAGGACGCCCTGTGGGAAGGCTTAACGTGGTTAACCAAGCGGACGTGCCTGCACAAGGAGAAGTGATGGCAGGTACATTTTATGTCTTGAATACACCCCTTAGAGTTTTATTTGATTCTGGAGCTAGTTGCTCAATCATAGCATCAAGAATAGTGCCTGAGTTAGATCTACCTAAGTGTGAGATAATTAGCTTAGGAATTCAATTGCCTTCAGGAGAAGTAGTATCTTGCTCTAAACGATATAACGGAATTCCTATAGTGATCAAGAACGTAGAATTCTTCGCAAACTTAGTAGAATTTAACTTAAGGGACTTTGACATTATACTGGGGATGGACTGGTTATCCTAGTATAAAGTGGTGATCGAATACCAGAAGCAAAAGATCACCCTATCAAAAAGTAGGGGAAAGAGAGTTATCTTTTACTCTCAGCCCCCTAAGAGGAGCAACAAAATCGTTAGTGCCCTCAAACTAAGTAACTTGATGCGTAAGGGGTATAAATTATATGCGTGTTACGTTCACAACCTTGAGGCGGAAGAGAACAAGGTTGACAGCATTCCAGTGGTAAGAGAATACCCGGACGTGTTTCCTGAAGACGTTCCGGGCATGCCACCTGAACGAGATCTTGAATTCACTGTAGATCTCATTCCGGATGGAAATGAAGGATTTAAAGGAACAACTCGAAGAGCTGTTAGGAAAAGGATACATAAGACCGAGTACTTCCCCCTGTGGAGCACCGGTTTTATTCGTTAAGAAGAAAGACGGAGGATCGCCGAGAAAGACATTCCGAAGACGGCGTTTCGAACTCGATATGGCCACTACAAGTTCACAGTGTTATCCTTTGGGTTAACAAATGCTCCAGCAATGTTCATGAATCTCATGAACAATGTGTTTAGAGAATTGTTAGATCAGTGCGTCTTAGTGTTCATCGATGACATCCTGATCTACTCGAAGAGCGAGGATGAGCATGCCCAACACGTACATCAAGTGTTAGGAATCTTGCGAAATAACCAACTATACGGCAAGTTGTCCAAATGCGATTTTTGGTTGAAGGAGGAAGCATTTCTTGGACATATAGTATCCGCTGATGGAGTCTCAGTGGATCCGGCGAAAGTTTCTGCCGTGACGGAATGGGCAGCGCCGACGAGTCCAACGGAAATAAGGAGTTTCCTTGGATTGGCGGGATACTATAGACGTTTCGTGAAGGATTTTTCGAAAATCGCACGTCCTTTAACCCAGCTACTGAAGAAAGGAGTGAAATACGAGTGGACCGAAGCGTGTGAAGCTGCGTTTCAAGAGTTGAAGAAACGACTCACAACGACACCCGTATTGACGCTACCATCAGAGAATGGTGACTTCGAAGTTTACAGCGATGCTTCGAAGGAAAGTTTAGGTTGTGTCTTGATGCAAGACTCAAGGGTCGTTGCATACGCATCACGCCAACTGAAACCTCATGAGGAGAATTACCCGACACACGACCTGGAGTTGGCAGCGGTCGTTTTCGCTCTAAAGATATGGAGACATTATCTTTACGGGCGAAAGTGTCGAATGTTCACCGACCACAAGAGCTTGAAATATATATTCACTCAGAAGGAGTTGAATTTAAGACAGCGAAGGTGGTCAGAACTTATTGAAGACTATGATTTGGAAATATCTTACCACGAAGGGAAGGCGAATGTGGTAGCCGATGCCCTAAGTCGGAAGACCCAACATGTGACAAACTCGTTGGTAATTCCGCCGGCATTGTACATGGATCTGGCGAGATTGGATGTAGAGCTTGTGCATCCGGGTACAGTAAGTGAAACGATCAACGCCATAGTCGTAGAAACTCCAATATTGGACGAGATTAAGCTCGCTCAACCGGGCGATGCGAAACTCGAAAAGATAAAGGCGTATATTGCCGAGGGTAAGGCAATAGGATTTGCTATCTACGAGGATGGAAGCATTCGCTTCAAGGGGAGATGGTGCGTGCCCCAGAAGTGTGCCGAGCTAAAGCAAAGATTGATGGAAGAAGGACATAACACGCTATATTCAGTGCATCCCGGAGGTGACAAACTTTACAAAGATCTGAAGAAGATCTATTGGTGGCCGGGAATGAAGAAGGAAGTGGCAAACTTCGTTACGAAATGCCTCACCTGCCAAAGGGTTAAGGCAGTGAGACATAAACCCTTAGGGTTGATGCAACCACTAGAAATTCCAAGTTGGAAGTGGGACAACATTTCAATGGACTTTGTCTCGGGATTACCCCGATCACCTAAAGGCATGAATAAGATTTGTGTGATTGTGGATAGACTAACGAAGACGGCCATATTTATCCCGATGAAGGACACGTGGACTATGGACCAATTGGCCCAAGCCTACGTTGATAATGTGGTACGAAGACATGGAGTACCACATGATATCATTTTTGATAGAGACACTAGATTTGTCTCTCACTTTTGGACAGAATTACAAAAAGCTCTCGGTACTCAAATTAAAATGAGCACCGCATTCCACCCGATGACGGATGGACAAACCGAGAGAACGATCCAAACACTAGAAGACATGCTGAGAGCATGTGTGTTGGAGTTTAAGGGAAATTGGGAAGCTCATTTACCCTTAATCGAGTTTTCTTATAACAATAGCTACCATGCTAGCATTGGCATGGCACCTTTCGAGGCGTTGTATGGACGAAAGTGCCGAAGCCCGTTGAGCTGGGAAGAAAACGATAAGTCTGTGGTAGTGGGACCACAACTTGTCGAAGAAATGGCTCAACAAATAAAGGTGATTAAAGGGAAAATGAAAGCCGCTCAAGACCGTCAAAAGGGTTATGCTGACGTGAGACGACGAGACCTAGAATTCTAAGTGGGAGATAGGGTCATGCTAAAGATATCACCCATGAAGGGGGTGATGCGTTTTGGCAAATGAGGAAAATTGAGTCCTCGATACATAGGACCTTATGAAATTCTAGAACGAGTCGGAAATTTGGCCTACCGACTGGCTTTACCACCACAATTAGACCGAGTTCATAATGTCTTCCATGTCTCACAACTAAAGAAATATGTGCCGGACCCGACACATGTACTTCAGCCGGAAGTGATTGAACTCGATGACCATCTGACTTACGAAGAAGTCCCAGTGAGAATTCTAGACGTTAAGGAGCGAGTAACGAGAAATAAGACCGTCAAGATGGTCAAGGTTCTTTGGTCAAACCATGAAAGGGAGACGGCAACTTGGGAATTAGAATCCGACATGAGAGAGCGATACCCGACACTGTTCCAAACCGACGAAGACACAGTTATGGGGACATAACTGTAACCTTAAGGGGGAGAGGATGTCATACCCGTGTTTTTTTTTTCCTGTGTTTTCGTGCATCTTTTGTAAACAAACAAACAAATTCAACTTGTTTTGAACTACGTTATGGCTTGATCCCTTCACAGGGTACGTAGGCAGCTTAGAAGTTTTAATTCTAAGTCCAGTCACAAAATAATAAAACAAACAAAAGTCCTTAGCACGAGAAAAGCCGAAACACAACTTCGAAGACGAAGTTGATTCTTAAGGAGGGTAGACTTTAATACCCGAGAATTTTGCAACATAAAATAAATAATTAAATAAATAAATAATTAAATAAATAAATAATAAATAAATAAATATTAAATAAATACACTAAATAAATAAAGAGAGAAGGAAATGAGAAATGAAGTCGAATCTAAAAAGGAATTAAAGTTCTAATACTCAAGACAATTTAATCGCATAAATTGTACACCGAAATCCGACATCAAGGAACTCGAGAATTCGAGTCCAAACATACATGTAGACCCGAGTAAAAATTTAGAGAGGAAGTAGGAACCCGAAGATACCCCGGAAATCGGAATCCGAGAACATAGAGGGATAGAAGTCCGAAAGAGAGGAGGAAAAGCACGACGGATCGCACGACCCGCCCGGACCGAAGTCCAGGCGGCAGCCGCGCGGTGGCCGCGCGGTCATTGGCCAAACGGCGCGCCACGGCCGCGCTAGCAGGCAGAATCGCCCGTTGCGAGATTTACTCGCCCGAATCCGGATTTTCCGACTTCGGTTGTATTCCTTTCGGCTCAAGATTCACCAAGGCCGACCTTGGACGTTCCTAGGTCATGCCTTTCTATAAATAACACCTCTTGTCAGCCCCGAACACTTTTCAAAACCCTACAACTCTCTATACGTTCGAAAACCCTAGATCCGGAAGTCGTCGGAGGCACCGAAACCGAGCAAGAGACTGTTTTGGACGAATCCGGAAGATCTCCAACGTGTGGTAAGTTCTGGTCCATTCAATCTTTTACGTTCTCAATCCGAAAATGGATTCTAACTTAGTTTCTTTCCTCTCTACACCCCGAATCGGATCTAGAACGAAGAACCCGACGAACCGAGGAGATAAACGGTGGACTGGAAGCTACGCCTCCGAAATCGACATTCCCAGACGACTACAAATCTGTAAGTTAATACTTACATGGTTTTGGGAGTAATTAAAACACTTTAATTTAAAGATTTAAACCAAGAACGTAAAATCTGTCAACACGGAATCTTTACCGGCGCAGCGTTTTTGCACGAATTTTCCGAACCCTTAAAAGTCTTCAAAAGAGAAAACTTAAAACATGAAAAACGTTCCTAAGGCTTAGATCTATTCCTATAAAATTTTCAGAATTTTTAGTGGCGTTTTGATATCTGAAATCGACTCGGAACCGGACTGCTTTAATTCGAATCTTGAAAATCTTTGCAGAACACAGGTCTGAACTTGTAGGCATTTTTGACAATGGTTCTAGGCCGAATTAGATCTTTAGCCAAACATAGAAGTTGTAGATAATTGTCTTTAGAAGGTCTCTGTAAAATTTCGTTAAATTTGGAGTTGATTTGTTATGGTAGATCTCGAAATCTTGAAACTGCTGTACATGAAATTCGGACAGATTATTACCCTGTTAAAAATTGACGTTTTTCTGTTACTTCCGTATCTCGGATCGGAAAACTTAAAACACGAAATTTGGTCATCTCTGTGATTCTGAGTCACTGGTAAAATTTTAGTATTTTCGGACTTGAATCTGATTTTTAATGAATTTTAGAGTAAACTGTGGTTTACCGGAGTCAAATCTTGATATCTTGTTGAAACGGTAAAATTAGCCTTTAAGGTTAAACGAGTCAAAATATCTTTTTGAATAAATTAAGTGAAATCAAAATTTTGTAAAAAAAAAATCCCCTTACAAACTTGATCAATTAAAATTAGGGGTGAGTGCTCTGCAGGGTGCCCCCTAACTATTCACTTCGTGCCTTTATGGACTATGGTGACCCCGCGCGAAAATTACATTGCCAAAACGGCATGAGAAAAGGGCCTACACTCTCGTGAATATCCATTTGGGTTTCCCAAGGCTCCGGAGTGGTACTGGGTATGGCGGATACGGCTGCGGCCGCCGGGCTACCGGCTAAATTTGTTGAGATTGCAATGCAATCGTGAAATACTTGAAATTATGAAATCTTGAGTGTAAGGGGGAATTAAATTAAATTAAATTATTTTTATTGTCCTTCTAAATTTATTTAAATGCTTTATTTAATAAGTTATGGTCATATTTTAAATCGAGTGAGATGTGTTATTAAATGGAGCCATGAATTAGTTAGTCGAATTAAATTAAATTATATGTGATTTATTATCATGCTTTCATTAAATGTTAAATTAATGGCCTTTAAACCCTACGATCATGTTTGTGTTAGCTTACTCAGCAAGTTGTGCTGACCAAACCATTTATTTCCTTTTTCTTACAGAGTATGTGGAATGAAGTCGAGCATGTAGATGCATGGGATTTTGGGAAATTTTATATTTAAATTCTTGCATTAGACTATAGTATGAACGGGCCTGTTTAACCCGTGTTTTGACCATGTTGGTCCTATTTACATTTTCCGCTGTAAAACTTATACTCTGATATTGTTTTCCGCTGCATTATGATATTATTATCGAACTTATATTGTATGGGTTATTTTTAAATACTTTTAAATTCAGCAATACCTAGCCTTGCATCTCCTTAGTAAGCTCGAAGAAACCGTGTCTTGCTAGGGAGGTGTGGCGGTGACATCCCGACCTGGGTGACCAAAAATCGGGGTGTTACAAAGGTAGTTCAATCCTATAGGCCTTTTCGTTGATCTTTTCTAACATTTTGAATGGACCATCTCCGCGGGGAGTGAGTTTTCCATGCCTTTGGGCTGGGAATCGCTCCTTTCGAAGATGAACCCAAACCCAATCTCCTGGTTTGGTGATCAGCTTCTTCCGGCGTCGATTGGCATACTTGGCATAGCTCTCAGCAGCTCTGGCCAGACTTTCTCGCACATCTTTGTGTAAGTTTTTTATCGCTGTGGCCCTGTCCCTGCCATTAAAGTTAAGATGCTCACTACAAGGTAGTGGCAGAAGATCAATCGGGGTCAGCGGGTTAAAACCATACACAACTTCAAAATGAGATACATGAGTGGCATTATGGATATGTCTGTTACATGCAAACTCTATGTGTGGCAGACACTCATCCCAGCTTTTCGAGTTGGAGGATGTGATAATTCTGACTAAGTTACCCAGTACCCGGTTGATCTCCTCCGTTTGACCATCCGCCTGAGGATGGTAAGAAGTAGAAAACAGAAGCTGTGTGCCCATCTCTCTCCAAAAACCTTTCCAGAAATAGCTCATGAATTTTGTGTCCCTATCCGACACAATTGTTTTTGGTACTCCATGAAGACGTACCACTTCCCTGAAGAACAGCTTGGCTATGTGTCGGGCATCGTTGGTCTTTGCACATGGAATGAAGTGTGCCATATTGAAAAAACGATCTACTACCACAAAAATAGAATCTTTGGCTCTCGCAGTCCGTGGTAGCCCAAGTATAAAGTCCATTGAGATGTCCAGCCAGGGCCCTTGTGACACAGGTAATGCTTGGTACAAACCATGGGGTTTCACACTTGATTTGGCCTTCAGACCGACCAAACACTTGGCAATATAGTCAGAAACCTGTTTCTGCATTCCCGGCCAGTAGAATCTTTCCGAGAGTACTCCATAGTTGCGTGCTTCCCGAAATATCATGAGGTCTCGCCCGTAAGCTTCTTGGATCAGCAGCTCCCTAAGGGACCCTCGTGGAATACACAGTTTGTTGTTGGAATAGATGAATCCATGTAGTCGACAGTACTCCTTATACCCTTTCTGTTTTGTCAGCTTGAAAGTTTCCTTGAAGTCTTCATCAGTGGCATACTGAGTCTTGACTTGCTCAAATCCAAATAGCTTAATTGTTGCAAATGATGCCAACGCTAGTGTTCGGGACAGCGCATCTGCAACCACATTTTCTTTGCCTTTCTTGTACCGGATCACATACGGGAAGGTCTCAATGAATGTGCTCCATCGGGCATGTCTTTTGCTCAGTTGACCTTGAACCTTGATGTGTTTGAGCGTCTCGTGATCGGTATGAATGATGAACTCGCGACCTCGGAAATAGTGTTGCCATGTCCTTATTGCTTGTACAATAGCAGACAATTCCTTATGATAAGTGGAGTAGTTTAGTTGTGCTCCACTGAACTTTTCGCAGTAATACGCTATCGGTCGTCGTTCCTGAAGCAACAGTGTTCCCATTCCTGTTCCCGATGCATCACTTTGTACTTCGAATGGAAATTCAAAGTTCGGCAATCCAAACACATGTGCATGGGTCAATTTCTCCTTAAGTTCATCGAAGGATTTCTGTTGTGCCGGCCCCCACTTGAATGGATTTTCCTTATTGAGCAGCGAAGTAATCGGGACGGCAATCACACTGAATTGAGGGACGAACCACCTAAAGAATCCGCTTAGACCCATAAAACTTCTGACTTCGTGCACATTGGTCGGCGGCTTCCATTCAGAAACTACCCTGATTTTCGATTCATCAACCTTAAGCCCATCCATCCTTGCCCACCACAAATCCAAGGAATGTCACCTCTGGAACACAGAAGGTGCATTTCTCGAAGTTGGCATACAGTCGCACTTCCCGCAATTTGTTCAAAACCTGTTGAACATGGGCAATGTGATCAGATTCAGTGCAACTATAGACAATGATATCATCAAAATAAACTACAAAAAATTTGCCAATGAATTGTCTCAATGTCTCGTTCATCAAACGCATAAAGGTAGAGGGTGCATTGGTGAGGCTGAATGGCATAACAAGCCACTCATAAAGGCCGAATTTCGTCTTGAAAGCAGTTTTTCATTCATCTCCGGGTTGCATCCGGATCTGATGGTATCCACTTTTCAGATCGATCTTGGAGAATAAGCTTGCACCACCAAGCTCATCAAGCATGTCGTCCAATCGTGAATTAGGATGGCGGTATTTGATAGTGATGGCATTGACCGCTCTGCAATCGACGTACATCCGCCATTCCCCATTTTTCTTCGGCACTAATAGCACTGGGATGGCACACGGTGACAAACTTTCCCGTACCCAACCCTTTTCAAGCAAAGCTTCAACCTGTTGTTGAATTTCCTTCATTTCCTCAGGATTCATCCGATAGACGGGTCGGTTTGGAATAGAGGCTCCAGGCATGAAGTCGATTCCGTGCTCAACGCCTCGAAGTGGTGGAAATCCAGCAGGCACCTCTTCTAGAAATACGTCCTTGTTGCGCTCAAGCATCCTAGCAAAATTTTCAGACAACTCAGGTGTAGCATTGACAGTTCTAGAAACAGATTCATCGGGCTTAATTAAAGCAAGAAAACAGTGACCTGCGAAGCCAGGTTCTAGCGCTGCTTGCTTGAATTCTGTCTTGGTCAGTATCAGACACTGACTTTCTTCATTCGGCTCTACGGATGGTTGTCCCACTGTAACACCCCGGATTTGATAACCCAGGCCGGGATGTCACCGCCACACCTCCCTAGCAAGACACGGCTTCTACGAGCTTGCTAAAGAGATGCAAGGCTAGGTATTGCAGTATTTAAAAATATTTAAAGCACTTTAAAACAGCCCATAAAATATAATTCGAAAATAATATCATTAAAGTTGCATTGGAAAATAATATTTAGATATAAGTATCGCAACGGAATTTAAATTAGGCCAACATGGCCAAAACACGGGTTAAACAGACCCGTTCATGCAAGTCATGAATAAATGCAGGAATTTAAAATAGTGTTTTTCCCAATGTTCCCATGTATGCATATGATCATGCAAATTCCTCATGCTCTGAAAGAAAAAGAGAAAAATGGTTTTGGTCAGCAAAACGTGCTGAGTAAGTTAACAAATAGCATGATTAAGGGGTTTCAAAGCCATTAATTAAATTTAAAGAAAGCATGTGCATAAACTTCATAATTTAATTTATCTATCTAATAATAATTTAATTTCATAATTTAAAAGACAGGGATTTCATAAGATCATAAATATAGCTTGCAAAGTAAAATAATTGTAGGACATAATTTAAAAGCATAATGTAAATAAGGAAAGGGAAAATATTCAAGTCTTTTAATTTCCCCGTTACTCCTTAGTCGAGTATCATGATTTCATTGGTATTTCAAGTTTTTCCTCGATTGCATTGCAATCTCTAAATATTTTACGTAACCGTTGGCCGTTGCCAAATCCGCCATACCCAGTACCACTCCGGAGCCTCGGGAAACCCATACGGATACTCCCGAGAGTGTAGGCCCAAAATATCTCGCCGTTTTGGCATAGTTTCTCATAACGTTCAATCTCGTCCGTTTAGGCACGAAGCGAAAAGCTAAGGGGGGCACCCTGCAGAGCACTCACCCCCTACATAGAAAGCTCAATCTAGTCGTAACGGGATTTTGAAAAGCATTTAATCGTATCTTATAAGGATTTTACGAAGAATCACAATCCATTTATTCCAGTCATTATAACGGAAATGGGGATTCAAGTTGCAATGTTTAACCAACCCATCTAAATACCGAGGACATGATGGATTCAAGGTGCAAAGCTTAACCAACCTATCTAAATGTCGAGGATATGATGAATTCCGGGTGCAAAGCTTAACCAATCCACCTAGATGTCACTTATATAATCACAAGGTTGCAGTTTACGCCTTTTCCATTTAAAAATTCGTTTCAAGGTCAATTGGTTTGAAAATTTCACAGTAGCTCAAGCACGTCCTATTAAACAAGTTTTGTGTTTTAAGTTTTTCAATCCAAGGTAAAGAAATGAGTCAAAAGTGTGAATTTATACTAGAACATTACTCTGCACGGATTCAGAACGTAGCAGGTTTCAAAGATTTGATTTTTAACATATCAAACGAACACCAATCTTAATGAAATTTTACAGGCTTAATCCTAACACAATTATCTACAACTTTTGTTTAGAACTCAAGGTTTAATTCCAATCGGAACACTTATGAAAAATCGGATTGAGTTCAGAAACCAATCCTGTCATCTTTTAGAAGTTCGAAGGAAACGCATATTAGTTCGGTTCGAATTCGGAGGTTCAAATCTCGACGAAAAATTCTAAAATTTTACAGTGGTATTCCAGACTTATAGATCTACAATTTTTATGTTTAACACAAGACCAAATTTGACCTAAATCCAATGTCAAAATCATCAACAAGTCCGGAATATAAATCTGTCCCTGTTTTAAAATTCGAATTAAAGGCAGGTTCGTCTAGATCTACAAGTTTTGTATTCAACTCAAGTCCTAATTCGGCCTAGATCTAGTGTCAAAATCAACCACAAGTTCGGACTAAGAATCTGCCACCGTTTCAAGATCAAAATCTAAGGCAGATTCGTTTGAGACCGTTTTCAGATAAGAAAACATGATGAAAAATTATGAAAATTTTACATGACTTAGATCAGTGTCTTAGAAACGTTTTCCGTGTTTTAAGTTTTTCCGTTTGAGTAGTTTTAAGGGTTCGAAAAATTCACACAAGATTGCTGCGCTGTGGGTTTCTTGTGTTGACAGATTTTAGGGTTATTTAATTAGATCTCTACGTTCGGTTGTGTTTTAATCACCCAAAACCACAGTAAGCATTAACTTCCAAGAGATTGGATTATCCGGCTCGTCGATTCGTAGGCGTGGCTTCCACGTTCACCGTTTGACTCCTAGATCCGTCGGGATCTCCGTTCACGATAACAAGGTCTTTGAATATTCGTCCAAGTCCCAGTCTTCTATTGCCTTCGTGCCTCCAATGACTCCGGGATTAGGGTTTGATACGTGTAGAGATTTTCGAAGGGTTTGAAAAGTGTTCGGGGTCGGAGGGGACGAGTATTTATAGACTTAGGAGACCTAGGGGACGTCCAAGATCTGCCTTGGAGTGTCTTTTAACACCCCGATTTTTCCGACTCGCGGGTGTTACCGCGCCACCTCCCAAATAAGACTCGATCTGACACATCGGGCTTATTAGTAGATGCTAAGGCTAAAACGAGTATACCAATTATCTATTTTCAACAACAATACTTAAAGATAACAAATATAATATTTCATTAAAATGAATATCGTTTCTCAAAACAATATACAGTGTAGGGAGAGTAATCATTTTTGAGTTTATACAAAAGATACCAAAATCACAACGCAGCGTTGTCAAAAGTCCGACATCTTCCAAAACTAATGAAAAGTTTTATGTGCAGAAAATATGCAGGTGTAGTGCTCCATTTCCCTGTCAGTCTTTAATCTTAACCTGGAAGGAAAAAGAATGAAGAAAGAAGGATTATCAGCGACGTATTCGCTGGTAAGTTCCCTATACTCGGAACCAATGAACAACCACACAATTGTAGACAGAACAAGGCTGTTTTCAAATCAATAAGCGGGAGCTCAACAAAAGGGGCAACATAATAGTGGTACTCTCAAATTAGCAACCAACAATTCAACAATATATAGTATTAATTTCGGGATCAACCCGAAATCTTCAACAAGGGCAAATGCCAAAATATGAATAACCATCTCAATACGGTATCCTGTACTAAATCCCGGTCTCACCCGATCTCAGTTAGTTCAGGGTCACTCTCTATGGCATTTTCCAGCGCTTATTGCACACGGGTCATCACATGGCAAGTCAACCTCAATCATGCTTGATATCTATTAATCAATAGATATTTACCCTTCAAGGGTGCCCGCAGGCCAAAAAGTCAATAACAATATGGCTTACCTCACCAGGTTCAACAAGGATTATCAACGAAATAATCTCACTCATAATATGCCATTAAACCCCTCGGCGGGATGGCTATAAGCTATGTTGCCGTACTTAGGGCATATAGTCAAAGGGTTATTTATACAGCGAGTCTCTACGTACATCAAAAACAATTGGAACGAAGTCAAAAGGAAATACGCGACGGAAGCAAATGCAGTAGGAACAACAGGGCTGACAAATGAAACAATGATCAAGTAACGAACAAACGATAACGGATTTTTAGGCCAATATGAAACAATAAAAGCCTACTACTAGTAGGGCAAGAACGAAAATTAAATGCCATCTACTAATGCAGGAACACAAATAAAGGCCTACGGCTAAGGCAAATGACAAATCAAATAAATAAGGAAAGCGAATAAAGGAAAGCCAATAAAAATAACAAGGGTGGAAAGCATAAGGAACTTACAGAAGAGTATAGGAAACTTACTCTACCGCACAATTATAACTAACACCAATTCGCCTAGCAGAGCCTCAGCGCCTTCCCAGCTATTACTCTGCTACCAAAATTTAAACTAAGGTCCTCCTTTAAAAGAAAGACCTAGACTGGGGCGACGCAAATACATCACCCCAATAATAATAATAATAATAATAATAATAATAATAATAATAATAATAATAATAATAATAATAATAATAATAATAATATTCAAGCTTACATTACGTAAACTTGTAAGTAAATGAATGAAATAAAAGTCTTGGCCGTGCATATACATATATAGATGTTGGGAGGGCATTGCTCATGAAATTTGCCCGATGTGGGACAAAACTAGCCTACTAATTCTACTTGTATAAAGTGACGTGTTGGTGTAGTCTTTCTATTCTTTTTTTTTTTAAAATAACAATATAAATATATAAAAATAACATTAAAAGCAAGGCTTACGTACATGTGTATCCCTTGACCCTTTTCCTTGTATTAATCTCTAATAATTATTATTATTATATTATTATCATCTATTTACCAAAACTTCTAACTAATACTTGTAATAACTTTAAAAATTAATCGTAAATAAGTTTTAGTAAAAAAAGATATATCATTCTTGTAAAATTTAGACTTTTCTGGAGATAAAGAATTTCAAATGCAAT
Organism: Hygrophila difformis; assembly: GCA_030278955.1. Classification (NCBI taxonomy): domain Eukaryota; kingdom Viridiplantae; phylum Streptophyta; class Magnoliopsida; order Lamiales; family Acanthaceae; genus Hygrophila; species Hygrophila difformis. The sequence continues at coordinate 27,467,874 of JAOANR010000006.1, read as the reverse complement.
AATACTCCTTATTAAATTTTAATAATAAATAATCTCAAAAATAATAATGAGGATATAATCTATAAAAATAATAATAATGATAATTGCGGGTTGAGTATAATAAAAATTTTGAGTTGTTACAGTCTTGAGCCGAAAGGTAAGCAACCGAAGTCGAAAAATCCGTAATCGGGCGAGTGAATCTCGCAAGATTCGTTCATGGGAGCTGGCGCGGGGTTAGCGCGCCCTTCCCTTCGCCACGCGCGGCCACCGCGCGGCCTTGGCCTGGACTTCGGTCCAGGGCGGGTCGTGCGATCCGTCGAGCCTTTCCTCCTCTCTTTCGGACTTCTATCCCTCTATGTTCTTGAACTCCGATTTCCGGGCTATTTTTGGAATCCGATTCCCTATCGTAATTTTATTTGGATCTGAATTTACATTTGGACTCGAATTATTGAGTCCATCGGTGTTGGGTTCCCGTGTGACAATTTATTTAATTAAATTGTCTTCGGCTTCCCGGGTTCTCGGAACTTTAATTCCTTTTCAAATTAAATTTCATTTTTCATTTCCCTATGATTCTTTATCTATTTATTATATTTATTTATTTATTGCATTTATTTTTATTTATTTATTTTATGTTGCAAAATTCTCGGGTATTACAGTCTACCCTCCTTAAGAATCAACTTCGTCCTCGAAGTTGTGTTTCGGCTTTTCTCGTACTAAGAGTTAGTCCTTTTGTTTATTTTATTATTTTGTGATTGAACTCAGAATTAAAATTTCTAAGCTGCCTACGTCCCTGTGAAGGGATCAAGCCATGACGTAGTTCAAAACAATTTGAATTTGTTTATTATATTATTTTTTATTCAGGATACATCTTATCGAGTCGAACTCCAAAAATAAATTATTACGGGGTATCACATCCTCTCCCCCTTAGGACTTCAGTTATGTCCACATAACTGCCTATTCATTATTCCTAATCTAAGGCACGTTAGAGTTAAGAAAATTTGAAAGGTAGATCGGTAAAGGGAGATATTAGATGTGGGCACGCTAGATGTAAGCGATCAAGAACTAAGACCAAGGCAAAATCAGTCGTTAGAAAGCGTTCCTAAGTCAAGGTCATATCGAATTCTAAGGTAGGAGTGTTTCTTAACACCGATACTTCACATAAAAAGAGTTAGTGCAAACATTCATGTTGTAACACCCCGGATTTGATAACCCAGGCCAGGATGTCACCGCCACATCTCCCTAGCAAGACACGGCTTCCCGAGCTCACTAAAGAAATGCAAGGCTTGTGGGTATGTAAAAGATTTAAAACATTTCAAGATTTAGTCCGGAAATTTATAATACTTAATTCAAAATACGATAGTAATAATCATCATGCGCGAAAATAAATAGAGTAAATGCAGCGGAAAGTAAATCACGGCCAACATGGCCAAATCCCCGGGTTTAACAGACCCGGTAAAAAAAAGTACGATGCAGAATTTAAAATGTCCATAATGATTTCCCCCAAGTGCATATGCATGCGTCACTCGAAATACTCTGTAAAAGAAAAATGACAACGGTTTATCAGTATAAAAATATACCGAGTAAGTTAATCCCTAACTAACAATTTAAGGGGTTACATGTGTTTAAATCCAAAGATTTTACCTTTCATGCATTAATTTAAAAATCCATATTTTATTCGCAGCGGAAATCATGATCAATTTATCCAAGACGAAAATGCATAATTTTAAAAGGCTTAATTTAAAAGAGGAATTTAAAAGCATAATTTAATGACGTAATTTAAATGCGTAATTTAAAAACATAGTAAATAAGATTTAAGCGTAATTAACACTCACACAAGTCTTTTATAATTTATCCCGCAAACTAAGAAGAGGACACCATACCGGGAGATCACTAACGAGGCAATCTCAACATAGGACCACTAACAAGGCAGTCCACAACAATGGGAGACCACTAACGAGGCAGTCTCAAAAGATAGTAGGACCACTAACGAGGCGATCCAAAACACAACGCGCGAGATCACTAACGAGGCAATCTCAGATAGTAAGGAGACCACTAACGAGGCAGTCTCAAAGATAATGATTAGCATGAAGATCGGCTCAGCCTAGTGCACGGGATTTTTCGAAAGTTCGTATTTCAAGTGATCAAAATACTTGATATCACGTTTCATAGTTCGAGTTTTCTCAAGTTCGAAAAATCCGATTTGACGCAGTTTATGCCTTCCTTAATTAAAAATTTATTTTTACACCAAAAATTCTGAAATTTATACAGTAGCTCAAAAACACACACACGAGCAACTTTCATGTTTTAAGTTTTTGGAAATAAGGTTTCGAAGTGAGTCAAAATTTGAGTTCTTTACAAAAGATAATTTCTGTCTCAAAAACTGATTTCGTCACAGGTTCGTGCGATGCCGATTAAAAATTCATTTCAAAACCAATTGATCCAAAATATTTACAGGAGATACACAACACATTAATGAACAACTTTCATGTTTTAAGAATTTAGAATTAATGAATTTTAGATGCTCAAAAATCGACCACAACACGCTGTACACGCGCGGACTCAAAAAGGTAGTTTAAAACAGTTCTGAATTCGGCCATTTTGACATACCAAATGAACTCCAAAATCCATGAAATTTTATATGCATAATCTAGACACATTTATCTACAACTTTTGTTTAGAAATGCAAGGTTGAATCATTCTAAATATTGGTGAAAAACATACATCAAGTCGAGTAATGAAATCTGTCAACTGTTTTAAACGTTCGGTTTGTCACAGAACGTTTACGGCGGAATTTGGGATAGCAAATCTTAATGTCAATGGCTAAAATTTGGACACAAGATAGATTGAATTCTTAGGAACAAAATCTATGTTGAAAAGTTTTTGGTTTGAATTCCCGAAGGTCGAGTTTTAGGCGCGTTTTTGAAATTGGACGAAAATAGGGTTTTTGAAAATCGATTTTTGTTACGGGTATAGATCTCGAGTTTTAAACAACAATAAACCACAAAAATTTGTGAGTAAGGTCTTAACTTACTTAGTTAGAGATTGGAGTCACTGGAATGGGTTTCCGGACGTTCTAGGGTCGCGACGAACGGCCAACTTCTCCGATCGCTTTTTGTTCGTTTTCTGACGTGAAATCGTGGTAATGGAAAAGGGTTAGATTTCGAGTTTCTAAGTGGTATGGATGAAATAAAACATTAAACCGTAGCTTACCAAGAGTCTAGAAGGCAGGGCTTGGTTCCTTTCGCCTCGTCGTCGCCGGAATGCTCGCCGGAAAGTGGATTCGGAGGGATTTTGAACTTGGAGAGAAAATTGAGAGTGTTTAGGGAGTGGTTTCTGAAACCTAGGGTTTGGGACGCCCCTATTACCGTCCTATAGCCTTCCCTAAGGCTGGGATTCGGTTGCCATGGTTAGGGGTGTTGTTTTTTGCAAAAAAATCGCCATGGAAGGAAAGTTTACACTTTCAGCACCTCTGGCGTGCTGGGGATGCGCACCTACGCCTTTGCCCGCGCGGAGCACGCACGCCAGGCCTGGAGTCGCGACTCCGCCTCCCGCGCGGTGGCCTCGCGGCGGCGCGCGGCGGGCGCGGGCCGGCCGGACCGGCCGGTTCGGGGGTCCGCGCGTTCCGTCGGGTCTTTTCTTCCTTTCCTCTATCGGTTTTCTACCCTTTACATGTTAGCTCGACTCCTCGGGTCGTCTCCGGTTCGGAATCTTTACCCTAAACTTGTTACGAGTTCGGCTTATCGCTCGTAACATTTCCGTGCCCTAATTAGTCTAGTCTAAATTAGTTCCAACTCCTCCTATCGTCCTTGCGATTGATCTTGTGATCTATTCTGTGATTTTATTTTATGATTTATTTTGTGATTTAATTTGTGACTGAACTTAGAAATTAGTTCCAAGCTGCCTACGTACCCTGTGAAGGGATCAAGTCATGACGTAGTTCAAAACAATTTGAATTTGTTTTTTTCTCGGGTGTTACATCCTCCCCCCTTAAGAATACAATTATGTCCCCATAACTGTGGCCGGCTCATCTTGGAAGAGGGTAGGGCAACGTTGTTTCATGTCGGCCTCCAACTCCCATGTTGCCATCTCCGTCTCGTGGTTGGACCAAAGAACCTTGACCATCCTCACGGTCTTATTCCTCGTTACTCTCTCCTTCGTGTCAAGTATTCGCACCGGAACTTCCTCGTAACTCAAGTCATCCTCAAATTCGACTTCTTCCGGTTTGAGTACATGGGTTGGATCGTGCACATACTTCTTCGATTGGGAGACGTGGATTACGTCATGAACACGAGCAAATTGTGGTGGGGGACGCTAGTCAATAAGCAGTTTCCCACTCTTTACAGGATTCCTTATGGTCCCTATGTATTTACGTCCCGAGGGTTTTCTGTTGCCTTACAAAAAGAAAATGCGAGGCAATTCTACTGTCTTTGTCAGGAATGATGTCGGTGATACCCTATGTCGTTGTATCTCACCGCCAATGTATGCTTGGGTTAAGTGAGGGGTGTATAGCAAAAGAGAATAAGCAAAACAGGAAAAAAATAAAACTCCCTCCGGGTCCCGCGCGGTGGCCGCGCGGTAAGGCGCCATAGCGCGCGGCGAGCGCGCGGCCGCACCTGTTCGAAGAAAATGGGGCTCGCGCTCCGCGCGAGCCACTTTCCCCTTTTTCCGTTCAAGACCACACCCCAATTCTCTCTAAATCCGGCGACTTACCTCCCCGTCCGCTTGATTTCGGCTTCAATTTCACTTACCAAGGTATGAATTTACTAAACTCACTTACTAATTTCAATTTTTATGCTTTGAATGACTTGATTTGTGAAGAGATTTAGGAATTAGGGTTTATGTACAAAAATTGGGGGTTTGTTACTTTTAGGCTTGATTTGTGCAAATTAGCAAGTGTATGTGGTTATTGATGTTACTCTTGTTTCCTTGCTTGTATTTATGCCACAATGTTTTTATGTTTTTGGCAAATTCTTGTTGGATTTGAATCTTTAGGAAGACTATGAAGTTTTTGATGTTTGGTTGTTATTAGGGTGTGATTATTAGCTCATTTCTTTGTTGTTTGGCGCTGTAAGGAAACAATGCGTTGTTATTAGAGTGATTGTTTCATTTTGTGGGCAACTTCCGTGTGTTTGTTAGTAACTTAGGTTTTGGTTTATTGCACACATAACGTGTTCGACGAAATGCCACAAAGGTCTTGGAACTAGTTTGAGCATATCCTTTGCCGAGGTTACCTTCCGGTTTGTCTTAGGGAACAATAGGATTTGATGTTGTTATGGCACAGTCACATTGGAAGTCTATATTGATGTCCCTTATGTATTCCTGCTTGAGTTTTGTGTGGAATTTAGTCTTATGATTGGTATTGGGTGATTTGCAGGATGTTGCTCTTTTTGTGGGTCGTTTTGGCGTCTCTCATGTGTCCTCCGAGGACTAGGAGACGAGTTACTGATGAGGCTGGCCCCAGCCATGCCGCTCCGGCGATGCCTGACTTTGATGAGAGCGAGTCAGAGGAGGACGAGGAGCAACGGGGCCCGCGACTCAGGGGTCTCCCTGACGAGGTGCGTCCTCACCGGCACGACAGGTTCCGGTTTAGGACGAGGGCTGCCCAGGACTTCTATTTCGACGAGCTTCGTCGAAACAGGGCTTATGTCCCTGAGAGAGGCATATATCATCATCATCTGGGCGATGACAGGGTAAGTGCAGTCTTGGAGTATTTGCAGTGGACCAGACTTGCACGTCATCCCGAGGGCGTTGCCTCCGGTTATCTGGCTATGGAGGTTATCGCCAACATTGGCGGTCTCGGGGAGGGTGACGACCTATCTCGGGTATGGGTTCGTGGTCGCTATCTCGACTTCAGTGCTCGGGCGATCAATGTCTATTTTGGCTTGCCTGACGATGGCGTATTTCGCCCACAGCCTGAGGGACGTGTTCTTGCTCCTGCGTGGGATACCTTATGCACCATAGTGCCTTCTCAGCTCGAGCACGGTCATGAGCTGCGTTTGACGACGATGGACTCCTCTTGGCGAGAGCTTGCTCAGCTATGGTTAGGGCGCGTCCGGCCGATCACCCGGAGCCACATCGTCCAGGATCACGTCTACGAGACCATTTGCTTTATCGCGCGAGATGGTAGGGTGAATGTGGGAGCTTGTATCGAGGACAACTTGCGGGGTATGCGGAGAGGACGAGGGAGTAGGGTGATTACCCATGTTCACCTCATCTGTGGCTTGTGCGCGGCGCAGGGGATTCGCACGACACCGGAGACCGATCCGTACGATCTAGTAGCGGGCAGTTGTTACCGTATCCCAACTTACGCTGCCCGGCGTAGCGCCTTACTTCGTGGGGCTCCCCGTGCTGTACTTCGCCCGCAACCTGATGACGGCGGCTTGATCCTTGTTGTACCACCGGAGCAGCCACCCCCTCCTCCAGTAGTTCCACCTCCTGCAGTGGCACCTCAGGGACAGGAGATGGCTCAGATGCTGCAGATGATGCAGGAGATGCGGGTCGGCATGGATGCCGGGTTTGCAGCTGGGCAGGCTCGTTATGATGCCATAGACGCTAGATTGGACTTTTACCAGACCCGTATGGACTCGTTCGCTACGAGGCAGGCTCAGCAGCAGGCCACCATGTCCGACATGTACGCCTATGTGTGGCAGATGGACGACTACATGCGTCGGCAGTTTCCGCCTCCTGATCAGTGATGTTTTTCCTTCCATATTTGCGTTTTCGTTTAGGTTTTGTACCAGACGTACTTTGCTTAGTTTCCTCCTTATGAGGACGTTTCTGTTGTCTGGGATTTATGGTTTATATTTTCGTTGCCTAGTTATGTGTTTGGCTTGTGTTAGTTGTTTGTTGCTGTTTAGAAACATGGTTTAATTGTTCTGCCTATTTTATGGTTTGAGATGTTCTGGATTTACTGTTACCTTCCTATCGTATCTACATGTGTGTGGGTTGCCAACACTACTTGCGCCGTTGTGGGACTAAACCGCTTCAAGGAATTCAGATAAACTAGTGTGATAAGGTATACGGGGTAGAGTTTATATGTTAAATAAATAACTGCTTGTAAGGGGAAAAATTTTATTGAATAAAGAATAGTGTTACTAGGTATCAATTTGTTGGGGTTTGTTAGTAGATGTTGCTTAGTGTACTGGTTGTTTTTGTCGGGGGTTGTGCTCTAGATAAATTTTTAAATTGAATTTTTTTTAGTAACCTGTTCGGTTTTTTTTTTTTGGGTCTAGGGTCGGATGTTCCCTTATTTGATCATGGTAGTTAAAGAATTAAATGGAATAAATTTAAATAGGTATTTTTATTACTCAAGAAATAATTTTGGGTTACAAGCGTTTGAAATAGAGATAGGAGTGCTGCTAATAGTACGGAAGGAAAATATACTACTAATAATGCGTAGCTGGATCACTAGATCTAAAACGAGTGGGTAGGCTCGGCCTTGATGGGATCATCCTCATCGCTCGACACGTCGATGGGCATGGCGACATTGGGGGCAGGCCCCGGGTTCTGAAGAACCGCCCCATCCACGTCCTGGGCTAGGTTAGTCAGTTCCCAGCCCAGGGTCTCCACCTGCTCCTCCAAGTCATCTCCCTTGTCTTGGAGCTGGGCCACTTGGGCTTGGAGGTGTGTGACTTGCTCCTGCAGCTGGGTTATGTGGTGATGGTCTGTTTCCCTAAGGTGACCCACATGGGCCAGGTTACCCTCCAACTGTCCTACCCGCGTCTTGAAATAATTGATATGCTGTTGGGACTCGAGGTACGCATTCATCAGTTTTACCATCAGGTTGATCATGTTTGCATTTGGTTCAGCCATCAAGGTAAGTTAGAGTTAGAACATGTGTTAGGCAAGATTAGTTATGCACGAATTTAAATCTATATGCAACATGCAAGTGCAAATCCCCTTTTTCCCCATTTAAAAATGTAATCTATCCGAGTATTTTAAAATGAATCTACTATATGGGTAAGAATAAAAGTTGGGCCTCTATAGTGGGCCAAAAATGTAATATTTCTTTTGGCTAAGATTTTGGGCTATGTAAAAATAAGCTTTTTGGGCTAAAATAATACTAGTAGTCAAAATAAATAATTTAAAAATAATACTTGGGTTTTAAAAATTAATGGTTTAAAATAATAGTAGTAGCTTTAAAAAAATTTCCGGGCTTTGATACCAACTTGTAACACCCCGGATTTGATAACCCAGGCCGGGATGTCACCGCCACATCTCCATAGCAAGACACGGCTTCCCGAGCTCACTAAGGAAATGCAAGGCTTGTGGGTATGTAAAAGATTTAAAACATTTCAAGATTTAGTCCGGAAATTTATAATACTTAATTCAAAATACGATAGTAATAATCATCATGCGCGAAAATAAATAGAGTAAATGCAGCGGAAAGTAAATCACGGCCAACATGGCCAAATCATCGGGTTTAACAGACCTGGTAAAAAAAGTACGATGCAGAATTTAAAATGTCCATAATGATTTCCCCCAAGTGCATATGCATGCGTCACTCGACATACTCTGTAAAAGAAAAATGACAACGGTTTATCAGTATAAAAATATACCGAGTAAGTTAATCCCTAACTAACAATTTAAGGGGTTACATGTGTTTAAATCCAAAGATTTTACCTTTCATGCATTAATTTAAAAATCCATATTTTATTCGCAGCGGAAATCATGATCAATTTATCCAAGACGAAAATGCATAATTTTAAAAGGCTTAATTTAAAAGCGGAATTTAAAAGCATAATTTAATGACGTATTTAAATGCGTAATTTAAAAACATAGTAAATAAGATTTAAGCGTAATTAACACTCACACAAGTCTTTTATAATTTATCCCGCAAACTAAGAAGAGAACACCATACCGGGAGATCACTAACGAGGCAATCTCAACATAGGACCACTAACGAGGCAGTCCACAACAATGGGAGACCACTAACGAGGCAGTCTCAAAAGATAGTAGGACCACTAACAAGACGATCCAAAACACAGCACGCGAGATCACTAACGAGGCAATCTCATATAGTAAGAAGACCACTAACGAGGCAGTCTTAAAGATAATGATTAGCATGAAGATCGGCTCAGCCTAGTGCATGGGATTTTTCGAAAGTTCGTATTTCAAGTGATCAAAATACTCGATATCACGTTTCATAGTTCGAGTTTTCTCAAGTTCGAAAAATCCGATTTGACGCAGTTTACGCCTTTCTTAATTAAAAATTCATTTTTACACCAAAAATTCTAAAATCTACACAGTAGCTCAAAAACACACACACGAGCAACTTTCATGTTTTAAGTTTTCGGAAATAAGGTTTCGAAGTGAGTCAAAATTTGAGTTCTTTACAAAAGATAATTTCTGTCTCAAAAACTGATTTCGTCACAGGTTCGTGCGACGCCGATTAAAAATTCATTTCAAAACCAATTGATCCGAATTTTTTACAGGAGATACACAACACATTAATGAATAACTTTCATGTCTTAAGAATTTAGAAATAATGAATTTTAGATGCTCAAAAATCGACCACAACACGCTGTACACGCGCGGACTCAAAAAGGTAGTTTAAAACAGTTCTGAATTCGGCCGTTTTGACATAACAAATGAACTCCAAAATCCATGAAATTTTATATGCATAATCTAGACATATTTATCTACAACTTTTTTTTAGAAATACAATGTTGAATCATTCTAAAAACGGGTGAAAAACATGCATCAAGTTGAGTAATGAAATCTGTCAACAGTTTCAAACGTTCGGTTTGTCACAGAAAGTTTACGGCGGAATTTGGGATAGAAAATCTTAATGTCAATGGCTAAAATTTGGACTCAAGATAGATTGAAGTCTTAGGAACAAAATCTATGTTGAAAAGTTTTCGGTTTGAATTCCCGAAGGTCTTGTTTAAGGCGAGTTTTTGAAATTGGACGAAAATAGAGTTTTTGAAAATCGATTTTTATTACGGGTATAGATCTCGAGTTTTAAACAACAATAAACCACAAATATTTGTGAGTAAGGTCTTAACTTACTTAGCTAGAGATTTGAGTCGCTGGAATGGGTTTCCAGTTCTAGGGTCGCGACGAACGGCCAACTTCTCCGATCGCTTTTTGTTCGTTTTCCGACGTGAAATCGTGGTAAAGGAAAAGGGTTAGATTTCGAATTTCTAAGTGGTATGGACGAACTAAAACATTAAACCATAGCTTACCAAGAGTCTAGAAGGCAGGGCTTGGTTCCTTTCGCCTCGTCGTCGCCGGAATGCTCGCCGGAAAGTGGATTCGGAGGGATTTTGAACTTGGAGAGAAAATTGAGAGTGTTTAGGGAGTGGTTTCTGAAACCTAGGGTTTGGGACGCCCCTATTACCGTCCTATAGCCTTCCCTAAGGCTGGGATTCGGTTGCCATGGTTTGGGGTGTTGTTTTTGGCAAGAATATCGCCATGGAAGGAAAGTTTACACTTTCAGCACCTCTGGCGCGCTGGTGACCCGCACCTACGCCTTTGCCCGCGCGGAGCACGCGCGCCAGGCCTGGAGTCGCGACTCCGCCTCCCGCGCGGTGGCCGCGCGGCGGCGCACGGCGGGCGCGGACCGGCCGGTTCGGCGGTCCGCGCGTTCCGTCGGGTCTTTTCTTCCTTTCCTCTATCGGTTTTCTACCCTTTACGTGTTAGCTCAACTCCTCGGGTCGTCTCCGGTTCGGAATCTTTACCCTAAACTTGTTACGAGTTCGGCTTATCGCTCGTAATATTTCCGTGCCCTAATTAGTCTAGTCTAAATTAGTTCCAACTCCTCTTATCGTCCTTGCGATTGATCTTGTGATCTATTCTGTGATTTTATTTTATGATTTATTTTGTGATTTAATTTGTGACTGAACTTAGAAATTAGTTCCAAGCTGCCTACGTACCCTGTGAAGGGATCAAGTCATGACGTAGTTCAAAATAATTTGAATTTGTTTTTTTGTCGGGTGTTACACATGTATATATGCAATGCAATGCCATTCCCCCCGAAGCTAACGTATATTTTATTTATATCTATCTTCCATGGGTTTAAAAATAAGTTTATTCCATGGATGTAATACTTTAAAATTTAAAAAATAATAATTGTAGTTAAAAGTCTTGAGCCTCTATATTGGGCCAAATAATAAATATTTGGTCTTTTTTAAAAAATACAGGTATTGGGCCTTAAAACAATTGAGCTTAAAATAATTTGGGCCCACAATAGTAAGTATACAAAGTATTGGGCTAAAAATAATTTCTTGGGCTAGAAAATTTAAAATAATTTGGGTTATAGTACATTTAAAACTAATAAGTAAAAATAATAATAACAATAATAGTTTAAAATAATAATGGTTTAAAAATATAAGTTTGAAAAAAAAATTGGGCTCTGATACCACCTTGTAACACCCCGGATTTGATAACCAGGCCGGGATGTCACCGCCACACCTCCCTAGCAAGACACGGCCTCTCGGAGCTTGCTAAAGAGATGCAAGGCTAGGTATTGCAGTATTTAAAAATATTTAAAGCACTTTAAAACAGCCATACAATATAATTCGAAAATAATATCATTACAGTTACAGCGGAAAATAATATTTAGATATAAGTATTGCAGCGGAATTTAAATTAGGCCAACATGGCCAAAACACGGGTTAAACAGGCCCGTTCATGCAAGTCATGAATAAATGCAAGAATTTAAAATAGTGTTTTTTCCCAATGTTCCCATGTATGCATATGATCATGCAAATTCCTCATGCTCTGAAAGAAAAAGAGAAAAATGGTTTTGGTCAGCAAAACGTGCTGAGTAAATTAACACATAGCATGATTAAGGGGTTTCAAAGCCATTAATTAAATTTAAAGAAAACATGTGCATACACTTCATAATTTAATTTATCTATCTAATAATAATTTAATTTCATAATTTAAAATACAGGGATTTCATAAGATCATAAATATAGCTTACAAAGTGAAATAATTGTAGGACATAATTTAAAAGCATAATTTAAATAAGGAAAGAGAAAATATTCAAGTCTTTTAATTTCCCCGTTACTCCTTAGTCGAGTATCAAGATTTCATTGGTATTTCAAGTTTTTCCTCGATTGCATTGCAATCTCTACATATTTCACGTAACTATTGGCCGTTGACAAATCCGCCATACCCAGTACCACTCAGGAGCCTCGGAAAACCCATACGGATACTCCCGAGAGTGTAGGCCCAAAATATCTCGCCGTTTTGGCATAGTTTCTCATAACGTTCACTCTCGTCCGTTTAGGCACGAAGCGAAAAGCTAGGGGGCACCCTGCAGAGCACTCACCCCCTACATAGAAAGCTCAATCTAGTCGTAACCGGATTTCGAAAAACGTTTAATCGTATCTTATAAGGATTTTACGAAGAATCACAATCCATTTATTTCAGTCATTATAACGGACATGGGGATTCAAGGTGCAATGCTTAACCAACCCATCTAAATATCGAGGACATGATGGATTCAAGGTGCAAAGCTTAACCAACCCATCTAAATGTCGAGGATATGATGAATTCAAGGTGCAAAGCTTAACCAATCCACCTAGATGTCACTTATATAATCACAAGGTTGCAGTTTACACATTTTCCATTTAAAAATTCGTTTCAAGGTCAATTGGTTTGAAAATTTCACAGTAGCTCAAGAACGTCCTAACGAACAAGTTTTTCGTGTTTTAAGTTTTTCAATCCGAGGTAAGGAAACGAGTCAAAAGTGTGAATTTATACTAGAACATTACTCTGCCCGGATTCAAAACATAGCAGGTTTCAGAGATTTGATTTTTAACATATCAAACGAACACCAATCTTAATGAAATTTTACAGGCATAATCCTAACACAATTATCTACGACTTTTGTTAGAACTCAAGGTCTATTTCCAATCGAAACACTTATGGAAAATCGGATTGCGTTCAGAAACCAATCCTGTCATCTTTTAGAAGTTCGAAGGAAACGCAGATTAGTTCGGTTCGAATTTGGAGGTTCAAATCTCGACGAAAAATTCTAAAATTTTACAGTGGTATTCCATACTTATAGATCTACAATTTGTATGTTTAACATAAGACCTAATTCAACCTAAATCCAATGTCAAAATCATCAACAAGTCCGGAATATAAATATATCCCTGTTTCAAAATCTGAATTAAAGGCAGGTTCGTCTAGATCGATTTTCGGGTATCAAATCTTAACCAAAAATTCTAAAATTTTTACAGAATAGTCACAATACATAGATCTACAAGTTTTATGTTCAACTCAAGTCCTAATTCGACCTAGATCTAGTGTCAAAATCAACCACAAGTTCGGACTAAGAATCTGTCACCGTTTCAAGATCAAAATCTAAGGTAGGTTCGTTTGAGACCGTTTTCAGATACCAAAAAACGACAAAAAATTATGAAAATTTTACATGAACTAGATCACTGTCTTAGAAACGTTTTTCTTGTTTTAAATTTTTCCATTTGAGCAGTTTTAAGGGTTCGAAAAATTCACACAAGATTGCTGCGCCGTGGGTTTCTTGTGTTGACAGATTTTAGGGTTATTTAATTAGATCTCTATGTTCGGTTGTCTTTTAATCACCCAAAACCACAGTAAGAATTAACCTACAAGAGATTGGATTATCCAGCTCTTCGATTCGTAGGCGTGGCTTCCACGTTCACCGTTTGACTCCTAGATCCGTCGGGATCTCTGTTCACGATAACAAGGTCTCTGAATATTCGTCCAAGTCTCAGTCTTCTATTGCCTTCGTGCCTCCGATGACTCTGGGATTAGGGTTTGATACGTGTAGAGATTTTCGAAGGGTTTGAAAAGTGTTCGGGGTCGGAGAGGACGAGTATTTATAGACTTATGAGACCTAGGGGACGTCCAAGATCTGCCTTGGAGTGTCTTGAGCCGAAAGGTAAGCAACCGAAGTAAAAAAATCCAAAATCGGGAGCGTGAATCTCGCAAGATTCGTTCATGGGAGCTGGCGCGGGGTTGTGGTGCCCTTCCCTTCGCCACGCGCGGCCACCGCGCGGCCTTGGCCTGGACTTCGGTCCGGGCCGGGGCGTGCGATCCGTCGAGCCTTTCCTTCTCTCTTTCGGACTTCTATCCCTCTATATTCTTGAACTCCGATTTTCGGGCTATTTTTGGACTCCGATTCCCTATCGTAATTTTATTCGGATCTGAATTTACATTTGGACTCGAATTATTGATTCCATCGGTGTTGGGTTCCCGTGTGACAATTTATTTAATTAAATTGTCTTCGGCTTTCCGGATTCTCGGAACTTTAATTCCTTTTCAAATTAAATTTCATTTCTCATTTCCTTATGATTCTTTATCTATTTATTATATTTATTTATTTATTTTATTTATTTATTATTTATTTATTTTATGTTGCAAAATTCTCGGGTATTACACCCACCTTGGCCTTGCCTTTGGCTATGGCCTTGGCAAGCTCTTCCGCTTTCGCCATGTTTGTTCTTACCATCTCCTGATCCATTCTTACAAGTTTTACAGGCAGAGGCTTAAACAAATAGTCTTTATGTCCATGTTTAAAGTACAAAACATTGGATTTGCCCCTATAAGTGACATCTTTGTCAAATAACCATGGTCGGCCTAACAAGACGTGGCATGCATTCATCGGAACGACATCGCACAACACTTTCTCTGAATATGTTCCTTTGGTGATGGGAACCCACACTTGCTGAGTGACCTTGGTTTTTCCACTGTTGTTCATCCAATGGAGGAGGTATGGCTTTGGATGTTCTTCAACGGGTAATTGTAACCTACGAGCAGTATATAAACTGTCAACATTAGTGCAACTGCCGTTATCAACAATTAAAGTAGCATTATTGCTTAAAATGGTACAATGACAATGAAAGAGATTCTCCCTTTGTTCGTCGTGAGCAGTTTCAGCTTCTCTGTCGGCATTCAATGCTCTCATAGCCACTAGCATGTTAATGTCCTCCTCTTCAGTATAGTCCACTTCAGGATTGGCTGGATCCTCGACCTGATAGGGTCTTGGATCTTCACCATCATACTCATGCTCTTCATCAGAATCATAAATTCTAAACACTCCCGGCTCGACTTTCTGTATCGGCCTTGCTTCATCGCCATTTTCAATAATTGCAATCCTTTTGGGATTGGGACATGCATTCGCATAATGGCCTTTTCTTCCGCATTTCAAAAGTCACATCTCTTTGATCCCGTGCAGGTGGATTCTGATTCTGATTCTGTCCCCTGGGAGGTGGTTTGTTTCTGTCATCTCTGTTGTATTCCCGAAAATTCTTTCGCAACTCAAAACCTCTTGGTCGATCCCGACCCGGATCATTCCTACGCGGTTGCTGTGGCTGCGGGGGTCTATAATTCTGCGGTGGTCGGATTAACCATGATTTGTTTGGATTGTAGTTCCCTGATGAAGGTAGTCGAGGCATCTTCTTCTGGAGCTGTGCTTTAAACCTAGAAGCTTTCCTGACTAAATCAGTGATGTTGACATATCCCCGCATCTCCATTTCCTCGTGCATCTCAGGCCTCAGGTGGTGTGCAAATCTGGTGAGAGTGATTAATGGATCCTCATTGATCTGAGATCATATTAACATCCCCATTTCCTGATAGTATTCTTCCACAGTTTTCGACCCCTGACTCAGACCAATGAGCCTCTTATACATGTCTGGTTTGTAAGTATGCGGTATAAACCGTTGCTCCATAATGTGCAAGAGGTATTCCCAATTGGTCACTTGTGGTTGCCCTGCGACCTGATTTCCTGTGCAGTACTTTTGCCACCATACTTGAGCGTAGTCCTTGAATTCAGTTACTGCCAGCTGTACCTTCTTAAAATCGGAATAATTGTGACAATTGTAAATCATCTCCATATGTAACACCCCGATTTTTTATGACCCAGGTCGGGGTGTTACCGCCACACCTCCCTAGCAAGACACGGCTTCTCCGAGCTTGCTAAAGAGATGCAAGGCTAGGTATTGCAATATTTAAAATATTTAAAACACATTCAAACAGCCCATACAACATAGTTCGAAAAATAATATCATTATAGTGCAACGGAAAATAATATTTGAGTATATGTATTGCAGCGGAAATTTAAATAGGGCCAACATGGCCAAAACACGGGTTAAACAGATCTGTTCATGCCAGTCCTAGTCTATTGCAAAAATTCAAAAGTAATGTTCCCAAAAGTCCCCATGAATGCACGTGATCAAGCATAACCCACATGCTCTGTAAGAAAAAGAAAGAAATGGTTTTGGTCAGCACAACGTGCTGAGTAAGTTAATACATAGCATGATTATGGGGTTTCAAAGCCATTAATTAAATTTAAATAAAACATGCTACTAGACAATATACAATTTAATTTACTTAACTAAATAAATTGCATAATTTAAATCATGGATTCTAACCAATCATACATTTAGCATAAATTAAATAAAAGCGATAATTAATTTAAATAAAGCACTAAATAATTTAAATGGAACAATAAATAAAGTATTTTAGTTATCCCCATTACACAAGATCATGTATTTCAAGTTTTTCACGATTGCATCGCAATCTCTAGAAGTCTAGCCGGTAGTCCGGCGGCCGCAGCCGTATCCGCCATACCCAGTACCACTCCGGAGCCTCGGAAAACCCATACAGATATTCTCGAGAGTGTAGGCCCTATATCTCATGCCGTTTTGGCAATATTTCTCATATTTCGCGCGGGTCACCATCGTCCGTAAAGGCACTAAGTGAATAGTTAGGAGGGCACCCTGCAGAGCACTCACCCCCTAATTTTAATTAATCAAGTCGCAAGGGGATTTTTTAAAAACCCTTATTTCATGTATTTTATTTCAAAGGAATTTCCACTCGTTTAAACCTTAAAGGCCAATTTTACAATTTCAACAAGTTTCTCAAAATAAGATCTTCATGAAATGCTGTTTACTCCATAATTATTTAAAAATTCATTTTAAGTCCGAAAGTTCTAAAATTTTACAGGAAGATGCACAAGACATAGATTTAGAAGTTTCATGTTCAACTCAAGTTCTAGTTCGGCCTAGATCTAATGTCAAAATCAACCACAGGTTCGGACTAAGAATCTGTCACCGTTTTCAAGATCTAAATTCATGCAGGTTCGTTTGAGGCCGTTTTCAGGTATCAAAACACGATGAACAATTATGAAACTTTTAGACAAGATAGATCAGTGTCTTAGGAACGTTTTTCATGTTTTACATTTTTCCGTTTGAATAGTTTTAATGGTCCGAAAAATTCACACGAGATCACTGCGCCGTAGGGTTTTTCATGTTGACAGATTTTAGGGTTCTTGTTTAGATCCTTATGTTTAGGTGTATTTTAAATCTCCCAAAACCATAGTAAGGTTAACTTACAAGATTATGAATGATCCGGCTTGTCGATTCGTAGGCTTGGCTTCCACGTTCACCGTTTGACTCCTAGATCCGTCGGGATCTCCGTTCTTGATCCGGATCGGGGTTTAGAATAGAAGAGGAATCAAATTAGAATTTGTTTTCGAATTTCGAATGAACAAGAATGGGCAAATACTTACCACGATGACAAGGTCTCTGAATTTTCGTCCACGTCTCCGTCTTCTCTTGCCTTCGTGCCTCCGACGACTCCGGGGTTAGGGTTTGAAACGTATAGAGATTTTCGTAGGGTTTGACAAGTGTTCGGGGTCGGAGGGGATGAATATTTATAGACTTAGGAGACCTAGGGGAAGTCCAAGATCTCCCTTGGAGTGTCTTGAGCCGAAAGGTAAGCAACCGAAGTCGAAAAATCCGAAATCGGGCGAGTGAATCCCGCAAGATTCGTAGCTGCCTGCTGGCGCGCGGTTGGCGCGGTAAACCTCTCGCCACGCGCAGCCTTGGTTTGGACTTCGGTCCGGACCGGGTCATGCGATCCGTCGAGCCTTTCCTCCTCTCTTTCGGACTTCTATCCCTCTATGTTATTGGACTCCGATTTCCGGGCTATTTTTGGACTCCGATTTCCTATCTTAATTTTATTCGAGTCTGAATTTACATTTGGACTCGAATTATTGAGTCCATCGGTGTTGGGTTCACGTGTAACAATTTATTTATTGTACTTATTTATTATTTATTTATTTATTTTATGTTGCAAAATTCTCGGGTATTACAGTCTACCCTCCTTAAGAATCAACTTCGTCCTCAAAGTTGTGTTTCGGCTTTTCTCGTGCTAAGAGTTAGTCCTTTTGTTTATTTTATTATATTGCGACTGAACTTAGATGTGAAATTTCTAAGCTGCCTACGTACCCTGTGAAGGGATGAAGCCATGACGTAGTTCAAAACAATTTTAATTTGTTTGTTTATTTACAAAAATACGTTAAAATTGCACGGTATGACATCCTCTCCTCCTTAAGCTTACAGTTATGTCCCCATAACTGTGTCGGTGTCAGTTTCGAACAATGTCGGGTAACGTTCTCTCATGTCTGATTCCAATTCCCATGTTGCGGTTTCACTCTCATGGTTCGACCAAAGAACCTTGACCATCTTGACGGTTTTATTCCTCGTTACTCTTTCCTTAACGTCTAGAATTCGCACTGGGACTTCTTCATAAGTCAAATCATCATCGAGTTCGATCACTTCCGGCTGAAGTACATGTGTCGAGTCCGGCACATACTTCTTTAGTTGTGGGACATGGAATACATTATAAACTCGAGCCAATTGTGGCTGTAAAGCCAGTCGGTAGGCTAGATTTCCGACTCGTTCTAGAATTTCGTAAGGTCCTATGTGTCGAGGACTTAACTTTCCTCGATTGCCAAAGCGCATCACCCCCTTCATGGGTGATATCTTTAGCATAACCCTATCTCCCACTTGAAATTCTAGGTCTTGTCGTCTCACATCAGCATAACCCTTTTGACGGTCCTGAGCGGCTTTCATTTTTCCTTGGATCACCTTTATCTGTTGAGCCATATCTTCGACAAGTTGTGGCCCCACTACCACAGACTTATCGCTTTCCTCCCAACTCAATGGGCTTCGGCACCTTCGTCCATACAACGCCTCGAATGGTGCCATGCTAATGCTAGCATGGTAGCTATTGTTATAGGAAAACTCAATTAAGGGTAAATGAGTTTCCCAACTTCCCTTGAACTCCAATACGCATGCTCTCAGCATATCTTCCAGGGTTTGGATGGTTCTCTCGGTTTGTCCATCCGTCATCGGGTGGAATGCGGTGATCATTTTGATTTGTGTACCGAGAGCTTTTTGTAACTCCGTCCAAAAGTGAGAGACAAATCTATTGTCTCTGTCAGAAATGATGTCATGTGGTACTCCGTGTCGTCGTACCACATTATCGATGTAAGCTCGGGCCAATTGGTCCATAGTCCACGTGTCCTTCATTGGGATAAATATGGCCGTCTTCGTTAGCCTATCCACAATCACCCTAATCTTATTCATGCCCTTAGGTGATCGCGGTAATCCCGAGACAAAGTCCATCGAGATGCTATCCCACTTCCAACTCGGAATCTCCAGTGGTTGCATCAACCCTAAGGGTTTATATCGCACTGCCTTAACCCTTTGGCAGGTGAGACATTTCGCCACGAAATCTGCCACTTCCTTTTTCATCCCCGGCCACCAATAGATATTCTTCAGATCCTTATAAAGTTTGTCACCTCTGGGATGCACTGAATATGGTGTGTTGTACCCTTCATCCATCAATCTTTGCTTCAGCTCGGCACACTTCTGAGGCACACACCATCTCCCTTTGAAGCGAATGCTTCCATCCTCGTGGATAGCAAATCCTATTGCCTTGCCCTCGGCAATACATTCCTTTATCCTCTCCAATTTCGCGTCGCCCGGTTGAGCGAGTCTAATCTCTTCCAATATTGGAGTTTCTACAATCATCGCGTTGGTCACTGCACTCACTGTGTCCAGATGCACAAGTTCCACATTCAACCTTGCCAAATCCATGTACACTGCCGGCGGAATCACCAACGAGTTTGTCACATGTTGGGTTTTCCGACTTAGGGCATCGGCTACCACATTCGCCTTCCCCTCATGGTAGGATATCTCCAAATCGTAATCCTTGATAAGTTCTAACCACCTTCGCTGTCTCAGGTTCAACTCCTTCTGAGTGAATATGTATTTCAGGCTCTTGTGGTCAGTAAACATTTGACACTTTCGCCCGTAAAGATAGTGCCTCCATATCTTTAAAGCAAAAACGACCGCTCCCAACTCCAGGTCGTGTGTCGGGTAGTTTTCCTCGTGAGGTTTCAGTTGGCGTGATGCATATGCAACGACCCTCGAGTCTTGCATCAAGACGCATCCTAAACCTTCTTTTGAAGCATCGCTGTAAACTTCGAAGTCACCATTCTCTGATGGTAGCATCAGTACTGGCGTGGTTGTGAGTTGTTTCTTCAGCTCCTGAAACGCAGTCTCAAACACATTGGTCCACTCGTATTTTACTCCTTTCTTCTGTAGCTGGGTCAAAGGACGTGCGATTTTCGAAAAGTCCTTCACGAACCGTCTATAATACCCAGTCAATCCAAGGAAACTCCTTATTTCCATTGGACTTGTCGGCGCTGCCCACTCCGTCACAGCAGAAACTTTCGCCGGGTCCACCGAAACTCCGTCAGCGGATACTATGTGTCCAAGAAATGCTACTTCCTTTAACCAGAAATCGCATTTGGACAACTTGCCGTATAGTTGGTTCCTTCACAAGATCCCTAACACTTGGTGCAAATGTTGGGCATGCTCTTCCTCGCCCTTCGAGTAGATCAGGATGTCGTTGATAAACACCACGACACACTGATCTAGCAACTCTCAAAACGCATTGTTCATAAGGTTCATGAACATTGCCGGAGCGTTTATTAACCCAAAGGATAACACTGTGAACTCATAGTGGCCATATCGAGTTCGAAACGCCGTCTTCGGAATGTCTTTCTCGTCGATTCTCAACTGGTGATACCCAGATCGCAAGTCGATCTTCGAGAATACAGAAGCTCCCTTCAGTTGATCGAACAGATCCTCAATTCTCGGTAAGGGATACTTATTCTTGATGGTCACTTGATTTAAACTCCGATAGTCTATACAATGACGTAATCCTCCGTCTTTCTTCTTAACAAATAAAACCGATGCTCCCCATGGGGAAGTACTCGGTCTTATGTATCCTTTATGCAGTAACTCCTCGAGTTGTTCCTTCAACTCCTTCATTTCCAATGGCGCCATCCGGTACGGAGCTTTTGAGACAGGCTCTGTTCCCGGAATGAGATCTTTGGTGAACTCAAGATCTCGCTTAGGCGGCATGCCCGGAACGTCTTCGGGAAACACGTCTGGGTACACTCTTACCACCGGAATGTTGTCAACCTTGTTCTCTTCCGCCTCAACGTTGTGGACATAGCACACATACAGTTCATACCCCTTACGCATCAAGTTACTTAGTTTGAGAGCACTAACAATTTTGTTGCTCCTCTTAGGGGGTTGAGAGTAAAAGATAACTCTCATTCCCCTACTTTTTGACAGGGTGATCTTTTGCTTCTGACATTCGATCACCGCTTTATACAGGGACAACCAGTCCATCCCCAGTATAATGTCAAAGTCCCTTAAGTTAAATTCTACTAAGTTTGCGAAGAATTCTACGTTCTTGATTACTATAGGAATTCCGTTATATCGTTTAGAGCAAGCTACTACTTCTCCTGAAGGCAATTGAATTCCTATGCTAATTATCTCGCACTTAGGTAGATCTAACTCAAGCACTATTCTTGATGCTATAATTGAACAACTAGCTCCAGAATCAAATAAAACCTGAAGGGGTGTATTTAAAACGTGAAATGTACCTGCCATCACTTCTCCCTGTGCAGGCACATCTGCTTGGTTGATCACGTTGAGACATCCCATACGGCGTCCTTGATTGCCCTGCTGATTCGGATTCGGCTGCTAATTTGGCTGCTGATTCTGGTTTTGATGCTGCGGAGTGCGCTGGTTTTGGTTCGGCTGATTCTGCGAAGGTCTATACTGATTTTGAGGGGGTCTACACCCCTGGTTGTTGCCGTTCCTTCCATTTTGGTTTTGAGGCTGCTCCGACCCTGTAACCAAGTCTTCTCTCTTCGTTATGTTCTCGATCCTTGTCCGGCATTCCCGAACCAGGTGGCCCATCCGACCACATCTATAACATGCGCCCTGTTGAGGGCATCCCCTCACCAGATGGGGTCGCCCACATCTCGGACAGGGTGGCACCAGACCTCCCTAATCAAACATCCTCCCATTGTTTGATTATAGTGGCCTATTCGGCCCTCCCCGACGCTCATTCCTTCCCGTGTTGTTATCACTCCTCGCATCCCTAGTCCTCTTATCTTGGGAACCCCGGCTGGACTCCCCACTCATCCTCCTTTTTAATTGTTGTACTCGCGCCACTGCCACAGCGCGATCGTACACGGCTTGCAGGTTGGAGTAGTGCACCCCTGCGATCACCTCACGTACTGCTAGATTCAGCCCCATTTCGAATTTTTGAGCCTTCTCCACATCCGTGGGTACTAGTCTTGGTGCGAACCCCACCAGCTCCTTGAACCGAGTATAGTATTCTTGTACTGTCTGGCCTCCTTGTTTCAGCGACAGAAATTCTTCGTACATCGCTGCTTTGGTACTCAGGGGATAGAATCTATCCCTGAACAGCTCCATCATTTCCGCCCAAGAGTAGGGCTCATCGTCTTCAGTCAGTTTCGCTTGGGTGGCCTACCACCAGTCGTCCGCTTCGCCTCCCAAGTAGTACGAGGTGACGTGCACTCTCTCTCCTTCCGGACACTTGACCGCACCCAGCAACTTGTCAAAGGTCCGGATCCATTCCTCCAGTTTCGTTGGATCCTCCTCACCAGCATAGTGGGGTGGCTGGTAGGGTTTCACCATCGCCAGATAGTTGGGGCGAGCTTGGGCGGATGTACCGCCGCAGCTTGACCCCGATTGACTTGCGCGTTCCCTAGACCAATCAAGACCTTCTCTATCGTCCGAAGACGATCGCCCACATTGTTCGGTGCGCACCTTGGGGTTGTGTTCCTACAGGTTGAGCAGGTTCTGTGACATTCGGTGGCACTTCAGTAGTAGTTTGGGGAGCAGGTTGGGTTCTTGGTCTACCTCTTGGTGCCATTCTGTTACAAACGGTATAGATTAGACTACGAGAATGTAATAAATTGTTTAGCTAAGTAGTTATAACAGTGTTTAGGCGTTAGGTGCGCACGTAGCGCTCGATTAGGCTCGAAAAGCGCTGCAAATTATTATTATTATTATTATTATATATATATTTTTTTTTGTCGGACAGGGTTCTGCCCAGGTTTTTTTTTTATTTTATTAAATAAGTAAATAAATAAATAAATCTTGTATTTTATTTCTTGAAAAAAATTTCTAGTACAAGTGAGAGGGTGTACAAGAATAGAAATGGTTACTTAGCAAAAATAGTATCTACTAAAAATAGAATTTCCTATCGCCTCTAAGCTTCTTCCGGCAGGGTAGCAGGATCCTCCTCCGAGTCTTCCTCCACCAAGCTCGGCGGCAGTAGGTCGTCAAAAATGTTGTTCAAGTCCTCCCCGTGAGCATCGACATATTCCTTCAAAATTAGGTTTTGCGTAGTGAGGTTTTGGATTTGGTGTTCCATTTGATTGATGCGATGATGGTCGGCTTCTCTTAGGTTCCCCATGTGGTGCAGATTTGCCTCCAATTGGGCTATGTGATGTTTCATTTGTTGTATGGTTTGTTGGGAATCAAAGTGAGCATTCATCATCTTGACCATTAGGTTCATCATATCTTGGTTAGCCATCTAGCGCAAGCAAAAGATCTAAGTCAGAATATGCCGCCTCAAAGTTCTCTAAGGTATAGAAAATGCAGTATGCACATGCAAATGATGATCCCCCCAAAAATAATTTATGCACTGTATATGTATATATATTTTCCTATTTTCCATGGGTTTTGAAATAAGAATTTATTCCATGAAAATAATGCTTAAAGATTTAAAATAATAATTAAAAATCCTTGGACCTCTATATTGGGCCAAAAATAAACAACATTTGGCTTCAAAGATATTTGGACTAAAAATACTTTGGGCTAGGAAATTTAAAATAATAGTTTGGGCTCTTTATAAGATAAATTTTAAAAAAAATAATAATGGCTTACAAATAAATAAAAATAATAATAGTTTAAAAATAGTAAGGGTTTAAAAATAATTTAAAAATAATCGGGCTTTGATACCAACTTGTAACACCCCGATTTTTGATAACCCAGGTCGGGGTGTCACCGCCACACCTCCCTAGCAAGACACGGCTTCTCCGAGCTTGCTAAAGAGATGCAAGGCTAGGTATTGCAATATTTAAAATATTTAAAACACATTCAAACAGCCCATACAACATAGTTCGAAAAATAATATCATTATAGTGCAGCGGAAAATAATATTTGAGTATATGTATTGCAGCGGAAATTTAAATAGGGCCAACATGGCCAAAACACGGGTTAAACAGACCCGTTCATGCCAGTCCTAGTCTATTGCAAAAATTCAAAAGTAATGTTCCCAAAAGTCCCCATGAATGCACATGATCAAGCATAATCCACATGCTCTGTAAGAAAAAGAAAGAAATCGTTTTGGTCGGCACAACGTGCTGAGTAAGTTAACACATAGCATGATTATGGGGTTTCAAAGCCATTAATTAAATTTAAATAAAACATGCTAATAGACAATATACAATTTAATTTACATAACTAAATAAATTGCATAATTTAAATCATGGATTCTAACCAATCATACATTTAGCATAAATTAAATAAAAGCGATAATTAATTTAAATAAAGCACTAAATAATTTAAATGGAACAATAAATAAAGTATTTTAGTTATCCCCATTATACAAGATCATGTATTTCAAGTTTTTCACGATTGCATCGCAATTTCTAGAAGTCTAGCCGGTAGTCCGGCGGCTGCAGCCGTATCCGCCATACCCAGTACCAATCCGGAGCCTTGGAAAACCCATACGGATATTCTCGAGAGTGTAGGCCCTATATCTCATGCCGTTTTGGCAATATTTCTCATATTTCGCGCGGGTCACCATCGTCCGTAAAGGCACGAAGTGAATAGTTAGGAGGGCACCCTGCAGAGCACTCACCCCCTAATTTTAATTAATCAAGTCGCAAGAAAAACACTTATTTCATGTATTTTATTTCAAAGAAATTTCCACTCGTTTAAACCTTAAAGGCCAATTTTACAATTTCAACAAGTTTCTCAAAATAAGATCTTCATGAAATGCTGTTTACTCCATAATTATTTAAAAATTCATTTTAAGTCCAAAAATTCTGAAAATTTACCAGTAACTCGAAAACACAGAGACAAACAAGTTTCGTGTTTTAAGTTTTTTGATCCGTGTTAAGGAAACAAGTCAAAAATATGATTTTCTATCAGAGCATTATTCTGTCCGAGTTTCACAGCAACAGTTTCGTGAATCTGAATTCTACTATAGCAAACAAACTCCAATCTCAACGAAATTTTACAGGAAGATGCACAAGACATAGATATACAAGTTTCATGTTCAACTCAAGTTCTAGTTCGGCTTAGATCTAATGTCAAAATCAACCACAAGTTCGGACTAAGAATCTGTCACCATTTTCAAGATCTAAATTTAGGCAGGTCCATTTGAGGCCGTTTTTAGGTATCAAAATACGATGAAAAATTATGAAAATTTTAACAAGTTAGATCAGTGTCTTAGGAACGTTTTTCGTGTTTTAAGTTTTTCCGTTTGAACGGTTTTAATGGTCCGAAAAATTCACATGAGATCGCTGCACCGTAGGGTTTTTCGTATTGACAGATTTTGGGGTTCTTGTTTAGATCCTTATGTTTAGGTATATTTTAAATCTCCCAAAACCATAGTAAGGTTAACTTACAAGTTATGGATGATCCGGCTCGTCGATTCGTAGGCGTGGCTTCCACGTTCACCGTTTGACTCCTAGATCCGTCGGGATCTCCGTTCTTGATCGGGATCGGGGTTTAGAATAGAAGAGGAATCAAATTAGAATTCGTTTTCGAATTTCGAATGAACAAGAATGGACGAATCCTTACAACGATGACAAGGTCTCTGAATTTTCGTCCAAGTCTCCGTCTTCTCTTGCCTTCGTGCCTCCGACGACTCCGGGATTAGGGTTTGAAACATATAGAGATTTTTGTAGGGTTTGAAAAGTGTTCGAGGTCGGAGAGGACGAATATTTATAGACTTAGGAGACCTAGGGGATGTCCAAGATCTGCCTTGGAGTGTCTTGAGCCGAAAGTTAAGCAACCGAAGTCGAAAAATCCAAAATCGGGCGAGTGAATCCCGCAAGATTCGTAGCTGCCTGCTGGTGCGCGGTTGGCGCGGTAAACCTCTCGCCACGCGTGGCCACCGCGCGGCCTTGGCCTGGACTTCGGTCCGGGCCGGGTCGTGTGATCCGTCGAGCCTTTCCTCCTCTCTTTCGGACTTCTATCCCTCTATGTTCTTGGACTCCGATTTCCGGGCTATTTTTGGACTCCGATTTCCTATCTTAATTTTATTCGAGTCTGAATTTACATTTGGACTCGAATTATTGAGTCCATCGGTGTTAGGTTCACGTGTAACGATTTATTTAATTAAATAGTCTTTGGCTTTACGGGTTCTTGGAACTTTGATTCCTTTTTAAATTAAATTCTATTTCTTATTTCCTTATGATTCTTTATCTATTTATTATATTTATTTATTTATTGTACTTATTTATTAGTTATTTATTTATTTTATGTTGCAAAATTCTCGGGTATTACACCATAAAATGTTTCCAATCAAGGAATTCAGTAGGATCACTAGTCCCCTTGAAAGGAGGAATGGTGAACTTAATGCCCTTGAGATTGTCATCATTCTGTGGATTAACATCTGCAATTGGCTCAAATTCTAATCGCTGTCTGGCAGGATGTGGTTGTGGCTGCGGTGGAAACCCTTGTTGGACAGGTGCTACAGCAGGAGGTGGAGGAGGCATCGATAAAGGATCTTCGGTTGGAAATTCAGGTTGTCCTGGAGGAGATGCTTGCATTGGAGGGTGTAACCGATGTCTAGCCCTGGAATGCGGACCCAGACTCCTGTCAAATTCCCCAAATTGGAGTTCATGTTCTGCCATTGCTTCCTCGGCTGTGTCCATGTCTGCTCTAGGTACTCTGCTGGTGCCCACGGGTGGAATGACTTGAGCGGATGGGGTCACAGTAGGAGCTGGAGGTGTGAAATTATGAGGTGAGGGAGTCGGGTAAAAAGCCTCTTCCAGCCTCTTCTCAACCAGTCGCTGACATTCCCTCTGTATGATGTCATTCTGAAACTTAATGCGTTCTCCGATGTCTTCAACAAGTCCATCCATCCATTCATTGACAATAGCTATGACAGCATGGGAGTCCAGTTTTTGGTCCATAGTCCTCAACATTTCCATTACAGCTTCAAGGCTTGCTCCGGTATTACCTGCCATCTCAACAAACAGACAGACAAAATATTTATAGATATAATATGTTAGAAAACAAACAGAAATATGTAGAGTGTCCCTCAGATATTCCTCTCGGCTTCAGTCTCTTGGTTCAGACACCACTGTCGAAATTCACCTACTCAATGACCCAATCAGGTGCAATGTAGAAATATTATGAGGCGCAAATCACGAAGCAGTGTGAAGTGCTCGACTCAATCAATAATAGCACGAATGTGTATGATATAGTGCAATCTGATGAGTTCGCAGTTTTAAATAGGTATTTCGGGCAATCAACAATGATATATGTCCCAATTTAGAAGTGTTAAATAAAAGCTCACAAGAAACTGCACTCGAGGAAAAATATACTCAAGTGACTTCTCGGACTAGGTTTCACAAAATGCCAGTCCGATATCCACCTTATTGTACGAATATTCAAGTGGCTTCTCGGGCTAGGTTTCAGATTGTGCCAGTCCAATATTCACTTTATTGTAACACTCAAAAATCACTCACAGTATCGAATTCCCACACGCGCGTAATGGATGCGTGAAACTCAATCGTGTGACACGTGGCAGTCCGAGACTGGATGGTGGGAAAACTCAGATTCAACAACCAGCACAAATCCAACAATTGGTGAAATTCTGGCTTGGACGACGCTAGGCAATGACGACATGGAACAAGTCTCACATCGTAAATGGTATGGCATCGTATTCTTGGCACTTTGCCCTTTTCTGGAAATTACGACGTTAGCCTGCGCTTACAACGTGAAAGGTGGATCGCGTTGTACTGAGGATAGCGTCGTACGTTGTCTGTCTTGTCCTCTTTCTTGCTTCAAATGTTACGTCGTTAACCTGGGTTACAAAGTGAAAGTATGGATAGCGTCATACTGATGTTGGCGTCGTAGCCTCTCCTTCCTTCAACTTTAAACACTTACGGCGTTAATCTTGGCTTATGTCGTGGAAGGGTTTAGCGCGTAGCTTATGGCTCGCGTCGTAAACCCTAAAATTTTTGAATTCTTGGTCTTTCTTTGTACGAAGTCAGCACAGTACCATGCATTTAAAACCCCAAAAAACAGTACACCTTTAGCAGATTTTGTCCCGTTTGCACTGGAGTTGAACAGAAACAATAATACACCAATTCGGATCAAAACAAGGATCTTTCAAGAACATTTATGGTGTTCATTTCCCAATCATTGCCAAGAACATCTCACACACCAACCCCAAAATAACCCCTACTGTTCATGCGAGAGAATGTCCCATTTAATGCAACAAACTCAAAATACCATCATGTAATGTTCATATAGGGATTGAAAACAAGAAAACTCAAGAACACACAAGATTTGGAAAAATAATGGCCGAAACTTGGAAAAATATTAGAAAATAGACCCCTTGGCCAAAAATCACAAATCTTATATGAATCTTTAAGTAAATAACCTACCAAATCCAAATATGGAACCAGATTTTAGAAATGATGGACCGAGCAATATGGATATGGAGTGAACAGTAACCAGTGACAATATTTTTAGGGTTTCGATTTTTATATGGATGAGAAAGAAACAAAAGTGTGGAGAAATCCTACCAACTAGCAAACATAGGCTTTGATACCAAAATAAATTGATGCCATGGATCTTTTGCTTGACTAAGTTGGTCACCGGATTAAGATCAAGGAAGAAGAAGAACAAGAACAACAAAGTAACAATAAAAGGAAAAGGGATAAGGAACTTATGGAGAAAGGGGCTAAGTATGGCCGATGGAGGAGAGATCTACTCAAAACAAACGGCCACCATGAGTGCATTCTTCATTGGGTCCATTGATGCAAGTTCCAATCTTCAATGGTGTGATAAAACCGAAGGATTTTCTCACAAAGTGTTGAGAACACAATGAGAGCTCTCGAGGAAATGACTTTGATTGATGAAAATAGGTTTCTTCAAAATATCAAAGTGAGTTACAAGGTGAGGGAACCCATATATATAGGGAAACCCTAATACACTATATTAAACAACCCTAGCAATGTTTTCAACAAGACAAAAACAAGGAAACAATAACACTGGAGCAGTTACGACTTGAACATCGTCTAGCGTCGTAGGCTTGAGCTTGGCGTCATAAGGTGGTAGCTGGGAGGGATATCACTTTATGAAGCTTCTGGAGTGACTACGACGTGATCCTTGATGACGACGTGAAGTGGGGTCAGCGTCGTAGGTGGAGGATAGCGTCGTAGATGTCTCTTGTCCTTATCCGCCTTCCTTTACGACGTGGAACACTTACGACGTGATCATGAGATAGCGTCGTAGAGGTTAGGGTCGTAAATGCCTTCTTGCTTTGTTCTGTACGACGTGGAACTAGCCTTACGACGTGAACATGGTTAGCGTCGTAGGTGTTGTCTCGCGTCGTAACTCCCAATCTTGAAGAATTCTGAACTGTTCCTGGTGGGGTCCACTGCTCCTGTACCGGTGTTAACTCCATTGACCGGCGACCTTTCCGACCAGATTCTGGCCAAGTTCCAGCAACCTTGCCGGAGCTCCGGCAGCTTTCCGGTGACGGCGGCGGGGACTGTGGGACCCTCCATTTTGACCTCATCATGCTAATTTGATCCGGTTCTTGCATCTGGAGGTCTTTCTTCTTTTGGGATCAGTTTGAAGAAGTGGGGCCCAGTGTGATGGGTCCCGACTCCTCCTGATATTCTTCTGCTTGCATTAACAGCTTCAGTCTGGGCTCCTTCTTCGGCTCCAATTTATCTGCTTCCTGAAACAAAAATAAAGAAATTGAATTAATAAACTTCTTTATTCGGCTTTTCGAAACCGGTCCCTCCGGGAAATAGGGAATCATGATGTCATGTGTCATGACATCCATGTCACTTGCTATCTCCTACCGCGCCCGACCTAGCCCACATATCAGCCATGTTATTGCGTTCACGAAGGATATGTTGCACTTTCACCTCTCCTGCAAATCTCATTACCACTAGTAAACTTACGTGTTAGATCTACTACTGCAAAGAAAAAGACTGCCATCCCAAGAAATCTTTACATTTTAACAATCTAGCGTTTAAAAATCTGTACCTGAAGACCTTGGTTTGTGGACTTCGAGAAGTGATAAAATAGTACTCCCTCCGTTTCGTTTTAGTTGTCCTTTCATAAATTTAAAAATATTCCAAAATAGTTGTCATTTAATATATTTATATCATATTTTTTCAATAATACCATCATCCTTTTATAAATACTACTACTTCCCCCGCCCAATTGGCGGAAATTATGGACAATATAAATAAAATTATACAACTTAACAAATAAAATTAACAATTTTATTATGTTAATTACATTCTCCAACCTCCTTAAATTATTTTAAGTATTACATGAGTATGTCCATACATTGCATAGAAATCGACCAACATATGTCATTACCAATATTTATATATTACAATTTTGTATCTTAAAAAATACTTATACTACAAATAATAGTTGAATGGACAAAAAAACGAAAAAGCAAAGATAAAAACATTTTTACTCATGACTATAGCGTCATACATTGACAAAGAAAGCACGTAAAATCATATTGTACTCGATAATTAATTATTGATATTGATTCACACCTTAAAGCGTTGAGATATTAGAAATATTAGAAATTTCATAAGGATACAGGCATAGTTGTTAAGATCCCGATCCTGATCTTAGGATCTTACGATTTTACGATCACACCTCTCTAAAACGATCCCGATCCTTGTAGGATCTTAAAATTCGTAAGATCCCGATCCTGTTAGTAGAATGTTACGATCTTATAGTCATACTCCCTCAAACGCTTCTACGATCTTACGATCTTACCTCTTAAACGCATAAAATTTTTGTAGTATTTTATAATTTGGGATCAAAATAACTTGTTTCTTTTAATTTTAAACTTAAGAGCTTGTATTCCTTATGTATGATGTGTAAAAAAAACATAATATGTATGTATGTGGAAATATTTTATGTTTGATTGTGATATTTTTGTATTGTATTGTATTAATTAACTTGCAAGATTCATAAATACACAAAATAATGCTTTTACTTGTCAGTATGCATAACTGAGTTTATCTATTATTGCAATTTCATAAGATCTTAGGATCCCAATTCGATCCTGCGATCCCGATCTTGCAAAGAGAAAAACGATCCCATATAGGATCCCGATCTTAACAACCTTGGATACAGGTATTTTCTAATTAAATTAAAAAATATAAGAAATATTCTTGTAAATGAAATTCATTGACAAATTAAAATGATTATAGTTTCATGAACTTATTGCCGTATTGCAATTTATGTAATTTATTTAATACAAATATTTGATGTTTTTTGGCTGAGCAGCCTATACAAGCTAATACAAATATTTGATATTCATTAATGAATATAATTGTTTTTATATATTATATAGATTACTCCTAAAATATTGTGCAATTTCTCTCTACTTCAATTTTAAAATTTTATAAAGTAAGAGCAAAAATAGAAAAAAAGAAGTAATAATTGTATTTTATTGGTAAGTGCATTTTGGTCTAGACAAACTGAATATCTCTCATAGAATGTTAGGTGACTCGAGAATTCCAACCTCACCCAAAATACCGACAGTCGTTGAATCAAAACACAAAGTAAAGATGCACATTACATTTTCTTCATTGAACAGTAAATCATGGACAAAGTCATACCATAATACAAAGAAAATAGCTAGACATACAAATAACCTCGACTACACAACAGTACAAAAACCCCTCGAATCAAATGTTTGTTTCAAATAGTATATACACAATATGTAACAAACACTTAAATACAAAACCCAAAAACTACATATATACATCCACGCACAAACAATGTGCAATGATTCATGTGATCTATCTGCCCTCACCAATGATTTCATGCAGCATTGGGTTGGCAGGATCTGTAGGGGATCGCCCTCCATCTGTTTCCCTGGTTGAGTTCGTCGTGGTATTGAGGTTGCTGCTCTCTGCATTCACTGCTGAGCTGTCAGAGGTTGATGACACGAATGTGGTCATGTCGTTGAACTTCCAATCAGTGAGGTAACCAGGGCGTGTCGTGACAGAAGGCACCTCGATATCTCCTGCGAGCATGGCCACAACACGGGACATTGGAGGGCGCAGGGCTGGGGATGCTTGAGTGCAGAGAAGAGCTATGCTGATTATTCTTATTACTTCTTCCGGATTGTATTCGTCCAGAGATGGGTCGACCAGCTCAATATCCTTTTTGCTTTCATGAAGGTTCCAAGCCTGAAATGAAATGCATGTTTAGTATATGAAAAAGGGCAGTCACGAAATGATTTTGAGATAGAAGAGCATACCCATTCAAGAAGATAAATCATATCATCCTGCAAACTTGAGTCAGAATTTGGCCTTCCACTGATGATCTCAAGAGCTACGACACCAAAGCTGAATATGTCGGCCTTTTCAGTAAGATGCCCACGCATAGCATACTCTGGTGCAAGATATCCACTGAAAAATTGACGATTCTGGAAAAGATCAAAATTTGGGCCCAAGAATGAGAAGCATGGAAATTTAAGTATTTGAATCTTACATTGTGCCAGCGACTCGAGTGCTTATATGCGTCTTCTTGTCATCATACAATTTGGCCAAGCCAAAATCTGATATTTTAGGGGTAAGGTTAGAATCAAGCAAAATGTTACTGGCTTTCACATCTCTATGAACAATTCGGAGACGAGATTCCTCGTGGAGATAAGAAAGACCCCTGGCTACTCCCATGCATATGTCAAAACGCATTGGCCAATTGAGAACCAAAGTTGTACTCCCTATTTTATAAGAGAACAGATCAATTAAAATGAAGCTCAATGTCTCCCTCAATGCAGCAGCCATAAAGTAGGTATGAAGCACAAAAGCTGTTCTTTACCAGTGCCAAACAATAAGTGGTCGAGACTCTTGTTCTCAAGATACTCATAAACAAGCAACCGCTTATCTCCCTCAATGCAGCAGCCATAAAGTTTAACAAGGTTACGGTGTTGCACAGAAGAAATGGTAGCAATCTCTGCAATAAACTGGCTCTTTCCTTGATGTGATGCAACTGACAACTGTTTGACAGCAACTGCTCTTCCATCTCCAAGGGTTCCCTGTTGGTTAATAATTAAGATTTCCAACAATATACATAAAGGAAAGTTTACTTATATTTTACTGTAATGTCAATTGTTTTTATTTCGGTTGGCTCAGCGAGATACCTTCAGCAGAGCCATTATCATGTTTCTAAGCTTAAATTTCAATGTAAAATTAACTTTTACCTTGTAAACAGGTCCAAAACCACCCTCTCCAAGCTTATTAGAGGAATCAAAGTCATTTGTTGCTGCTCTAAGTTCAGCATAACTGAACGTGTATGGTCGAGCATCAATACCCATTAACTCTGCAGATTTCAAACGGGGAGATAATTAAGTTTTTCATTTTAGTAATCCAATTAAGAAATTTCTTGTTGTGCATCATTAGAGGTGTGGATTGTAAACAACTGAACATGCTGGCAAAGGCTATGCAAAGAACTAGTAATTACTAAACAAGGAGAGATTTTTGGAGTAATTATGTTACCTTCATCCTCAAAATCTCTCTGTTTCTTTTTTCGCCGGAGCACAAAGAACAATGCAAATAGACATAGAAACATTGCAACTGAAACCCCAACAACCACCCCAACAATCAGACCGGTCCGGTTTGTGCTCCTCCCACCAGGAGGCTGGTTTGAAACAGTAGGATTGAAATCTGTATAAAAAAGCATGTGATCAATCAGAAAGGAAAGGGAATGAAGAAACAAGCTTAAAATGTTCACGGAACATCCTGCTTCGGAACTTGCACATACTTGGTGTGGCACTTATTGCTGAAATCAAGGGACCGTATGTTCCTTGAGCAGGTACACAACAAGTCCCTTTTCCTGCCCAGAACAGATGGATGTCAATATGGTTTTCGGACACCTGAACTGTGAACTGCTTCACAACAGCTACTAAAGAGCCACCTGCTGTTCTTGTAATGTCAAAATCTTTCTCCACCAAATTTCCCTGAAGAAATCCAGTTGGTCATTAGACACAAAAAAGGAAACATGGAGAAAGTAGATGTATTAACTACACTGAAACAAGACAATGGTATCAAATAACTCAATTGCTCTTCAAACATCATTAAACCCAACAGACAACAGTGATGTAGACTATCAACTGTCAGCACTAGCTTATTATGATTTAACACATCAGCCCTATTCCAGAATTTGTATGTTGCTCGAGGATGCATTTTATTCAACTGCACAAAATGTATCTTAATAATGTATCTTCCAACAATCTGAATAGTGGGGGCCAAAAAAAAGTATATTTTCAATAAGATAAGAATAACCATAAGGTCCACATTACGAAGGTTCTAAGTCAACACTGACCTGGACATAAATGTCAAAAACACGCCTCCCAAGGCTCTTCCACACCCGTGTTCCTACAATCACCGACTCTGCAAATTGCAGTGTCAAAGTATAGTTACCATTTTCCATGCCTAAACCATAATATCGTAATGATCCAGCTGAAGTTCGAGCAGTTTGGAACAGCTCTGAATCCAAAGTATTTGTAAATTGTGACAAGGTGGAGGTTGTATATGACCGATTATTGCTACTACTTGGCAGACCAACATTGCTAACAGCCCATCTGCTCGTGTCAATCATGTAATATGTTGCCGGACCAAGAGTCTCATTATCCCTCTCATATACAACCCCATCTGAACCACTAATCTGGTGCCCACCACATTTAACTGCAAAACTGGAATCTGCAGGTCATCATTGAGGAACAATCAGTGAAATTTCAGTGACCAACTTTGTAAAAGGCTGAATTAAATTTGGTGTTGTAGTATAACTACTGCATTTGCATAAAACTGAACAATATATACTCACAGTAATATCTCAGAGGAAAATAAATTCTACAGGAAGGATGTTGGAAGAGAAAATGCGGCATGCAAAAGTTGGAACCCATTTTTGGTTATCAAGAAAAGTTTTCAGGAAACGGATGAATGACCTTTAGCAGATTTTTTTAACAACCAAATCTAGCTGACCAGTTCAGAGTTTGAGAAGAGTGGTTTAAATTTTAAAGGATTAAAGTTTTTATGATTTTTCCTTTTTATCAACTTTACTCCAGACATAAGGTTGAAGTATAAACTACTCCTATTTAATATCTGAAAATATACAGGGTAAAGACAAATGTGAATTACACAATTCAATTGATGATGCTAAAAAACACATTCGAATTCACCAAAAAGAGAACATTTCAACATTTACACGCACTCGCACACACACATTTTGCTTATCTATCATCTTTGAATAGATTGTAATAATTTGAATCACTTACATATAGGCGATCCTCGAGAGCAAGGAAAATTTCTCTGAAGACAATTCAATCCAGAAGGCAAAGCACTAAAGAGAAAAGATTTTGAGGTTATTTGATTGAAAATGTGAGAAATATAATTTACAACCAAAGGAATAAATTCACTAGAAGGCAATCAGGTGCAAACTATGTTGAATTCAGCATTGTATGGTTACTCATAGATTACCTGTTGTTAGAATTGTCAATGGTGAAGTTGTTTGAAACCAAATTACTACAAGAGCAAAAGAAATTATGGATCTTAGTAAGAACAAGATTGGGAGAAAAAATACCAAATATCAGAAACCAAAATACATCATAACAGATATAGGACGAAATTAAGAATGTACAAAAGAATGAGGTTAATTGATCATACACTTGTAAGTTCTGTTCGCTAAACCATGATGGAAAGCTTCCAGACAACTCATTGTATGATAAATCTCTACAGAAAATAATGAAATGTCAGTGCGCATTTATAAATTCTTTTCAATGTTATTTATCATCTAACCTTAGTTTCTTTTAAGTGTTTCTCTTGTTTATGTATAACCCTTTTATCTATAAATTTTCTCCAAAAAATTCCAACAATGTATCAAGTACGCAATTACCCAAAGAATTCACAATACGGAATTATGTACACTCACATATTTCGAAGACCTGTATTCTTTAAGGATGGCAATGTCCCAGTTAACTTGTTATTACCAAGGTACCTGAAAATTGAACGGAAAATAAAACAACGTTGTCATTTTCTTGCCTCTTATTGTTTGGCCAGCTCACTAGGAGATGATGGGCTATGAGAAATAAAACTGCCATTAATCAACAGTACATAGTAACTTACAAGTCTGTGAGAGAACTAAGACTGAAAAGTTCATCTGGAATTGTTCCCGTCAAATTGTTGAAACTCAAATCCCTGAAACATTAACTTATCATATGTGGGGTTATGCAATGCAGAAAGAATACAAATGACCTAAAAGAGATACAACAGGTTCAGATATAACTCAGTTTAGTTTGGTTTTTATTGTTCTCAAAGCTAAAATATGTTGGTCTCAGGACCAAGACACGAATACTTACAGCAGTCTCATATTCCGGAAAGCACCAAAAAATGAAGGTATGGGACCAGAAATGTTATTATTTCGTAAAATCCTGTCCATCAAAAATAAAAAGAGAAAAGAAAAGAAAAGTCATGGATAGAACTTGCCGAATACTAAAAAGTAGCACTATAAAATCAAGCTGTTGATATCCTGACAAGCTAGATAGATTTAGATTTCTGAGGAAGTCCAGTGAAGAGCTCCCATTAGATAGATCACTTATTCTCCTGGACATAGTTGAATGAAAAGATTAGCTTCTGCAACAACAAAGCATATGTTATACATGAATATGCATACACCATAGAATGATGACACTTACAAGTCTCTCAAAGAGGTCAAATTAGAGAAAGATTGTGGTATTGGACCTTGAAAGGAATTTCCTTGAAATCTCCTGTAAACATGGTTGAGAAAATCAATGATGGGAAATATTAACAAGGAACCTAGAAAATTATGAAGTTCTTATTCTAGATTGCCACAATATTCTTTCAGAAGCATTTGAAGGAAGATAAAACAATATCGTGCACCATTAACAACTAGAAATATCTTTTTTCTCACAGGTCAGTGAGGCTTGACCAATTTCCTATGAAATCAGGTATTGGACCCGTGAGTGCATTGTCTGATGCCCACCTGAAAGCCAAAAACCAAGTGGTTATAAGTTTAAAGAAAGTAAAGGTCTAGTTCCTTTTTTCATGTTCAATTTTTGTGAATGCTCTTACACTATCTGCAAGCTCTGTAGACTAGCAAATGTTTGAGGTATTGGACCACTGACTCCAGCACTATCAAAGTATCTGCCAAAATAAAAAATAAAAATGTGATCTACAATTCTACACTGCCAAAATGAAATGTGCTGCTTCTGAAAGAGGCTAATTATATAATTTTTGTATATTTTCATATAACATTTTTAATATAATACATTAAATAATTGATCCTAATTATAAATTGATGAGGGGATATAATGTTAAAAGCCATAAATATCTGAAAACGCAATTCTTTACAGCTCCAAAAAAGTAACTTCAGAAAAAGTGCATTAAAAAACCTCCAAAACGTAGATAATTGATTATAACAAGGTATTTACCCAAACACGAGTAACACATTATTTGCGTTTTGAAAACAAAATAATCAGATAATCTGTTCCAAAAAGCTTAAACAAACACCCTCTAAGTAATTCTGCTGAACCACAGAAGTTTCAATCCTCGAGTTTATTTTGAGGAAAAAAAACCTCCTCCCGGCGATCATTTAATTATTTTTCCAACACATTAAATTTAAAAATAAAATAAAATAAAATTATACTATTTTTTTGGGTAAATGAGGCATTTTACTTAAAGAGCCATAAGAGTTCTATGCCACACAAATTACAAATGAATAAAATTGAAAGGGATAAAGTCGGTGCGGGTGGGGCGGGGATTTGAACTCCCATCCCAACAAAAATAAAATTATACAGTATTCGTTTTGGAATGCTTGGGATGAAAATATTTTTTCTTTCCATTTTATACTAAATAACAACTTATATCAAATAATAAAACTTTAATCAAATAACATATTATAATGAGTACTCACTCTTGTTTAGTTTTAATAAAACTAAATTGAGTCTCAATCATTAATGGCTGAATTATAAATTTAAAATGAGTACAAGTTATTGCATATTAAAAATTTTAAAACTCTTTTCAGTTTTTTTGAAATATTT
The DNA here is from genome assembly GCA_030278955.1 of Hygrophila difformis. NCBI lineage: Eukaryota > Viridiplantae > Streptophyta > Magnoliopsida > Lamiales > Acanthaceae > Hygrophila > Hygrophila difformis. The sequence goes on along the minus strand of JAOANR010000006.1, from coordinate 27,429,402 downwards.
AAAATTAGATTTGATTATCAAGCAATATTTAAATTCAATTTCTTATCATTCAAACAATATTAATTAATTAAGTCATTGATTATCAAACAAATTCAATGAATAAATAATTATTAAAATTAAGTTATATATGATGTAAATACTTACATTTGTGTTAATTTTGATAGACTTCCTAACTCTGACGGTAAAGGCCCAGAGAAATTGTTTGTGCCAAACCCCCTGCACATAAGCAATTAATTAATTAATTAATACATTACTAAGACTAAAATACTATTTTAATATTAATACATGAAGAAAATTCCAATTTCCACGATTATGTGTTTTAGGAGTACATTATTATACTCTTGCGACAAGTTTGAGGACGATTTTCTTGGATATTAACTCATTTATCAAACACTCACAATGATATTAACTCTGTGAGCATTCCAAGCTCCCTCGGAACTGGCCCTGATAATGCATTTATGCCAATGCTCCTAACCACAGAAAGTCAGCCATCAATATTTTCCCCAAACAAAGAGGATGGATTGAGAAACAATTGATATTGCAAGTATGAAAACAAAGAAAGCAAAAAAGGGAAAGACAACATACAAGTACTGCATGCGAGTAAGGTTGCCGATGGAAGGAGAAAGTGGACCTGTCAAATAATTTTGAGCCAGATTTCTGAAACAGATAAGAGAGAGAAAAAAAAAAAATTATGCTTTGGTGTTTTGCAAATTACAGGGAACCACATACGAGCAATCCACACAAATTTAAACGTCAAGATGCTAAATATACTATACTACTGGGAATAACAAAAATAGAGCCTAACATAAGTAGAAAGCATACGTACAGATCGTCTAGCATAGTCAAACTCCATAGTTCATCAGGAATCCGACCAACAACATCCAATGCATAAACTCTCCTGTAAAGTTGTATAAAGATCAGAATTGTTAATTGGACCACCTGGACCACACTAAAGTAGGCTATAAACCGCATTAGAATGTAAGGAAGTAAAAATGTCTTCATGTAAGATGTCTCGTGGTATGTTCACTTACAGAGCAGTGATGCGGCATGTGGTGCCATTATTGAAGCTGCATCTGCATTTAATGCCTGGATTCATGTTTCCAATTGGAGTTGTGTCAGTAGCAACACCCGAGCATAATTCCCCGCTGATGTTCCATTGTTCTCTGGCTGAAATTCTCCATCGTGCAAACACGGTGTTCAAAGCTCTTGCTGTAGATTGAATGAAGAACAACATGAGATAGATAATTGCAAGAAAATCACTGCATAAAGAAATATAGTACTTGTTTATATATATGATTCGACCTAAAGAAGGAATATTCCCTCCCAATAAAACAATCCAAAACTCTTTGTAGTTATACTGATCAAATTATTCATCTGGAGAAGGAAATCAACAATAGTATAAGTATAAACGGAAAACAAGAATTGTTCCTCAAAATAAAGCACAGAAATAACGCTATCAGATGTTAAAAAAATAAAAAATAAAAAATAAAAAAAATCCATATTCTTACTATCAATACCCATAATCTTACTCTAATGAATGAAAAAGTTCGTCGAAACCATAAGTCAACTCCAATCAATCAAAAAGAAAAAATTTAATTAACTAATAAATAAATAAAGAGATGACATAAACTGGAACAGGGGGCCAATCTGTATTATTCACGCAAGTCCCAACCATATTTCTTGCTACCCAGAAATTAACAAATTCTCGAGAGTAGTAGGTAGCAGACCAGCAGTCGGTTATTTGATTTTCATCCCCAATTCCCAGCAGCATATTCCACAGATATAACACATGCATCCAAACGAGGCCAAAACTTTTCCAAATACCGAAAATTGTGGACTGAGATCATGGATTGATTCAAAAAGCAGAAGACAGAAATAGAGATGCCGTCCAGAGAAAGCTGACCGATACCCTCCCCAAAAACTTTCCACGCAGTCAATCATGAAAATCTCCAAATCGGGGAAAAAAGGGAAAAAAAAAAATTACCACACACCTTCATCAGGATCGGTGGTAGCATTAGCATTAGTAGGAGGTGTATTCTGCGCACAGACCGTCTCCACAGCTAGAAAAAACCAGAAAAGCAGCAATCGTCGCGGAGGCGCCGCCATGTGAACCAGAAATGAAGAATTTTGTGGTAGAAAATGAGGAACAGGACGAGGGGTATGGTGGCGGCGCGGAGGGCGGGAAGTGGTAAAATATACTAGTAGATTGGAGTGGCGCGTTTTGTTTTGTGTGATGAAAGGTGTGAGGTCAGGTCAGAGTCCAACGAATGCACAGAGAAATTTCTGAATACCAACCAGACAACTATACATATACATGCCTGTCTCTATATCTCTATCTATATGGAGTAGTTAAGTGGGTATGAAGTATGCTCAGGCATTCAGAGTCGGAGTTCGGACACCGGCGCAGAGCGGCTGTTTCCTTTTTCTCACTCGTAGTGGGGGTGTATTCAATTAAGACTCTGTTGGAGTTTTTTGAATTTCTAAAGTTGGGGTGTATTCAATTTAGATTTTAAAATTTTTTTAAAAATCTAGAGGTATTCAATACAGATTTTAAAAACGGTATTCAATGCAGATTTTAAAAAGTGAGGTATTCAACAGTCTATGGATTTTAATTCTTTATATATTTTAATGGATTCTCTTAAAAAATATAACTAAACGAAATCTCTCTAAAATCAGTCAGACTCTTTAAGACTCTTCATGAATTCTATATAAATCAGTCAACTCTATGTAAAGTCTATGGACTTTTTAAACCCATCAACTTTTTAAAGTCCATAAAAATCTTATAAACTCTCAATCGAATACATTTCATTTGTATGTTTTTGAATTACTCGCACTTCCTTTTATTCAAAGTGTGTGTTTTTTTTTCTTCTAAACAGCAGACTAAAAAAGTAGTGAGAGCCCATACTATACAAATTATAAAGGGAATAAAAAAAAGGGATAGGGGGCCGGTTAGAAATGGAACCTCTGGAAGTCGAGGGATTTAATCACTCGCGCTAAAAGCAGTGATAAATTATTATAGTACAAGCTAGGTATAAGTAAAAAATAAGTTTTTTATTAATTTATTACATATTTGGCACATAACAAACTTTTTTTTTAATCACTTATAGTACAAGCTAGGTATAAGCATTGTTTTAAACATCCCCGAAATCTCCGAAATTTCGGGTTTCGCGACACCCCGAACGAAATTTCACCTACAATATTTTTTTGCAAAATATCCATCGAAATTTCGTCCGAAACTCGATATTTCCCGAAATTTGACCGAAATTTTCCAAACTTTTTTTTAAAAAAATATTTTTTCTAAATTCTAAAAATATACTATTTTTTAAAAAAAATTAAAAATTAAAAATTATGTTTCAACACATATTGATTATGTCATTTAATTAACTTGTTCTCATCGATTTTAAATCTATTATCAATCAACATGGTGCACGATATCAACAATATTATTAGCATAGTATATGATTGAATGAGTATTGTTAGCATATTACTAATTTATGTAGTAACATAGATGAGGAAATTTGAAATATCATCATTTTCATCATCTCAGAAACTCGATGTTGTTTTCTCAAAAAATTACAAATATCTCCGAAATTTCTCCCGAAATTTCAAACATCTTCAAAAATTCTCTAAATTTATATGTCCAATATCGACACCGAAACCGATATTTAAAACCTTGGGTATAAGTAAAAGCACTGATAGTAGTACTACATAGCACATAAATTATACAAAAATAAAGGAGAACAATAGTAAAGTTGGGTATTGTTAAAATCGTATGATCATATAGTTTTATAAATTATTGACACATTGGGTGTTTTGTTACTGTTCATTGAGTAAATTAGATTCCACTTTTTAATATTGTTATATAAGATAAAATATGGTCAAGTGGGATCTTGTTGGATTCGTCTAATCGTATATATTTACAATATCAAAATTTCTTAATTTTTAGTTTTATGCAATTTGAGTTATTACGGATTAGAAATGTGTATTGGATTACGTGAAATGTGGGTCCGTGGCAAATATTAAGGAATGGAGATAGTATATTTTATATAATTTTAGTTGTTGTTGTGGCCATCAAGGTATTGGGCCAGGAGAAAAGGATTGGGCCAAACAAGTGGGCCAAACCACAGTCCAATAGGAGATAGGAGAAGAAGAAAAATTGCGCAGAAGCATAAAGAAAAGCCGATGCTTCAGGGACGAAACATTCGGCCAAGGAATAGCCGGAAAGGGGAAATGCAGAGTCGGCTCACGAGAATAGCCGGGGAACGGTTACCAAGCAGCTCCGGCTATAAATAGGGGATGCCAAGCTCAGAGCCAGGAGATACCAATCCACCCCAAAATTCTTTGTATCTTTTCCTTTACCATCTTTTCTAGATTTTAGCCTAGTTATTAGCGGTTACTCTTCCAAGTCCGCCGTTATTTCTTAACAACCGGTAGTTTGGTACCATTTTCCGGTTAATCAGCTGTTGTTTCTTAACGGCTGGTAGATTTTCCTTTGTATTCTGCTTTGCCATTGCAATTATAGTGAAATTCAGTCAAGTTTGGGCGCATTATTATAATTCGAACCCATAATCGGTTTGATCATTTTCCAATAGCCTCCCTTGAGGAGAAAAAGGTCCTTGGTCAACAGAGGCCAAACAGTGGCATGCTCAGTGGGACAGTTATTCACAATGGCAGTTATCCAGATGCAACTTCGGCAGTCAACACGGCGGCGAGAACTGATTTGCCGCCGATTCATGAAGAACGTACAACAAATCTAGGAGATTTTCCTCCAGGATTTGCAGGACTTTCGAATTTTAACGCTCAGGAGTTTCCGCATGATGATTTAACCCTGCGATTGCGATCATGTCCAATTCATGGTCGAAGCGGTGGTTACAAATTCGGTTCGACAAATAGAAGAAAATCTACTGGCAACCATGCCATCAATGTTTAGTGCCGAATTAGCGAGGAATATGTATCCGATTGGAGCACAGAATGCACAGGCGGTGCAAAATCCACCACCTGTGGTTCAAAATCCTTATAATTATCAACAGCAGGCCTATAGGCCGCTAGGAGGGCAAGGACCACCGCCTTTCGTCCCACCTCAACCAAGGTTCGAGCAGAAGCAATATCAACCGCCTCAGCCAGTGGCGCAACCGCCTGCTCCAGTGGTACAACAAAAATATCGACCGCAGCAGCAGAATCACCCACAACTGGTTGATAGAGAACTCATAGCTGAAATCATTCGTACACAATTTGGAAACCTTATCGGCCAGAGAATCGTCCGATGTACAGGAAACCTTATCCCGATTATATCGAAGAACAGTATCCGTTACCACGAGGAGTGAAGATTCCTAACTTCAATACGTTTTCAGGAGAAGTTGGCCGATCGACTATTGAGCATATCAGCCGATTCACGGCTCAGTGCACCAGGATAGTGCAAAACGACTTCCACAAGTTGATTTTGTTCAATTTTTCGCTTACTGGTCCAGCGTTCGAATGATATATTAATTTGCCTCCAGGATCGGTTAACACATGGGCCGAAATGGAACGACTATTTCATGACCGATTTTACAACACTAGTCCTAAGGTGTCAGTGGTAGATTTAACTTCTACCAAGCAGAAAGCAGGAGAAACAGTTAATGAGTTCTTGGAAAGATTTTATGCCGTCAAAGCTCAAATAAAGAAGATGCTACCAGAGCATGAATATGTTCATATCCTGAAGCAGAATCTGAAGTTTGCCATCAAGGATAGATTGATGGTTACAAGACCAAGAACTGTGGCCGAATTGACGGCCGAAGCCATGAGGATGGAGACTTATCTGGCGGAACAAGCGGCTTTTAAATCAAGCCGAAGCCAAAGCGGAAGATTAAAACCTATCCAGTCGGCTGCATCCTTTGCGGAGTCACTGGACAAGTGTGAGGTTGGAGAAAAATTTAATATGGATGATGTCCCTGCCTTAGCCGAAGTTGCAAGAGCTGACTCAGTAATCAAAAAGCCTATGACTTGTCCAGCACTTCGGCCAGTTAGAGGCAAGGAAAAGGAGGGAGAAGTCAGAGACGAATACTAGAGGTTTTATTCTTTCGATCTTTCTCAGATGGATGAGATTTTTGATTATTGCCTCAAGAACGAATTGTTTGAGTTTAAAGGAAATCATCCATAGCCCACCAAAGAACAGATGGAAGCTGGGTGGTGTAGATTTCATGGACCTGCCATTCATACTACGGCGGTCTGTGGGCATTTTAGGAAGATGGTTCAGAAACATGTTGATGATGGGAAGTTGAAATTCCTAGACAGACTAATGGCAATAGATAAGAATCCGTTTCCTGTTGCTAACATGGTGATGGTGGACCCCAATAAAAACAAGTGTGTTCATGATCGTTTAGGGGACTAACCATCGTCCAGCAAAGGCTCTGTCCACGATCGGCTGGGAGTACATCCATCTGTTCAGAAAAAGGCGGGAGTTTGGAGACGATTAGGTTCACCTCAAAAGGGAAAAGAGAAGGTCCCGGATGTCTTTGACCGATTGGGAGATTATGAGGTCAAAGAATGGATCAAGCAATCGGAAAGACCAGAAAATTCAGAATTCAAGGAAGAAAGGGAAAAGCCAACGTTGAAGATAATCACCAATGGTTGGGATTCGGAGATGAAGCTAACAACCGATAAAAGGGATGGAAAGATTGTGATACAGATTACAGTCTCTGAAAAGGCTGTAACTTGTGAGTTGAAGAAGTTTAGAAGACCACCAGCCAATACTTAGATTGGTCAGTGGGTGCAAAATTCTTCTAATAAGAGGCAGTTCAGCCATGGCCGATTGGAACCCTCGGCCTGGAGGACAATAGATGAGATTGTCCCAAAGGGGAAGGGATCATATCGTACTTTCAAAAGAAGAATGTAACAATTGAAAGCAGCCATGACGTTCAAGGAAGAGTATGAAATGATGCACATAGAAGAAGACTTCTCGAACGACTGTTCTTCATCTGAGGGAAGGGTCTTGAGTAAGATGTTTTCGGCTCGTCTCAAGTCAGCCGATAACAGAAGAGAAAGAAACTACAAGCCGAAAGGTGATCAGAATCGGCTGAAAAATAAAACTGAATTTCTGCCGAAAGAAAGGGAGCACGAGGCTGATAATGATAGTGCAAATCCGAAAGAAGAATGGAAGTCTAGACCAGTACGGACAAGAGAATGGAAACCCAAGACGTCCATTGTCCCAAATAATGAAACTTTCTCAATTGGACAATTCAAGTTCGACTTTGGGTCTAATGCAAATATGGGTAGGCGCGACTACAGTAAGTAACGAAGAATATTGGTCCGACACGGAACCAGCTGTGGTATTATGCCAAAAAGAAGGCGAATATTTTGGCGAAGAAGAGCCCACAACGGACTTCTGTTTTGCCAAGCTGGAAGCACTTCGGCCAGAGGCCAAAGGTGAGAAGATCATGGAAGAATGATATAAGGCCTTCGTCCCAGAGGCTCAGCCAAGCACGATCTTACCTCCGACTGCAAAGATGTCTCAGCATGTGAGGCCTCTTTATGTTAAAAGCTGGGTGAACGGAAGGCCATTGAGGAGAATGTTTGTTGATGGTGGAGCAACCGTCAACATCATGCCATTGTCTACGCTGACTAAGATCGGCCGATCGAAGGAGGACTTGTTACCCACGAGGATGAAGGTATTAAGCTTTGTGGGGGCACAAACTACGGCTGAAGGATGTATTCTAGTAGATGTTATAGTCGGAACAATCTCAATTCCGACTATGTTTTTTTGTGGTGGATGCTGAGGTCCCGTATGCGACCTTATTAGGCCGATGCTGGATTCACACAGCTAGGTGTTTGCCATCAACTCTTCATCAGAAGATATGGTTCTGGAAGAACAGTGGCACAGTTGAGGAAGTAGACGGCGATCAACCTCCATTTCCAGTCAGTTCAGCCGGGCGAATCGATGCAGTTCTATACGAGGAGCCCATAAAACCGTTTCTCGCGGTGGTAGGGGATCGATACCCGAAAGTGGTTGAATGTGACTGGATGGACTTGGGATTTGAAGTTAGATACCAAGCCGACTTATGGCCAGACATGGAATAAAGTAAATAATGGACGAAAGCATCAAGGATACAATCAAGTTCGAATCGGCCGAATTCGAATCTACAAATGAGAAGGCAAGATGGAGTGAACTCATGGACGCTATCCCCAAGCGGATGCCGGATTTCAAAGCGCAAGATCCTCTGAAGATGGTCAATGTTGGCATAGACGAACATCCAAGAGAGATTCCAGTCAATGCAAATATAGATCAACACATGACCAACCGATTTAGAGAAGTTCTAATTGAGTCAAAGTTTGTTTTGCATGGAATTATACAGAAATGCATGGATTAGAAAGATCAATCATGGAACACAGGCTACCGATCAAGGAAGGATTTAGGCCGCATAAATAGCCGGCCAGGAGGGCAGCGCCCGAAATAGTTCCGAAAATAAAGGAAGAGATAGAAATATTGTTAGTGGCTGGATTTGTTAGGCCGGCTAAATATGTAAAGTGGTTGTCAAATATTGTACCTGTAGTGAAGAAAAATAGGGAAGGTGAGAGTTTGTATTGATTTCAGAAATCTCAATATAGCCACTCCCAAAGATGAATATATGATGCCTATTGTAGATCTGTTAATTGATTCGGCCGCAAAACAAGGAATGTTAGTTTTTATGGATGGATATTCTGGATACAATCAAATCTTTATAGCCAAAGAAGATATACTCAAGACTGCATTCAGATGCCCTGGAGCTATTGGAATATACGAGTGGGTAATAATGCCATTCGGCTTGAAGAATGCAGGAGCCACATACCAGAGGGCCATGAACTATGTCTTCCATGATTTAATTGGAGACCGTGTGGAAATCTACATTGATGATGTCATGGTCCGATCCAAAGACATGGAAAGCCATTTGGGCAATCTGAGAAGAGTATTTGCAAGGATGAGGCTACATGGAGTTAAGATGAATCCAGTCAAGTGCGCTTTTGGAGTGCAAGCAGGGAATTTCCTAAGATTCTTGATACATAACGAAGGCATAGAAGTTGATGCAAACAAAACCAAGGCTATCTAGGAAGCCAAACCTCCTCATGATAGGAAGAGTTTGCAGAGATTCTTAGGTCAGATCGGTTTTCTAAGAAGATTCTTGGCAAATGCGGCTGGGAAGGGAAAACCACTAACCGATCTGCTGAGATTAAAGAAAGAGGAGGAATTCAAGTGGGGAGCCAACCAACAAAGAGACTTTGAACAATTGAAGCAGGCTCTAATCAATCCACCGGTGTTGGTCCCTCCTATCCTCGGCCGACCGTTGAAGTGTCATATAGCCGCGGCCGAAGAGTCTATAGGAGCGTTATTGGCTCAAGAAGATGAAGAAGGTAGAGATCGGACGATTTACTATTTGAGCAGAATTCTTAAAGACGCAGAACTTAGGTACTCACCGATTCATAAGTTGTATTTGAGTCTTTATCATATATGCCAAAAGCTGGAATATTATATTCAGCCAAGGCAGGTAATAGTAGTGGTTGCGGTTGACATAGTCAAGATCATGATGAATGATTCAATCAGCAACCGTAGAATGGCTAAATGGGCCATGAAATTAAATGCGTACGATTTAAAATATCAGCCACTAAGGACTATGAAGGGACAAATCGTAGCCGATTTTCTGGCCGACCATCCGATGCCTTCAGTACCCCAGAGTACTGAAGAGAAAGTTCGGCCGAAAGGAGCGGACGAAATAGGAATAGTATACCTGCATCTGTGGACGATGATGTTCAATGGTTCCAAAGCTGCTTCAGGGGTCGGAGCAGGTTTCACACTACGTACACCGGAGGGCATGGTATACAAATACTATGTGCAATTGCCTAAGTCCTATACTAATAACCAGGCGGAGTATAAGGCACTAATCTCAGGATTACGACAGTTGATAGACGAAGGAGTCAAAGCCATAGTGATCAAGGAAAACTCTCAAGTGGTTATTCAACAACTGCTTGGAGACTTTTTTGTTAAGAGTTCACAGCTAATCGGATTGTATGAAAAGACAATTATTTTATTAGAAGAATTTGATGAAGTATACATTGAATACATTATAAAGAAAGATAATGAATTGGCTAATGAGTTAGCTCAGCATGCAACAAGATATCGGTTGATGCCAAAGCAGGTAATATGGAGATATGTTTGGCCGAAACTGAGAAGGCCGGATGGATTAAAGAGATAGCGCGAATTTTAGAAGATCCAGCCGAAGCCAACCCAGCCGAAAAGAGGAAGGCAATGGATTATATAATAATAGGGGGACTACTCTTTAAGTGAGCCATTGATGGGATATTACTCTGATGCGTATGAAAAGAGGATGCTAAGAGAGTAATGGGAGAAGTACATGAAGGAATCTGCGGCGCACATCGTGCGGGAAAATCAATGAAGTGGAGTATCATTCGGCTAGGGTACTATTGGCCGAATATGGGAACGGATTGTGAAAGATACGCGAAGGGACGTCGTGAATGTCAGAAGCATGGGCCGATCCAGAAGTTATCAGCCAAAGAATTGCATATTATGATTAAACCATGGCATTCCGAGGATGGGCCATGGATATTATCGGAAAAATTCATCCCTCTTCTTAAAAAAGACACGAATATGTTCTGGTGGCCATGGATTATTTCACGAAGTGGGCCGAAGCACAAGCATATGTCGGTATTTCCCAAGAAGAGGTCATTGAATTCATTAAGAAACAACAGATTTACAGGTTCGGAATTCCGCAGATAATTCTAACAGATAGTGGAACAATGTTTATGGGAGAAAAGATTAAGGCCTTTGCAGACGAATATGGAATAAAGATTATACATTCGTCACCATATTATCCGCAGGGATATGGGCAAGCGGAGGCCAAGAACAAGCAGTTAATAGGGATTATAAAGAAGATGATCGAGGATCAACCAAGGAAGTGACATGAAAAGTTGTCCGAGGCATTATAGGCCTATCGGAATGCTAAGACTTAAGCCTCTGGGTTTACACCATTTCGGCTGACGTACGGGATGGATGCAGTTCTCCCAGCCGAAATAACAGTGCCCACCTTGAGGACGAGCCAAGCGGACTTGTTGTCGGCCGAACACTACGACCAGTCAATGAAGGATGAGTTATTAGATGTTAATTCCGATCGGGTGCAAGCATTCGAGAATTTACAAAAGAATAAAGATGTTGTGGCCGATTGGTAAAATAAAAGAATACGTGTTAAGTGACTTGAAGTTGGTGATTTAGTATGGAAAGTTATATGGCCACCCAAACAAAAGGATGGCCATTTAGGAAAGTGGAGCCCCAATTGGGAGGGGCCATTTATTGTTCAGACGAAGTTACCAAATGGAGCATACATATTAGTGGACGAAAATGGAGAGAAAATGACGAGTCCAGTTAATGCAAGATACATGAAGAAATATTATGCCTCAGTTTGGGAATTAAGAGGAAAATAAGCATTTTATTCCATAGACGAACATTACAAAAAGAAGCTACTTTAGCCGAAAGTGGCGTCGATAGTCCAAAAGTACAATATACAAGGGAAACATCATAATCTATGCAAGCATATACAAAGGAAAGGTCCTAAGAATGGGAACTGTAGGATTGTATCAAACGACCCAATCTTGTATAATGCCGTCTAGAGTCTTCGGCGGTCACATGATCGATTATTGAGAACGCATGCGCCAAAGTACCTACACCACCAAGCCTCAACCCCTGGAAACACTAGAACGAATGATACAACGTCCCAAAGGTAAAAGTTGAACTCGGGTATAGCCTCCCCAAGATCTCAGAAAAGAGAGGGGATGAGACAGTCGAGGCAAACAGCCAAGGTGGTGGAAAACGGAAAAAATGGAGGAATCACTAAGGGCAGTGAGTCCTCCATTACATTAGGGTCGATTGGATATGCAACTGCAAAGTCGAAAAGCGCTCCGTCTGCATAACCGTCGAGACCTCCATTTGGAAAAACAGGGAAGATCCTCTTCCATATGAATATGGCGGTAGGAATATTAGCTGAGTTCGTGCCGCATGGGCGAGGGATTTTCGTACCACGTCTAGAAATCCTTGCATAGAGGCTCCAACGGAGTACCATGGAGGCACTGGTGATAAGAGACCCATGGGAAGGAAGATGGAATTCATATCAGTATAAGTAGGTAAAAAAAAAAAAAGAAGAAAGTGGTGGAAGATAGAGCCCAAAAGGGATTGGGTATTTATAGAAGGAAAATAAATACCCATCAGAAGAAACAATCAATATTAAAACTATTTATGAGAAAACGTTTAAGCTAAGTCCCGATAAAGCTGGCACCTTTCAGAAAATAGCCATAAAGAAGACCGAGAATCACGGGATTTCTGGCAAAATACATATCGGATGGCAGAATAAAGATTCGAATCAGATGCGGAAAAATCACAGTAAAGATACTGATCCAAAGGTATATGCATCAGCTGAAACAAGTTCAAAATTTGGCCGACCAAAGCCAGTACAAGTAGCCGAAAAAAGGGCAAACAAACTGGCACCCAAAAATGATGATTCAATATCAATAACATCCTATGTACAAAGAAAAAGAGAAGAGAAAAATCAACTAGTGATCATCGTTGTCGTCAAACTGCACATCCTCGTCTAGGCCTTGCAAAACACCAATCTGAGGGTCAGTAGTAGGCGAAGGATCTACACCCGCAGTTGAGCCCACGGCAGAAGGAGGAGTGTGTAATGCATGTAAGGACAAGGGACGATCAGATACTAGGCCAGTGTCAGTAGGACAAGAAGGTCGCAGAGAATCTGATGCATGAAAGGAAGTGTCGGATTTCCCTGAAATAAGAAGGACGAAGAAAAAGTCGTGGACATGACGAATAAGTATATACAATAATGACACGAAGGGAAATGAGGGAGTACCCGCATGAGCTTTGGAAGAAGAAGGGACATCGTTAGAAGGAGAAGCCTCGATCTCCGATGGGTCTAGGGAAAATATATCCGGAGGAGAAACGATGTAAGCAGTACGTTTGGCACCAAGACTCTCGATAGCCGAATCAAGGTGAGCAACTAAGGACTGAGTATCATCCCATTTCTCTTGGAAAACGCCAAGAATATGATCGTTAAAGCTAGATCTCATGACGAAGTAAGAAGCATTCCATCGAGAATCCAGAAGTTTAGATTTGGGAGTTTTGGCCGATTGACGAAGAGAATTTATTGATCGCTTTAAGTCGGCCGATTCCCGCTTCGTTTCGTCCAAAGCCGACTTCAATTCTTGTTCTTTTCGTTGGAGTCTGGCTATCTCTAAACGGGTCGAAGAGAGCTCCTCGGCATATTTAAGTTCACGAGAATTCACTTCAGAGAGAGTACCCATTCGAGCCCGATATTCAGCCGAGTAGTTATCGAATTCAACTTGAGAAGAGGCTATCGCCTCCCGTTCGGCTGAAAGTTGATTCCGCATTACTATGTGAGCTCTGAGTTCTTGGTCTAAGGAAAGGACAGACTTAGTAATCATCTAGAGGGTAGCATCCAAGTTCAAAGAGACCATCTCCTCATGAAAATACTGATCTAGATGAGACAGAAGGAGGAGGATTGGTTTCGGATGAACAAACTCCACATCAGACTGCCTAGCTATCATATTACATAATTTGCCTAGACTATCTCCCAGGTGGGCCAAAGGGTCTGACGGGGGAGAAGATGGGAGAACATGAGAAAAGAAATCATCCACTGCTTGCCGATCAGGAAATGGAGATAAGGGAATTTGAACAACAGAAACATCATCAAGTGTATCAGGCGTACCACCAGAAATAGAGCCAAGGGGCTCCGAAGCAGCAAAAGACGAAGATGCAGCGAGATCCCTGTCCACCTGTTGAGGTTCAGCTGAAGAAGGATCAGCAGAAGCAGCCGAATTAGGATCAGTAGTCTTATGGGGCTCAACATCAAAAGAGCCAACAGCCACAGTCGGAATAGGAGGAATGGTGGCGTTGGAGGAACAGTAAAAACCTGATGAAAGAAAGAAGAAATGATGACTTACTGAGAAGAGAAATGTAATAAAAAAAAAAATTTGACTCACTATGTTACAGGAAGTGGAAATTCTGCCAAGAGGTGAGCGAGAAGATCGTCTTCGGGTCTTGGTAGAGGGAAGAGAACCGGTGGAAGGAGCCGAAGAATGAACGAGTCTCTTGCGGCTAGGGTCAGAAGATATAGGACGAGAAATACCTGCATCCAAAAGTTGTAATCAGATAAATAACAGAAGGTTATACAACGGTGAAGAGGTATATTCAAGAAGCGACGTACCCTGATGTGAAGGAGAAGATACACTGAGGACTCGCTGAGAAGAAGAATCAGGCGAAGATAAGGGATAAGAAGGAAAAGGCAGGATGGGAGAGAAACCACTCCGCTGTAAGAGTGGGTTAAGGTCGGCGCCAAAGTAAGTACGAGCAATACCATCCCACCAAAGCTAAAAACGAGATGAAGAAAGCCCAGCGCGGACATGAAATTTCGGCGTGTCAAAATCTATTAGACGCCGATGCCAGGTGGCACATTGTCTTCAGTTGGAAGAGGGGGTAAGCCGCTTATCAACACGATAAGCCTCCACTAAATCCTGGCCGAAGCCAAGTTGACGGCTGACTAAGTGAGGGTTATAAATCTCGAAAGGGATTGTAGCGTTGGGAAGAGCGGTGGAACCACTAAATAGGGCGAGGAAGGATGCATCGGTTCCAAAGCTGAGCGGAAGCATGAGGAAGAAGGGTTCCAAAAGAGGCGGTTGCAATGTCTTTGATCCAAGCAAATTCGGCCTTTCGCTAATGATAGTGAAAGAAGGCCTGATCAGCAGTTCGGCCCAGAAAATAGCTGATCCAGTGAGGAATCGACATAGAAGGAAGGAACGTTCTTAGAAGACTAGGGCTAACAAAATGATTTGGGCGAATATCATAAGGAGGGAAGCTCGAGATATCCCAATAATGCCAAACCAACCACAATTGAAGGAACAATAGAGGACCGCGAGCTTTATTTGAGAAACCATTCTCCCAACCCAAAACATAAGCCGATATACCTACATACACGTGGGCGAGGAAAAAATCAGCCAGCGGTAAAGCAGTCTGATTGAGAATTTCGAAGGCCAGAGGATAAGTTTCAAGAAGGACTCCCTTAGAGGGGGAGCACTAGAAGAATCTTGTTAAAAAGTACATCATAAAAGCGAGTGGTTCTTGAGTGTCGGGGTCAGGTGAGGAAGGATCACTCTGGTGAGTAACAATCCAATTGTGAAAAGTATTGTTAGAAGGAAAACCAGTGGTCTTTTCCCTAGGTTGAGGTTGAGATGCAACACCAAGATTGTCCCCACGAACCGAAAGTTCAAGAGGAGTTTAACATCCTGAATAGTGGGGGTCATTATGCCCCAAGGGAAACAGAAGCAGTTTATAGTAGGATTCCGAAAACACAAAAGGGCCTGAATGGGGCGAAGATCAATGGGGAAAGGTTCAACGCTAAGAAGGACCAAACGAAGGAGGTTTGCACTAGACCAGGAACTACGGCAATGGGGTTCAAGATGACGATACCAAGTAAAATAATCGGCAAAATTCGACGGCCAATTAGCAAGCGAGGGAATAAAGAGTAGAGAAGAAAACCAGGGGGCATACAAGGGTATAGAACGATTTTCAAAAATGCGAGCAGTACATTCGTCAATTTCTTCAGGGATTCCCAACGGGCCAAGGGAATAAAAACCTTCAGGAAGAAAACGAATCGTGGTATGAGAGGCAGACGAATGCTCAACTTTGCAGTGTGTGATGAAGGAACAAGGATGGAATGCGGGTCCATCGGGGAAAGAAGAAGGGAGTTAGGGAAGAAGGAGGACACTATGAGGAGCAAAAGGAAGACGGTTTTCTCTGAGATAGTAAGAAGAAGCGACGGGAATAAAGGCAATGATGATAAGATTTTTCGGGAAAAGTGATAACCGTCAACATAGACACCGAGCAAATTCCTTGGGCTTTTTCCAAGCTGGAAATTCACCCAAGCAAGGAGGGCATCTGTTGTGGCCATCAAGGTATTGGGCCGGGAGAGAAGGATTGGGCCAAACAAGTGGGCCAAACCAGAGGCCAATAGGAGATATGAGAAGAAGAAAAAAATGCGCAGAAGCATAAAGAAAAGCCGAGGCTTCAGGGCCGAAACATTTGGCCAAGGAATAGCCGAAAAGGGGAAATGCAGAGTCGGCTCATGGGAATAGTCGGGGAACGGTTACCAAGCAGCTCCGGCTATATATAGGGGAAGCCAAGCTCAGAGCCAAGAGATACCAATCCACCCCATAATTCCTTTATGCAATTTAATTCTTTATATCTTTTACTGCTTTCTTTACAGCTTTCCTTTACCAGCTTTTCGAGATTTTAGCCTAGTTATTAGCGGTTACTCTTCCAAGTCTGCCGTTGTTTCTTAACAACCGGTAGTTTGGTACCTTTTTCCAGTTAATCAGCCGTTGTTTCTTAACAACTGGTAGATTTTCCTTTGTATTCAGCTTTGCCATTGCAATTATAGTGAAATTCAGTCAAGTTTGGGCGCATTATCATAATTTCGGACCCGTAATCGGTTTGATCCTTTTCCAATAGCCTCCCTTGAGGAGAAAAAGGTCTTGGCCAACAAAGGCCAAACAACTGTACATATTATAGATATTAAAGGTTGAAAACGTTTATTGGATGGTGTGAAAAAGTCAAACAAGACAAGTTAAATGGAACATATGGAGTAATAAATAAGCCTTGTTGAATGATATTCCAATAAACTCCATGAAATTGGAGATCGATGGTGCTAATAAAGTCAAAGATGAAGAAACGAAGATTTGGGTCAAAGGACAACCCACAATTATCATTGGGGAAATAAATACTACCTCCGTTCTTGAATGTTTCTTACATTCAATAAGGTGTCACTATTAAACTTTTACTTAAAGTTTAATCATAGTTATAAAAGTTAAAATATAGCTAAATGAGATCTTATTAGATTCGTCTCGTCGTGTAGTTTTTAAATATGAAACTTTTAGAATTTTTACATATACCGAACTTGAGTTATTGATGAATTAAAATGTGCATTGAACAGCGTAACGGGTGGGCCCGTAAAAAACAATGAAGTATTACTCCATCCGTACCATTTAACACTTTGCACACAATTCAATGTATTTTTTCAACCGTTAATATCTCAAAATATATAGAATAAAATATTATATAAAATACATACTCAAAAACTAAATGATCATAGGATTCTAACAAGACCAACTCGATTATTATTTTTCAAATACTTCATTCGTTCCTAATACTACGGACACATATTTCACGCAATCCAATACTATTTTTAATTTTTAATAACTCAAATTGCATATAAGTAATAATTATGAAAATTTGATATTTCAAATCTATGCAATTAGACGAATCTAACAAGTCATACTTGACTATATTTTATCTTAGATAATTGTATTAAAATGTCGAATCGTAGTTATTAAATGAACAGTAACAAAACCCCAAACTTGCACTTAAAAAGGAACGGATGTAGTATATACTTACAATAATATTGAGTCAAAGTTAAATAGTGAACAATGTAAGAAAGTCAAAATGACAAGATCGGAGGGAGTACTACTATTAAAAAAAGAAATACAGTATAAAAAATTAAAGGGAATGAGACTTGACCCAAGTGGTTATGTTCCCTATCTTCCAAGTTCCAACCATAGGTTGGGGGTTCGATTCTCACCCGGTCCCCTATCCCTCCCCTTTATGCCCTTAAGCCATACACCTTTGTCGACACATAGGTGTCAATTTTTACCAAAAAAATATAAAAAATTAAATAAATAAATAAAATCAGGATACCACTTACCGCCTCCAACTAATGAGCATGGAGTAATATTTTGGTAGTTGTACTAGCTGGTAAAACAAAAATGAATTTTATACTATTACTAAAGAGATTACCAAAAGGGGCTTATCGATATATTGGAGTACGAGGCCGAAACGGGAAGGAGGGCTTGGCTTGAGGTAGGCGAGGCACATGAACTTAGCCTTGCTGGGAAATAGCTGAGCGAGTTCATGTGGAATAGGGACAAGTTGTGGGTGAAGGTTATGAGAGGCAAGTATGGCAGCGGTGATGGGGTCTTTCCTAAAGAGAATCCGAGGGGGTCCAGGCTGTGGAAGGACCTTGTTCAGGTGACGGAGGTTTTTACTAATGCATATGGGGTTCATGTTGGTGATGGAAAGAGCTCCTTCTAGTATTCGCCATGGTAGAAAGGTACCCGCCTTTGCACAATTAACGTCTTTTGTTCATGTGAATGATCTTGAATTACGCATTAGAGATGTCATTTGTATGATAAGTGGGAGTTGAATCGGCTGTACACTTGGATGCGCGAGGCTATCATAGAAGAGATGAGGAACATGCCGTGTCCAATATTGATGGATGGCTCGACAGATGTCCTTCATTGGCGTATGGAGACCGCTGGAACATATAGTGTCACGTCCGGATACCACTGGATTCGTGGGGCGGCGGAAGATAATAAGGGTTGGCGATGGATGTGGCATAAATCTATCCAAGAGAAAATTGACCATCTGTTTTGGCTAATTTTGCACGACTCCTTGGCTACAAATAGAGTAAGGTATGGGAGAAGATTAGCCAGTTCTCCGTTGTGTGTCATTTGTGGTGTTGGCGAGGAAGACTGGAAACATTCACTATTTCAATGTGGATGGGCCAGTAAATTGTGGTAGGCTTAGGGAGTTAGGGAGGTGGCGGTGATCCTTGATTTGAATAAGCATGAGATTAAACATTGGTTGGAGTTTATGGTGAAGACGTTCAAGCATGGTTTCGTGTCTGGGGTGTGGGTTGCCTGGCTCGAACGGAACGGAAGAGTATTTCATGGACAAGAGAGGGGTTGTTGGTCGCTGGTGAGAGTAGTTCAGGACTTGAGGAGTATTTTGCAGAATGCTTATCATATTAAGAAGAAAAGTGAGGGTGCTGGGAAAGTGGTCGATGGTGTGAAGGAAAGGAGAGAGGTGTTATCATTCACTTGGATGGTAGTTTGGCCAGCGGTGTCGAGCGTGAAGGCTTTGCCGCGGTCTATCGAGATGATGATGGCAAGAACTGAAAGGGAGCGGTTGGGGGTCAAGTTGGGCGTCGGGAGGTTATTGAGCTGGAGGTGATTGGTGTCTTGAAGGGGCTGGAAATGGACAACTCAATGCGGGAGAGAAGGGTCACGTGTTATATCGAAGCCTTGAATTTGATTAAAGGTCTCAAGGGGCATCAGCATAGGCTTTGGCTGTTTGTCAAAGCTATTAGGGATTACTGTCGCATGTTCGAAGAGTGCAGATTTCGGCACGTGTTCAGAGTAGGCAATCGAGTAGGGGATGCCTTGGCAAGAATGACGAGTAGAGAGGAGGCATTTTTTTTCATCACTTGGACTTTCCCCCGGATGAGGTTCTTCTATTGATGCATGAGGATATGTCTGGCAACGGTGTTCTTAGGAGATAGTCAGTATGTTGTTTTTCCACTGCTTTGTTTTTCATTTTTTTTTTTGTTTTTTTCTCTTCTTCTAGCCGCCGATGAAGCATTGTTCATAAAAAAGATATATTGGAGTACATTTTGTATTACAAATATTTATAAAACTTGAATTTTAATAATATAATTTATTGTATTACTTATATACTCCTATATAATCTAAAAGCCGTGTCAATTAGTCGAACTAGTAATTGGGAAAGTACCAATTTGGAGGTTGCAACTTGCAAGTGTGAACTGTCCACAAATGCTCTAGCCTCTAGCCTTTAGGTGGTCCCGCCGCCTATTTTCTTTTTATTATTTTTTAAAATTTTTTCAAATATAGTTTATAATATTAAAAGGTCGTTTGAATGTGTATTTACAAATTACTATTGGATTATTTTATTATTGAATTTTGAGAATGGTATAATTAAATTGTGGTTGCTATATACACTGAGCATGTTAGAGGCACTCAAATTATCAATCAAATATAAAATATATTCTTACAAAATAAAGCAACATTGTTGTGGATATTATTATACATGTTTAAGGCACCCAAGGATTACAACACTAGTATATAGCATGATATTAAGATCACACAACAATAAAAAGGTAGATGATGGCACAAATACTCTCTTCTTCATCTTCCGTTTTCTAAACCTAAACCCCTAAACTCCATTAAGTGGGTGTTTGATGTGAGATGAAATAGATTATCTGATTATTTGAGTTTTCAAAATATAAATAATCAGGTTTACAGTATCATTTTTGAGCGGTTAAACTGATTATTTACGTTTTCAAAATGCAATAATCAGATAATCTATTATCCTGCATCTTATCCAAACACCCTCTAAACCAGATAAAGGAAAATGATAGATAGGTTGGATCGAGGCATCCTGAAAGCAAAAAAAACCATAAAAGGAGATAATTCACAAGCTATTATGGTGAAAAATGTTAGGATTTTCTCCTTTTTTTTCCGAGCTCAATAGATGTCACAGTGTTAAGAATAGTTGGATTCGCGAGTTATAGAGAACGGCCACCACTATATGTGTGTACTGTGTAAAAACGACCACCAATGGCAGTTTGTAAATGTCAAAACCAGCCATCGATGGCCAATTGAAGCAGAACCATGGTTTTTAATTCTTACATTAAACAACCATCGATAGCCCGTTTATGTCCTAATGAAATCGGCCATTGACGACGATTGGTTCTATAGAAAAATGGTCATTGCGGGCCGATTTCAACCAAAACACAGGTGATCATTGATTGGAGTGACAACTAGAGTTTTCAATTAAAGTGACAAGAAACCAACAATTCTAACACAAGAATAGAATGCTAACACCAGGTGAAACAAAAAATCCATCACATGTACATCCCAAATATAAAATAATGCATCAAAGAACATCTCCCAAATGAACAATGTGGCAAGAATCCAATAAGTGCAACATATAACATATCAGTCAATACCTATCAACATATAGCAGGTTACATTCTCCTCATTAGTCCTTCCGCATAGGCCACGGCCCCAGGTGGTGCTCGATGATGGGTCCTGAGATTGGCTCGTGGATGGACTTGCACCTCCATCGTTCTCCAGTGTACTACAACCAATGCCTACCTATCAACACATAATCTATGAATCCATACCTCAAATCATACAATACTAACATAAATAAACAACAATATCCATAAACCACGAAATCAAATAAAAATACATGTCAATACATCACATAATACATGTCTATGTCGTCCTCCCTCCGCGCCTGCCATGCCTGCCTCTAGACAGTGCTAGATGATGGGTCCGTTTGTCTAGATCATTGGGCGTTTGGCCAAAGTGTGTCCATTTCCTTCACAAACCGCCACCACTGGCCGTTTGTCCAACAACATCTACACTCCTTTCACCACCTCATACCCATGTCCATCACATTTTAAACAACAAATCTACCCCCAACACATTCATAAACGACACTTTTTCAACATAAAACGTTAACATATAAGTGGGAATAAAATAAAATACAATTGGATTAAGATAAAAAAAGATGAGAAAAAAAATGAAGAAAAACATAGCCACACCCCTAAACCTTAAATCTGAAATGACAAATAGCCATCCATGGCATTTCTTTGAACCCCCACACGACCACCCATAGGCATTTTCATAAGCATCACAAACAGCCGCCCATGGCCATTTGTTGAAGCAGCACCTGCGGGCACCACCCAAATTTGGCGTTCTTCATCGACAAATGCCCCAGTGGCGGACATACATATGGGCTTGGGAGGCCACCGCCCCCAGTTTGAAGTTTGCATTTTTTATATAGCTATGTGTATTTTAATTATGGTAGAAAATATATTTATGTAATTCCGCTCCTCCCAGCTCAAATTTCGACATTAATTTTTTATATGGTTGCGTGAATTTAGCTATATTAAAATACATTTTTCTATAGTTTACGAAATGGAAAAGATGAATGAGAAAAAAAAGATAACATATTTTTTGTTGGTGGATTTTTTTAATAAAGGCTCATATGTTCTTCAATCTTAATAAATAAAATAATAAACTTCGCCCACCATATAAAGTTGTAACTAGACTACCGCAAGCATATCTTACCAACTTATGATATTAGCATTGGTCCTACATATTATGACTACTACGGTTCAAAGATTGTTTTATCTTTTTCTGCATTGAAGTTCATTAAGAGATATTTGCATAACACAATGGGAGATGATTCTTTTAGTGACTCCTTATTAGTATGTTACATTGAAAATTAGAAGGTTTTATAACGTTTTTAAAAAAATATTGACTTGTAATTTACAATTGCCGTATATAGTGTAAAATTAAAGTATTTATAATGAATTTTCTATATAAAATTTCTTTACTTATTTTATATAGTTGAGAAAAAAAATTCATAGCTAGCCCCCGGTCCTCGCACTCTCCGTCCGCCACTGAAATGCCCCAATCACAGGCGGACTTAGGCCTAGGCCAGGTGGGGCCCGGGCCCCACCTCATTTTTTAAAAAAAATAATATATATTATTAATTTTAATTTTATTGATTAGAATCAAATTAGAATACCTCTATTTTATTGTTTCAATCCAAAATTAGTGTTTTTATTATTTTAGTTTGACATATGAATTGTGCTTCTATATTATGGTACTTTTGAATTCTCTTAAATAAAATTTTCCTATGCTTTCGATTTAAAGTGAGAGATGAATAGCCGATTCACTGAAACAACTTCGAAGTGCTACTTTGTTATCTTGATCATATATATAGCTCAATTCTCCAAGTTTGATAGAGATGATTACTTCGTCTTTATGAACTTTATCTCGCTTATTTTTCATCAATGGATAGGAGTTATGATGTGCAATTGTATGATGTGATTCTACCAATTATTTATAAATTGATTGAATTAACATTGATCTTACCAATTAATCTCGACAATGAATTTTATGAAAATAAAATTGAGGAATAAATTGGGAGATAAGATAATAAGTAATACTATAGTGTCGTATATTGAAAATTATGTTTTCACCTCTATAAATAATGAATCCATATTGCAGCGGTATCAAAAGATGTACAGCCGACAATATCAATTAAGTAGATTTCTTGCAAACAAATTATTTAAATTAATTTATACATTTTATTATTCTTCTTGTGGTTAAACATTTTTCATATTTTTGGAGGAGCCACTAAAAGCTTGAGAAAGAGTTGGTGGGTGCTCATGCCACACAATTACAACCTTGTTCATATTTTATTCTTTTTTTATGAACAAAATTACATATAATCATTTTGTCTACTTAAGTTCCGGCCCTACCAACTGAAAAATCATGGGTCCGCCACTGGCTCCAATCAAAGCTATTACAACCCATAACTCAACTTCAATCATGCTCATTCCATAATAACATTACATAGTCAAACCTTACAATAATCCTAAAAAACAAAATCACAATATGTATTTAAGAATTTGTACAATATGTGTTAGCGATTTGTACAAATTTGTCATATACTTCATTACAACATGAATTTAAGAATATAAATCACTAAAATTTTAAAATTAATTTTGTGAATGACTGTGTTACTAAAAATATATATATATATATATATTTATTTGACAATTCTACTATTTTTGTTCTAGAGCATGGAATGTTTTTAGATGGTTGTGGTGTGTTAACATACTGCTATTCACATTTGTAAGTTTCGTAACCATACCCTATAGTAATACTAGAATGAAAAGATATCTCAAAAAATTATATCAAATTAAAAGAAAAAAAGAAAATAAAAGCGACACACACTTGTGTCGCGAGTAACTGAAATCATTTAAAATAATCATATAGATATATTAATTAGAGATTACACATTTATCTAAATGTTGCACAACAAAAATATAGTTGGCAATTAATATAATAAATTTCATGAAAATATATGTTAGAAATTACGCTCTTGTTAATCCAATAAGTAAAATTAGGTCCATTACATTCCGGCCCATTATACTTCAGCCCAACATTCAAATAAACCGGCCCAATTCATGGTTGAGCCCGGGATAGATGTCGTTGAGTAATGGCGGCATACTTGGAGAAGATTGGTAGACCATACATTATCCATGGAGAGGATCATGGGAGCATTGATGATAGAGATGAGTAATGGCGGCATACTTGGATAAGATCGGAGTAGCTTTGTAGACCAGGCATCACCCATGTAGAGGATCATGGGAGCACTGATGACAGGCGTCATCAAGAGAGAGCATCATGAGAACGTTACCAAGAGTTACAGCTTCTCCATCCACAGATGAATGTCGTAATCTACCTCTATAAATACAACAGTGGTGGCATCCCAAAAGATCATCTCAACCCTTCTCAAAAGAAGCCGCATTTTATATTTTTACATTCCTTTACAGTTTTCTGTGTCATTTCTTTTCTGTCTGCAATTTCATTCCTTTATAGCTTTCTTTAAATTCTGTAATTCGTTTCAGTAATTCCTTGTAATCCTCTTGATATTCATCAATCAAATAGAGGTCTTATTCCTTAAACTTTTTACGGTTAACAAATTGGTACGCCCAGTGGGACCCGAGTGGAAACTGAAACTTTTGACAAGTTTCGTTAACTCGAGCTTTTCTAAAATTATACCAGGTCAGATTTATTAAATGAAAAGAGTTATGATTCACGGGAAAGGGTTTAGGGATATATCAAGATTATTATTCTTTTTATTACTCAAGTATGGTGCTTTGGCTTCAAATGGCGCTGTGGTCCTCTCTGTCATGAAATGCTGACAAATCTCATGGCATAGCCGGGATAAGTTGATCTTCAGCCTGTCACACTGAGGATCCCCGGCAAATATGCCATGATACTTCTCATCAATTCTTGCCATAAGATTTCCTGCCATGAAACTTTTGACTAATTCCCACTACATGAGTATTTTCTGAAAATTCATGATCCTGGTTTAGGTTTTATTTAATGAAACCAATTTATGATGGCGGTGTTGTGATTAAGGATATATTTATCTGTAGTCATGTTTTTATTGCTCGTAGTTAAGAAACTGTGCTCCCGAAAGCGCACGGTGTCAAAAATTGCAGTAATTTATAGTAAGACCGGATCGTTCACTGGAGGATGTGCGATAGAAGCAGGTCCCACGTCATTTACTAAGATTTTCCACTCGGTTACTCGATTCAAGTGTGATTTGACTAACAACTACTTGACAGAATCTAAATCAGGTTAAGAAAGCAATTAAAATAAAGCAGATAAAAGTCTAGAAAGCGAATTAAATTTAATCTAAGAAAGCAATAAAATTAATCTAAGAAAGCGATTAAGATTATTCTATGAAAGCAGATTTAAATTGGGACAGAAGGGACAGGAAGAAAAGAATAAAGATTGGACAAGATTCAGATGAAACATAGTTAAACTTCCATTTTGTTACACAGATCTTAGTTTGGGATAATCCGTTCAGTTAGCTAATTCTCATGCTCTCTGTACCATGTTCCCTTTAACAGACAGGTACTTACAGTAAGAGTTTACATGCTCTTAAGAAAATAAATTCTAAGATACCACAGACGCATAACCTCCCTTGCAATGCATTACGAAGGTATGTTAATTGTCTGTGGTGGACAAGCAACACCTGACAAATCATTTATTGAGGTGTCAAGTACCGTTATCATTCCCCCATGTCACACCCAAAGATTCTAATTAAGCCCTGAACTATCCCTTAACTCTCAGTCCTAGTAGCAGTTACACAACTCTCAATACAACCGAGTGACCTCTAAAGAAAGCAGTTAAAAGAAAGCAGTAAAGAAAGCATTTAAATTCCTATCACTCGGAGATTTCTGAAAGTTTGACCCTGGTAGTAAAAGAAAGCCCCCGGTCAGAATGACCGAATGTGGATCAAGAATTCCCTATTCTCGGTGAACCGCTCGCAGTGTTCACTTCTCATCGGGTGGTTATGAGATACAAACTAATGAAACGAACTAATAAATTAGTTGTTCCGGATGCACTCACCCAGGACTCAAAAGTAGGCTTTGGCAGAAGAAGATAGCAGTTGAAAGAGTACTCAACCCTACCTTAGAAAATAACCAAGGCCTGAATGTTGTTCCTCTAGTATTATCTGTCACACCTTATCGGAATCCAAGTGGAATCTGACCCAGTGTAATATTTAATACAAGATTTCCAACAACCAGCAATTTTGGAAAGTAATAAATCTGAGAACCATTCCCTATCAGGTACTAGACTCTCGATAAGAACACAGACCCTTTCGGTCTAGGTGAGACCTAATCGCTGACTCTGCTTCTAATTTCCCAAAATCAACCCCCAGTTGGATTATGAATTAGTCATAACTGTCGAATTTATCCCTTACTCCGATCCGTATTTTATAAAGGAATTTTTGTTGGAATTTTAATATGAAACATCTGATTTAGATCAAGACTTCTATGTCCAAGGGAAGGATCCCAAAATAATATCGACCACAATATCTACATAATAGTATCATGCATAAATTTATAGAGAAGTGTAAAAGAAAATAACCCAAAATATAAGGTGGGTTTAGACAGAATGTGAAACACAGAGATGAAATAGCCGGAGATGAGAAGAATTTATTTGGCCAAAAAGATGACAAAAATGATCAGGATGATCCGGACTGCAAACATCTGCTATCCAGGTCCTGAGCATTTCAGGTGGGATGACTTTTAAACAGTGGAATGCCTCAAATGACAGTTGCCGCCGTCATCTCAGATTCCATTGTCTACGAATTTGGATAAAAACCCACATGTTCTATTACTGCAATAATGATTAGATGACATTGGCATATATCATCTAATATTACTACAGCTTCAGATTCAGGTTCGAAATTAAAGTAAAGAAAATAAAACTGTATCCGGATAGGAGTCAGCTGAGCAGCTATTAAAATCCCGGATGGACGAACCGCCAAGACGTCCACCGACCACTATCCGGACCATGCAAAATAACATCTAATAATTAATATACAGATCACGAGCTAGTTATCCGTGTGGGAATACCCGCCAACATTAATCTGATATATTCCTTATTAGTTGTTTCACACAACACGGGAAAAGACAAAATAAATAAAAGAAAAATATTTTTGGGTCATCTTGCATGAGAGACATTGGTTTCTCATGCAAGAGCATGGAATTAAATCCACAATCACTCTTCATGTCTAAATAATCGCTCATTCCATAATTAATTAATTAATTACAGTCCAGATTATATACTTAGATCATTAGAGTTTAATCATTTGTAGAAGAATCTTTTAATAGGGAATTGAACAAAGTTCTTTATATCAATTTAATCATGGGTTGAGATCATTGGATTTCAACCTCAAAATATTAATATAAAGGTTCAATTAGTTAATGGGGTGAGATGAAGAATGAGAATTTGGCAAAAGGCGCCACCTTGTCGCGATACAGGGTTCGTGTCGCGGAGCATGGTTCCGCGACAAAAATTTCGCGACAAAGGGGTGGGAAATAAGAGGAATGGAATTTTGAAAGTTTGGGGTTTGTTTTGTCGCTAAGTAAAGAAAACTTTGTCGCGGAACGTGGTTCCGCGACAAGGGCATAGCGACAAAAAGGTTGAAAATTGGACAAGGCATAATTCTTGTCGCGGAACAAGAGATTTTGGCGCGGAACGTGGTTCCGCGACAAGGTTGCTTCGCGACAAAGCCCTTCCAGAGTAAAATCACAAGCATTTGGGTCCTTGGTCGCTAATCAAGATTTTGTCGCGGAACGTGGTTCCGCGCCAAGGGGAGTTTCGCGACCAAGGGTTTTAAAATAATGGCCAACAAATGTTCTTTGGCACCTTTGTCGCCAAAGCACCATTTTGTCGCGGAACGTGGTTCCGCGACAAAAGTTATTCCGCGACAAAGATGTGTCCAGGACACATGTCAGAAAAGTAAAGTGGAACAGTGGCATGCATTATGTGTGATCTCACCCTTTTCAGATTCAAAAGCTAAACTAAGCTTAAAATAACTAAACAGAATTTGAATCTAGCTAGAACATGCTTGAACAAAATAGAAATAAAGCAAACTAAAAACTTAAGAAACCCTAATCTAAGCTTGATCATCCATAAACATGCAACATTATCCCAAGAAAAAGTCACCAAGCAGCGACATTAAAATGCAAAAACAAGGGTCAAATGACCCAAGGAAAATGAAAACAGTAAGATCCATGGGGTGCGAGATCCATTTCATGATTTTGGGACACAAATGGAGAATGTTTTCCCATATTATTAAACGGTGTTGTTCATACTCATGGTTTGAGTACCACAAACCTTTAAACAAAAGTTTAGAACAAAAACAAAGTATAAAACTGGCTATCTAATCAAAGTGCAGTAAACTATTTCTAAACAGTGCATAAATTAAATAATACAAAAGAAAACCTAACTAAACTACCCTAAACTACACTAAACTACTGAGCTTCCCAACTTGTCTTCAAGAAGGTGTAGTTTTTCTAAAATTCTTCCAACCTTTAGCTCAAAGGAAACACCTCATATTTATAGAGGGGAAACCCTAAGCTCATGGGCCTTGATATGAGCCCATTGTGTCTCAAGACATCACACACATCACAGCTTTGTCTCGGAGCACCAAGTTTGGTCGCGGAACACACTGCATGTGGCAAAGCTTCTCGACTGGGTCTTGTGTCTCTAAAAATGTACCTTGGTCGCGGAATGGACCTTTGTCGCGGAACAGCACATCGCGACAAGGGCATCGCGCCAAGGGGCTTTGGCTGGTCTCTTCTTCATCTGGGCCACTTGGTCGCGAAGTGTTCCTTTGTCGCGGAACCATGCATCGCGCCAAGGGGCTTCCGCGACAAAGGTCTTCCTGGGCCTGCTGGATTGGGCCAGATGGGCCGAGAATATTCTTTTTGTGGGCTTTTCTATCTTTTTCCCATCTTTTTGTTTCCTTTTCTTTTTCTCATGTTTTTGGATTTTTCTAACATAAACATGTAATAAAATTACATATTTATGTCTTTTTCACACCAGCTTATTATTTTACAATTATGCATAAATTAGTCCAATTCGACTGCTTTCTTACTTAATGTAAGACCGGAATGCGATCAAATGCCCGTTTAAGACACGGAAATGGATTGAAAATAATGGTCATTTTTGGCCATTATCAACATCCTCACATTTTATACTGATCGTCCCCGAGCAGTCAGAGTCAATGTTCCTAGGAACACGGACTCTACATATTCAATTCATTTTCGTGGCTTCATAAATCACATTCTTTTTGGATTGGGATAAGACAATCAAAACTACAAGTATTAAATTCCCTTGATTGCAGTGTTTAATAAAATGATACTTGCTCACTATATCGGGCCTACAAATCAAACATTATTATCAATCCTTCATGAACATCATGTTTGAAAGATGCAAAGATTAAAAATTAGAATTAAGACATGACATGAACATGTACGGTAAGACAGAGCCTCACATATAAGAGAATCGGAAAATTCACTCACTCTCAATCGGGGTTTAATCATGAACGCTCAAAATCATATTTAATTAAATTATCCCATAAGCTTGCAATCAGACCAACTCGCCACCAGCTCATTTCTTCAAATCAAGATCACGAGGTCTTATTTGAGGGTTATAACGGGGCGTACGGTTGTAACATTAGGTAGGAAAGGGAAATATTGGGCTAAGAAGTGGCAAGAATTTAATACCATCATAACTTGGCATTTTTATTTTATGACCATCAATTTATTTCTTTCTTTCTTTTGCTTTTCTCTTTTCATATTGCATTGACATTAGACTATGTCTAATTTGCTTTGTCATTTGCAATTTATTGATGTTGAATGAAATTCAACTCTCTCTTCTCTTTTTTTTTTTTTTTTTTTTTTTTTTTGAATCGGTTTATAGAATACCGATTTTTAGTTTTCATGATGATCACAAACTTAATGCCTTTTGATAGAATTCATTCCTGCACACTTGGGTTTGAATTTCTTGGTCTTTTTGTAAGGCTAGGAATAATATAGAGGGTTTCAAAGAAAAATTAGGCTTATAGGCTCAAATTGGTTAATCCTAAAGGAAAAATATTTTTGGGTTTGGATTTCAAACGAAGGCCAAAAATTTGGGTTTTCTAGGTGCCTCGATCATATTCTCGATTTCGGGAATATGGCATGGTCTTGAATCGGTCCCAATTGCAAGTTCTAGTTTCCTTTAATCAAACTGATTCACACATCAAAGAAAATGAATGAGTAAAAGTGACTCATGGCTCAAATCTCACAAGGTTGGGTTGATCCATGTCATGCATGTTCTCAAATTTAATCGAAGCTTAATTCTAACAATCTATTCAATCAAAATCTCTAACATGCAGATTTATTACCCAATAAGCTGATCGCATCATTAAATTTTTATAGCTCAAAACCTCAGGAATTCATGTCATGCATGTTCTCAATTATATTATCCCAATTTAAAAGTTTGAAAATTTAATCACAAGCCTAAATTCAACCTGTGAATTTAGAGCAAGTTTATGCATATTTTTGCTGGTTATTTAATTGGAAGCAGTAAAGAGGCACTGCTGACATACTGAGTATGTCAACAGCATATTTTTGGCCTGACAGTCACTTATTCATCTTGGACTGTCAGACATCTTTTCAGAAATGAAAAAAACCAAATGAAAACAAAGATTGTTGTTGGGGCTGCAAAATCCCAATCTGAAAGCAGTAATTATATCAATTACAAGAGATTTCATTTGCAATCAAATTTATCTTGCATGAATGAATTGAAATTCTCTTATATGATATTTACAATTAAGCTCAGAATTGAAGGAGTCAGGGATCGCCATCTTTCTTCTCGTCTGATTTCTTGGAGGAGCCAGCTTCATCAGGGATCTTCTTAAGTAAGGTTTGCAGGAGCTGATTTTGGCTAAGGATCAGTGATTCCACCATTTTTCGATTCTTCTCTTCTTTTTCCAGCATCATCATTCTGAATTCCTCGTCTCTCCTTTCCTTCTCCAACTTCTCCTTCCGTTTCTCTTCCTTTTCCCTCCTACGCTCTTCGCGTTCCTCTTCTCTCTCCCTTCTTCGCTCTTCACGCTCCTCTTCTGCCCTTTTATGCTGTCCCTCTTGGCTTGCCAAAATTACCTCGGTCATGGATTTCATTCCCTCGAGCATCGATTGACTCATTCTGCTCACCATCTCAATCGTTTGGGAATCAGCAGGGAACTGAGATACGTTCTGGCTTTGAGGAGGTATCTGAGGTTGAGGTTGAGTCGGAGGTGAAATTGGAATCTCAGTCCGGTCTTGGTCCGCAGGAGGCTCCTCTCGAACATTCGAAGGTCCTGCATCAGCACAGGTGTTTTGTGTTCCCTTCTTTGTCTTCGGCTGCCTCTTTCGCTTCCTTGATGCCTGCTCACCCGATATGAAAGAGGATTGAGCGTCTGAATCTCCTCTGACGGACAGTTGGGGGAGAGAGTATCTGATACTCTCACTCAAGGGAAGTCTTGGCACACTGATAGGTGGGTTCACCTTCACCACTGTGTCGCCCTCAAATGCGCTCAAATCAACTCCCTGAGCTATGCAGATTCTCCTAATCAGATTCGGATAGCACAGCACCTGTCTATCCTTTATCCGGGTTATCATCACCTCGAATACATGCCTCCCTACATTAAGTTTTGCTCCGCTCCACATTCTTGCAAATCCCATTAGCACATTCCCGGATGTGGTGTGCGGATGCGAGTTGGGCCGGATCTTGGACATGTAGAACTCATAGGTTGGCATGAATTGTATCCGTAGCCATTTTGCATTGAATGTGTGTCCAGGGGCGGTCACGCTTGTCATGCTGTTAGCCAAGGTTGCATATTTCGCATATTCAGTCGTTTTGGCTCTCTTTGTCATGATCTCACCAGGGGGGAATTCGCTTTGAATCTCTGGAGTCCCGAAGAACTGATTCAGCCAGTCAGGTGCAATGTTAATCACTTGTCCCCGGATCCATGTTGTTCTGGCAGCTTCATCGATGTTGCAGAAGAATTCCTTTGTTAGCTCCACGAAGCCATCTTCGTCATGATGCAACATGAAGTTACCCCACTCTTGATTTCTGTAGAAAGTTTCAACAGTGGGGTGTGACAACGCATCGGGTCTGAACCCTTTATCTGGCACTATCATCTTCTGCAACTTCTTATACTTCTCTGCATTCTCTTTGTTGCCATTGAACTTGATCTGGATCTGTTCTTCGCTTAGCTTTTTCTTCCCATATTCTTTTGAAACGCCCATTCTTTGCCTTACAGTGTTTTCAGACCAAAACTCGACTGGTCGGATGGATCCGACGGACTCGTCATCGCTTGTGTGCCAGTCTGTTTGATCGTCTCCCTCCTGTGGCTGGTCATCCCTTGGTTCAGCCTCATCTCCCCTCTGACTTGGCTCTCGCTCTCCATGAGCTGTTTCATCTCCGACTTCCTCCTCTACCTGTTTAATTACATTTTTCATCGTATTGAGTTCACAATTTACAGGTAAAGAGGATGTAGTTACATGAAAATTACGGTCATCAACATCAGTTGATACCTCCTCCTCCTCCCTAATTCTTGCAGCTCGTCCAACTGGACGTTGGAGGATAGGCGCCATTTGGTTCATGAATTCTTGCTCCTCCTGCCGAGCTTCTTCTTCCGAATCATTCCCATCTGCAGCTTCAGTCAGAATTCCTTGAACCTTTTCTTTAAGTGCAGAGGTCATGAGAGGGTCATCTGGCTGCTTTTCCAAGATTTTGTCCAGTGCTACCGGATCTATGGAGTCTTGTGGTCCTTCTGATTGCTCA
Organism: Hygrophila difformis; assembly: GCA_030278955.1. NCBI lineage: Eukaryota > Viridiplantae > Streptophyta > Magnoliopsida > Lamiales > Acanthaceae > Hygrophila > Hygrophila difformis. The sequence continues at coordinate 27,396,732 of JAOANR010000006.1, read as the reverse complement.
GGTTGGTGCGATGGGCCTCCTTGAGTGATGAATTCTTCAATTCTGGCCGTGCCCACGAGAGGATCGATCACTTGACCTACTTTTGTCTGATATTTGATTTGATGTGGCTTTTCTCCAGCATCGATTCTGGTTTCGATCTGTTCATTAAGCCTTTTCCTTATATCCCCTCGGATGGTCTCAGCATCATGTGCAGTGGGGCCAGTCCATGCAGGAGGTTTTTCTTCTTTGATTTTCAAACCACGCCCCTGCACTTCTCCAGTGATCTTCAGCTCAAAGTCCTCCTCATTACCCCGCTCAACCTCTCCAGATTTCCTGCTTTCCAGCTCAGCCTGCATTTTTCTGGCAGTTTCTTCATCCTTTGTCTGCTGGATATTCTTTCTAATCTGCTCTTCCTCTGCAGCTTTCTTTTCCATTTCCAGGCGTTCTTCCTCAGTCAATTTTTCTATTCCCGAACCACCTGTTACTTGATCCAGCAAACCAGCTGATGCAAGCTCTTCATTGTACATCTTCATGGCTAGCTCAGCATCGGATATCACCTGGTGCTTCTTTTTCGGGGGTGGCGGCGGCATTGGCTTTTTACCTTTGTCCTTAGGATCCGTGGGCTCTGCCACTTTCCTAACAGTTGGTTCCGGTTCCTTGATCTCCACTTTCTTTTCCGGAGCCCTTGCTGGCTTATCCTTATCAGCGAACTTTATCAACCTTCTCCTCGTTCCCGGTTGAGGTGCTGGCTGATGACCTTCAGATGTAACAACAGCAGTGGAGGTTTTCTCGGGCTGCATGGGTGCCTTAGTGGTGGCAGGTGCTACAGCAGATGTTGTCATTTCAGTCTGAGCTGTCTGTACTGGAGTCCGGACTACTTCTTGTTGCACCACTGGTTCGGTCGTAGCAACTCTTTGTACTTCGGTCTGCCCTCTAGGCGGCAAAGCTGAAGCTTGTACTGCTGGCTGGGTAGGCTGTGGGTTGGTGTAATATCCAAGAATTTTCCAACATAAAATAAATACAATAAAATAAATAAATAAATAAATAAATATAATAAACATGATAAATGAATAAAGAATCATAGAAGATGAGAAATGGAATTTAAATTAAAAATGAAACAAAATTCCGAGAACCCGGGAAGCCGAAGGCAATTTAGTCGAATAAATGGTTACACGGGAACCCGACACCGATAGACTCAATAACCCGAGTCCAAATATAAAATTTGATCCGAATAAAATTAAGATAGGAAATCGGAGCCCGAAGATACCCCGGAAATCCGAATCCGGGAACGTAGAGGGATAGAAGTCCGAAAGAGAGGAGGAAACGCCCGACGGATCGCACGACCCGGCCCAGACCGAAGTCCAGGCCAGGACGGCGCGGTCGCCGCGCGCTCCAAAGGAGAGGACCGCGCCAGGTGCGCGCCAGAGGGCAGATTCGCGAATTTCGTGAATCTCTCGCCGATTCCGGATTTTTCGACTTTCGGTTGAACGTATCTCGACCCAAGACCCTTGGGGTCAGATTTTGGACGCCCTAGGTCTTAAATATCTATAAATAAGACCTCCTAAGAGCTCCGATTACATTAGAAACCCTACGAAATCTTTCTATACGTCGAAACCCTAATCCCGGAGCCGTCGGAGGCACAACACCGAGAGAAGGGACTGACTTGGACGAATTTGAGATCTCCTATCGCCTTGGTAAGATCCGATCTATTCCTCTATACATTCTTGATTCAAAAACGAATCCTAAATTCGATCTCTTCCTATTCTAAACCCCCGATCCGGATCGAGAACGAAGAACCCGACGAATCAAGGAGATAAACGGTGGACTGGAAGCCACGCCTCCGAATCAACGATCCCGGACGCTCAACAATCTGTAAGTTAACGCTTACACGGTTTTGGGAGTAGTTAAAATATTTGAATCTAGAAACTTAATCAAATCTTTCGTAAATCTGTCAACATGTGATTTCTAACGGCGCAACAGTTTTGTCTAATTTTTCCGAACCTTTAAACGACCTCAAACGGGAAAACTTAAAACACGAAAAACGTTCCAAAGACTCTGATCTAGGTTGTGTAAAAATTTCATAATTTTTCATTGTGTTTTGATATGCGAAACCGATCGTAAACGAGCCTGCGTTAGATTTAGATCTTGAAACGATGATAGATTCCTTATTCGAACTTGTTGGTGATTTCTACCTTAGATCTAGACCGATCTAGGCTTGGCGTTGAACATAAGAGTTGTAGATCTATATGTTAAGAACACCTCCGTAAAATTTCAGAAATTTTCGTGATGATTTGATATAAGAAATCCACCCCAAACCGAACTGCTGAAACTTAGATCTTGAAGTTCTTGACAGAACATAGATTCGAACTTGTTGACGTTTTTGACTAGGGTTCTAGGCCGAATTAGATCTTTAGCCGAACATGAAAGTTGTAGATAATTGTCTTAAGATGATCTCTGTAAAATTTCATTAAATTTGGAGCTGAATTGCTATGGTAGAATTCGAAATCTTTAAACTGAGTTATATGAAATTCGGACAGAACAGTACTTCTGTGAAAATTAGTGTTTTTGACCTGTTTAGGTATCTCGGATTGAAAAAGTTAAAACACGAAAGTTGTAGATCTCGACGTTTTGGAGTCAGTCCTGAAGTTTTGGAATTTTTGGAATTAAATCTGATTTTTAACGAATTTTAGAGTAAACTGTGATTTACCGAACGAAATTTTGAAATCTTGCTGAAACGGTGGAATTAGCCTTTGAGGTTGAAACGAATAGAAATACTATGAAATACGATACACGAAACAAGAAGATTAAAATATTGCGGGTTATGACTAAGCTAGATACTGTCAATGTTCTCTGCGGCTTGGGACATAAGAGCCCAAGTGTATGTCTAGGTTGACGTAAGAGCCCTAGCGAAACAGTGATCGTATGTCTAGCGGACGGATTAACTCTAATTAAAAGATCTGGATCGACCATGATACCTGTGGACATAAGAGCCCAGGCGTAAGGCTGGCGGACATAAGAGCCCTAGCGGTGGTGATCTGTGAAAGATATGAAACGAGGAGTTGCGAGAATTCCAAATTAAATCCGTATTAAATTGTGCTGTTAAATTTATGACCACTTATTTAATTACGTTGCAAGCTATATGATGATCTTATGCATCCCTATTTCTAAATTATGCGATTACATGAATTATTATGCACACATTTTCATTAAATTTAAATAAAGGCTTTGAAACCTCGTAATCTTGTATGTGTTAACTTACTCAGCACGTAGTGCTGACCAAAACCGTTTTTTTTTTCCTGTTTCTTCCAGAGCCGAGGAATATGCATCATCATATGCATTCATGGGAATTTTGGGAAATGCTTTATTTGTAAATGATACGTTAGACTAGAAATTGCATGAACGGGCCTGTTTAACCCGTATTCTGGCCGTGTTGGCTATATTTAAATTCCGCTGCATTATACTTATGTAAATATTCTTTTCCGCTGCAACTTTAATGTACTATTTTTAAATTATATATAAACGGGCTGTTTGAATGTTTAAATTCTGAAAAACCATAGCCTTGCATCTCTTTAGCAAGCTCGGAGAAACCGTGTCTTGCTAGGGAGGTGTGGCGGTGACATCCCGACCTGGGTGACCAAAAACCGGGGTGTTACAAGGTGGTATCAGAGCCCGGCTATTTTTAAACTATTATTTTTAAACCATTATTATTTTTAAACTATTATTAATATTTTGACTATTATTTTAAATTTTAAAGTATTATTTCCATGGAGAAATTTTTATTTTAAACCCCATGGGAAAAATATATATATAGTGCATAAATTATTTTTTTTGGGGGGGAAATCATCACTCGCATTTGCATATTGCATCTCTTTTCGAGAGCTTAGAATCTTTGCGAATTTTAACTTAGAATCTTTGCGAATTTGAACTTAGAATCTTGGCGAAATTAACTTAGATCTCTTGTTACACCTATATAATCTTGAGGCATGACATCGAACTAGAAACCATAACTAGAGACTGACCTTCCCTTAGTTCTAGATCGCGTTCATCTATGCGTTCGCCTAATCATAACAATCCTCGACCTTAGCCATTCCTACCCTCGTACAAATTAGAAAACTTCCTCATGTGGAACAACGAGAAAATCAAGTTTTATTAAAACACTCTTTATTCCAAAAATCTTGTTTGGATTTCCAAACAACAAACCCGAAAATTTGAAATTAGAAATTTACGAAACGTCTTATTCGAGCGATCTACCTAAACCAAGATAAGCTAATCTATACACGTGTAACAGAAATGGCGCCTAGGAGGAAACCAAGGAAGGTGAGTCCAAACGGCACTGACGCTAACCTTTCCAACACGCCCAACAACAGTGAAAGTCCTCAGAACCTAGGAGAGCAAGTGCCTCAAGCACCCAATAATATGGAAGCACGTTTAAAATCTGTAGAGGAACTCCTTGTAGCATTGGGAAATGCCGAGGTGCATAGGACACAAACAGTACCTCCGCCAGTAGCCCGAGTCAACTACTTGGCGTTAGTGAACCCTTACCACCCACCCCATTATGACGGCCAAGAGGATCCAGCCAAGTTGGAAGGATGGATCCGTACCTTTGACAAGCTCTTGAATGCTATCAAGTGCCCTGATGAGGAGAAGGTACACGTAGTGACCTACTACCTAGGAGGCGAAGCCGATGAGTGGTGGCAAAATCTCCAAACGAACTCAGTGGAAGACGAAGAAGCCTACACCTGGGAGGAACTTAAGGAAGCTTTGAGGGAAAGATTCTACCCCCTGAGCACCAAGACTGCGAAGTACGAGGAGTTCATCAACTTAAAGCAAGGTGCACAAACGGTACAAGAATACTACACCAAATTCAAGGAGCTAGTACGATTCGCTGCGAGGATAGTACCAACCGACTCTGACAAGGCTCAGAAATTCGAGATGGGTCTGAACCTTAGTATCCGGGAGATACTTGCAGTAGGACAATTCACGAACCTGCAGACGATATATGATCGCGCCGTATCAATTGCTCGAATCCAGCAATTGAAGCGTAAGGAACATGGTGAGTCGAGCAAGGACTCGCAAGGACTTGAGAAGAAGGATCGGAAAGACAACAATAACAACTCTAGGAAAGACAATGGATCCCGAAGGAAAGGAAATAAAGGTCTCAACAATGGGGGAGACGACAACCGTGGTGCGTTTATACCATGTTGCCCACGATGCAACCATGCACATCTGGTGCGCCAATGCCCGAAGCCTGGAACCTGCCGTAGGTGCGGCAAGCTTGGTCACAAGGCTAGTGGATGTCGAACGCCAGAGGAGGCGATCGAAAAGAGAGTAGATTTGGTGAACCTTCAGCAAGGAGAGAGTGACGAGGAACAAGACCAAAACCCGAACCCTCTTGAGAATAATGAGTAGACAGTTATGGGGACATAACTGAAGTCCTAAGGGGGAGAGGATGTGATACCCCGTAGTTATTTATTTTTGGAGTTCGACTCGATATCATGTATCCCAAATCATAAATAAGCAAATTCAAATTGTTTTGAACTACGTTATGGCTTGATCCCTTCACAGGGTACGTAGGCAGCTTAGAAGTCTTAATTCTAAGTTCAGTCACAAAATAATAAAACAAACAAAAGACCTTAGCACGAGAAAGGCCGAAACACAACTTCGGGGACGAAGTTGATTCTTAAGGAGGGTAGACTGTAATACCCGAGAATTTTCCAACATAAAATAAATACAATAAAATAAATAAATAAATAAATAAATATAATAAACATGATAAATGAATAAAGAATCATAGAAGATGAGAAATGGAATTTAAATTAAAAATGAAACAAAATTCCGAGAACCCGGGAAGCCGAAGGCAATTTAGTCGAATAAATGGTTACACGGGAACCCGACACCGATAGACTCAATAACCCGAGTCCAAATATAAAATTTGATCCGAATAAAATTAAGATAGGAAATCGGAGCCCGAAGATACCCCGGAAATCCGAATCCGGGAACGTAGAGGGATAGAAGTCCGAAAGAGAGGAGGAAACGCCCGACGGATCGCACGACCCGGCCCAGACCGAAGTCCAGGCCAGGACGGCGCGGTCGCCGCGCGCTCCAAAGGAGAGGACCGCGCCAGGTGCGCGCCAGAGGGCAGATTCGCGAATTTCGTGAATCTCTCGCCGATTCCGGATTTTTCGACTTTCGGTTGAACGTATCTCGACCCAAGACCCTTGGGGTCAGATTTTGGACGCCCTAGGTCTTAAATATCTATAAATAAGACCTCCTAAGAGCTCCGATTACATTAGAAACCCTACGAAATCTTTCTATACGTCGAAACCCTAATCCCGGAGCCGTCGGAGGCACAACACCGAGAGAAGGGACTGACTTGGACGAATTTGAGATCTCCTATCGCCTTGGTAAGATCCGATCTATTCCTCTATACATTCTTGATTCAAAAACGAATCCTAAATTCGATCTCTTCCTATTCTAAACCCCCGATCCGGATCGAGAACGAAGAACCCGACGAATCAAGGAGATAAACGGTGGACTGGAAGCCACGCCTCCGAATCAACGATCCCGGACGCTCAACAATCTGTAAGTTAACGCTTACACGGTTTTGGGAGTAGTTAAAATATTTGAATCTAGAAACTTAATCAAATCTTTCGTAAATCTGTCAACATGTGATTTCTAACGGCGCAACAGTTTTGTCTAATTTTTCCGAACCTTTAAACGACCTCAAACGGGAAAACTTAAAACACGAAAAACGTTCCAAAGACTCTGATCTAGGTTGTGTAAAAATTTCATAATTTTTCATTGTGTTTTGATATGCGAAACTGATCGTAAACGAGCCTGCGTTAGATTTAGATCTTGAAACGATGATAGATTCCTTATTCGAACTTGTTGGTGATTTCTACCTTAGATCTAGACCGATCTAGGCTTGGCGTTGAACATAAGAGTTGTAGATCTATATGTTAAGAACACCTCCGTAAAATTTCAGAAATTTTCGTGATGATTTGATATAAGAAATCCACCCCAAACCGAACTGCTGAAACTTAGATCTTGAAGTTCTTGACAGAACATAGATTCGAACTTGTTGACGTTTTTGACTAGGGTTCTAGGCCGAATTAGATCTTTAGCCGAACATGAAAGTTGTAGATAATTGTCTTAAGATGATCTCTGTAAAATTTCATTAAATTTGGAGCTGAATTGCTATGGTAGAATTCGAAATCTTTAAACTGAGTTATATGAAATTCGGACAGAACAGTACTTCTGTGAAAATTAGTGTTTTTGACCTGTTTAGGTATCTCGGATTGAAAAAGTTAAAACACGAAAGTTGTAGATCTCGACGTTTTGGAGTCAGTCCTGAAGTTTTGGAATTTTTGGAATTAAATCTGATTTTTAACGAATTTTAGAGTAAACTGTGATTTACCGAACGAAATTTTGAAATCTTGCTGAAACGGTGGAATTAGCCTTTGAGGTTGAAACGAATAGAAATACTATGAAATACGATACACGAAACAAGAAGATTAAAATATTGCGGGTTATGACTAAGCTAGATACTGTCAATGTTCTCTGCGGCTTGGGACATAAGAGCCCAAGTGTATGTCTAGGTTGACGTAAGAGCCCTAGCGAAACAGTGATCGTATGTCTAGCGGACGGATTAACTCTAATTAAAAGATCTGGATCGACCATGATACCTGTGGACATAAGAGCCCAGGCGTAAGGCTGGCGGACATAAGAGCCCTAGCGGTGGTGATCTGTGAAAGATATGAAACGAGGAGTTGCGAGAATTCCAAATTAAATCCGTATTAAATTGTGCTGTTAAATTTATGACCACTTATTTAATTACGTTGCAAGCTATATGATGATCTTATGCATCCCTATTTCTAAATTATGCGATTACATGAATTATTATGCACACGTTTTCATTAAATTTAAATAAAGGCTTTGAAACCTCGTAATCTTGTATGTGTTAACTTACTCAGCACGTAGTGCTGACCAAAACCGTTTTTTTTTTCCCTGTTTCTTCCAGAGCCGAGGAATATGCATCATCATATGCATTCATGGGAATTTTGGGAAATGCTTTATTTGTAAATGATACGTTAGACTAGAAATTGCATGAACGGGCCTGTTTAACCCGTATTCTGGCCGTGTTGGCTATATTTAAATTCCGCTGCATTATACTTATGTAAATATTCTTTTCCGCTGCAACTTTAATGTACTATTTTTAAATTATATATAAACGGGCTGTTTGAATGTTTAAATTCTGAAAAACCATAGCCTTGCATCTCTTTAGCAAGCTCGGAGAAACCGTGTCTTGCTAGGGAGGTGTGGCGGTGACATCCCGACCTGGGTGACCAAAAACCGGGGTGTTACAGTTGGCCTCAGGAGGAGTGGAGAAGTATGCATCAATTTCAGCGTCAGGATCCTCTTCCCTGTTCGGTTCACCCTCGTAGCCTAGTTGCTTCTCGGCGCGCTGCAAATAATCCTCAATAAAACTCCTTTGAGAGATTCTCCTCAGTTGGTCCTCCCAGTCCTTCTTGATTTTGGAGCAGAACTTACTCCGAACATTGTTGTTATAGTGCAGGACCTTCTTTCCATTAGCAGTGCTATTGCAGTATTCCAGTGCAAACTTGTCCATTTCCATGATCAGTTCCCAGTAGGAGTCCCTGTACTGATCTATCATGCCCCCTACCAGATCCTTTTGAATCCCTTCCAGGTAGGACATGTCTTCTGCCGAATCGTACGTGAGATACATCCCAGCCTCAGCTTTTGATAGCAAATTGAACTGCCTTTCATTTTTCCTTTTGGGTTTCCAGCCACCTTTGCGTATATCCACTTGTAGCTGATCCCTGAGTACTGCTATGTGCTGGGGAAATTCATCATCTTTGTTCGTCCCGTACTGTCCATACTTTCTGTGTGTGAAGATGGTTTCAAGTACCTCATCTGCAGGTAGTACTACTCCTTCTTCCAGAAAGGACTCAGTGATACTTGGATTGCCTTTTCCCCAGACAGTAGTCAGGTCGTCCCATTGTTCGCGTGCATCCTTGATCATCTTCCTCATTGTGTTCAACAGTGAGGTGTTGCGGCTTTGTTCAAATTTCTCCGCATTTTTGAGGCGTTTGTACAGGTTGAAGGTTAGCTCTCGATGCCTAGCCCGAGCTTGATCTGTAATCCACCTCTGCTCCACTGGTCCTTTTGCTTCAAACAGATATGGATTCCACTTGAATGGGAATGCTTCATACATCATGATAGCCCCACTGTTGATGACCCTACTTAGATCCATGTATTTGTGTTCGAAGGCCATCCGAACTTGAGGATCTACGATCTGGTTAGGGATGATGATGTCGAAGTCAGCTATATTTGGATCTTTTGTTCCCTTTTCCACATGCCGATTCCACACAGCCCTGTGCTCTCTGAACCTCAATTGGATGCGCTCATGATGGACTTCAGGAGTTGTCTTTTCGTCTTGGGGGGCATACCCCATCATCCTTATCCAAAACTTCTTCAGGAAGTGATAGTAGTCCCTTTCTATCGATGCAGCGACTATCGACCTTTCCTGTGGAGGAATATGCACGTCCCATCCCGGAGAAAGTTTCAATTTTTCGTCCGTAGTGTGGTCCAGAGGCACCTTATAAACTGATTTGATGGCATCTCTTGTGTCCTTAATCTCTGTTCGATCAATTGAGGCCTGGTTGCCAGCAGCCTCATATGTGCAGTCAGGCAACCCGATGCCTGAGTGCACTACCAATGCATTCCTGAAAAAGGTCAAAGTGCTTAGATGCATCCAATTTTTTTTTTTTTTTTTTTTTTTTTTTTTGAGTTTTCAAAGACTACTCAGGTGTGAAAACCAACATCCTCACATTTTGAGCTTTGCTAAGCTCGAAATGTGATTTAAGTGATTTAATCTTGAGTTTATTAAAAAATCCAAAAATAAGGTATTATGCCTTAGGACCTAGAAGGAGATAACTCAATTTATTGAGTCCAATCGGAAAAAGGGGAAAATAAAAATAAAATGAAGTGGTCATTGGACCAAAAATTCCTTTTTTAGTGGGCCATTGGGCCCAAAAGTTTGTTTTTCCAATTTTATTAAACAAGCTCGAGGCACTTGTTGAAAATGGAATGAGATGATGATGATGGAGCGGATGGCTCGAAAATGGAATGTGCAGTGGAGGAATGGCGGTATGGATTCGCTACTTCCGGATTGTTTGGACTGTCATTGGACAGTTAAAACATTCAAGGAAAGGCAAACACTATTTTTAATTTTTTTGAAAAGGTTGACTTGTTTTTATTTAATGAAAAGTGGGATGTGTGTGGTCCCATTTTTTTGGATTTTTGTAAAAAGGTAGCAGTTGAGGTGGCAAAATACTGCTACTTAACTCACACTCTTTAGTTCCATTGGGAACAAAAACACAATGTCAACCAAAATTCCTAGTACTATTTTGTCTTTTAGTGAAAAAGTGCACTGCTGAAATGGGATTGGTGTGCACTAACATGCCAAAAACAACACAAACACTCACTTTCCTCAATTTGCTGCACACAAACACAGACACACCAAAACAGGAAACGGCATTAAATGATCATCTCAGCATGCAATACTCATGAACACAGCAAGTTAAAAACACAAGATCATGCCTCTACTTAAACAAGAACATAAGATTAATCACACTACTCATGCTTAGCGAGGAGGACATTCATAAGCAAGAAAGTTAATAACATAATGACACTCTCACAGTATCCCTATGTTCATTAACTCTCACTTTTTCAAGATTTTCAACAATCCAGGAGGAATCAAGATCAAGCAGACAAGACATGAGCATATGGACTAGAACAAACAAAAGCAAAAGAATCTCAAAACTCCAAACCCACAACCATGGCGGAATCTACCACTGCCAAACCCCAGCCATCATAGAATTAAAATTTCTACAACCCCTAACACTTCTATCTGTGCTCCTGCATCAACCAACCAAAGTACCAAACCCCAACACCACACTCGGCCATTAACGATAAAAACATGGAATCACAATCCATACATGCCCAATACACAGAACCACTAAAATTGGAAATCAACTAAGTGAAAACAACCATGAAGAGGCCCATTAACACATTATCGAGAGTAACAACGCAAGAATCCCCAAAATCACAAAAACAGGGCAGTGGTTCGCGTACGAAAAGGGTGGGGAATGCTTACCAAGGCTCGGTTTGCTTCGGAGAAGACGAAGATGAGGGTTCTGATGGTTCCATAAGGGTTGCGAAAATTTGGGCAGAGTTTCCCTTGGGTTTGGCATTCGAAAGGTGCGAAGAACACAGTGGTGTACTTCGGGAGAGGTTTCGAGTGTGCGAGAGTGTTTTTCGAAAATTTTCTAAGTCCGAATGCGTGGGGAAGAAGAGGGAGGCGGAGAGGTTTAAATAGTAATGGGCCGGTCGCGGAACCCTAGCCCATGGTCGCGGAACAGGCTTACGCGACCAGGCTTGGCGACATTAGAGGTGTCGCGGAGTGTGGGACTCTGTCGCGGAGTCACGCACCGCGACAAAGTGTACCGCGACAAAATGGCGAGAAAGAATGGAGTGGTGTGTCCGTGTCGCGGAATAGGAACTCTGTCGCGGAGTCATGCTCCGCGACAAAATGTTCCGCGACAAGGACAAGCAGAGTTTAGGGATGAGTGTAACTTTGTCGCGGAATTTGCACATGGGCGCGATGCTGGGCATCGCGACAAAATGATCACTCCGCGACAAAGACAAACAAGGGTTCAGAGGTGAGTGAGATTTTGTCGCGGAATTTCACCTGGTCGCGAAACGTTGTTCCGCGACAAAATGGTCATTCCGCGACAAAGATAAACAAGGGTTGCCGATAAGGGGTGTTTTGTCGCGGAGTTGTACTTGGTCGCGGAACGTTGTTCCGCGACAAAATGGTCAGTCCGCGACAAACTTTTTGAATTTTCAAATTTTCAACGGATTGGGCCCGAGTGTGTGATATTGGGCCTGCGTCCATTTTATTTGAGTTGGACCTGAATGAATTCAGTCCAAGTAAATTCAAATCATTGGGCCATTATTTAAAATAATCTACTTGCATAAAATTAGGTCGGGTCAGTTCCATTTATCTGCAAGATTTATTCCGGATCTTAAATTTCTTTAAGTTCCGAAAATAATTTCTCAGATTTGTGGAATTTTCCCGACCAAGAACCTGGTTTTCCTTGCTTTTTCTGCTCCTTCTTTTTGGCTGGTTCCGAATTTCCTGCAAGACAGATAAATACCCATTAGGTTAGGCTTTCTCCTCAGTTCAACATCCTCACATTTAGAGTCTTGGTACTCTAAATGTTCAATTAATCTTGAGGGTACTTTTTCTGTTCTGAACTAAATATATTACATTAAACTAGACTAATCTAAGCTAATCTAGGAGTAATCAGAAGTGTAATCCTCTTAATAAACGACGCTGCATCCTCCCCGGCAACGGCGCCATGAAACTTTTGACAAGTTTCGTTAACTCGAGCTTTTCTAAAATTATACCAGGTCAGATTTATTAAATGAAAAGAGTTATGATTCACGGGAAAGGGTTTAGGGATATATCAAGATTATTATTCTTTTTATTACTCAAGTATGGTGCTTTGGCTTCAAATGGCGCTGTGGTCCTCTCTGTCATGAAATGCTGACAAATCTCATGGCATAGCCGGGATAAGTTGATCTTCAGCCTGTCACACTGAGGATCCCCGGCAAATATGCCATGATACTTCTCATCAATTCTTGCCATAAGATTTCCTGCCATGAAACTTTTGACTAATTCCCACTACATGAGTATTTTCTGAAAATTCATGATCCTGGTTTAGGTTTTATTTAATGAAACCAATTTATGATGGCGGTGTTGTGATTAAGGATATATTTATCTGTAGTCATGTTTTTATTGCTCGTAGTTAAGAAACTGTGCTCCCGAAAGCGCACGGTGTCAAAAATTGCAGTAATTTATAGTAAGACCGGATCGTTCACTGGAGGATGTGCGATAGAAGCAGGTCCCACGTCATTTACTAAGATTTTCCACTCGGTTACTCGATTCAAGTGTGATTTGACTAACAACTACTTGACAGAATCTAAATCAGGTTAAGAAAGCAATTAAAATAAAGCAGATAAAAGTATTCTAGAAAGCGAATTAAATTTAATCTAAGAAAGCAATAAAATTAATCTAAGAAAGCGATTAAGATTATTCTATGAAAGCAGATTTAAATTGGGACAGAAGGGACAGGAAGAAAAGAATAAAGATTGGACAAGATTCAGATGAAACATAGTTAAACTTCCATTTTGTTACACAGATCTTAGTTTGGGATAATCCGTTCAGTTAGCTAATTCTCATGCTCTCTGTACCATGTTCCCTTTAACAGACAGGTACTTACAGTAAGAGTTTACATGCTCTTAAGAAAATAAATTCTAAGATACCACAGACGCATAACCTCCCTTGCAATGCATTACGAAGGTATGTTAATTGTCTGTGGTGGACAAGCAACACCTGACAAATCATTTATTGAGGTGTCAAGTACCGTTATCATTCCCCCATGTCACACCCAAAGATTCTAATTAAGCCCTGAACTATCCCTTAACTCTCAGTCCTAGTAGCAGTTACACAACTCTCAATACAACCGAGTGACCTCTAAAGAAAGCAGTTAAAAGAAAGCAGTAAAGAAAGCATTTAAATTCCTATCACTCGGAGGTTTCTGAAAGTTTGACCCTGGTAGTAAAAGAAAGCCCCCGGTCAGAATGACCGAATGTGGATCAAGAATTCCCTATTCTCGGTGAACCGCTCGCAGTGTTCACTTCTCATCGGGTGGTTATGAGATACAAACTAATGAAACGAACTAATAAATTAGTTGTTCCGGATGCACTCACCCAGGACTCAAAAGTAGGCTTTGGCAGAAGAAGATAGCAGTTGAAAGAGTACTCAACCCTACCTTAGAAAATAACCAAGGCCTGAATGTTGTTCCTCTAGTATTATCTGTCACACCTTATCGGAATCCAAGTGGAATCTGACCCAGTGTAATATTTAATACAAGATTTCCAACAACCAGCAATTTTGGAAAGTAATAAATCTGAGAACCATTCCCTATCAGGTACTAGACTCTCGATAAGAACACAGACCCTTTCGGTCTAGGTGAGACCTAATCGCTGACTCTGCTTCTAATTTCCCAAAATCAACCCCCAGTTGGATTATGAATTAGTCATAACTGTCGAATTTATCCCTTACTCCGATCCGTATTTTATAAAGGAATTTTTGTTGGAATTTTAATATGAAACATCTGATTTAGATCAAGACTTCTATGTCCAAGGGAAGGATCCCAAAATAATATCGACCACAATATCTACATAATAGTATCATGCATAAATTTATAGAGAAGTGTAAAAGAAAATAACCCAAAATATAAGGTGGGTTTAGACAGAATGTGAAACACAGAGATGAAATAGCCGGAGATGAGAAGAATTTATTTGGCCAAAAAGATGACAAAAATGATCAGGATGATCCGGACTGCAAACATCTGCTATCCAGGTCCTGAGCATTTCAGGTGGGATGACTTTTAAACAGTGGAATGCCTCAAATGACAGTTGCCGCCGTCATCTCAGATTCCATTGTCTACGAATTTGGATAAAAACCCACATGTTCTATTACTGCAATAATGATTAGATGACATTGGCATATATCATCTAATATTACTACAGCTTCAGATTCAGGTTCGAAATTAAAGTAAAGAAAATAAAACTGTATCCGGATAGGAGTCAGCTGAGCAGCTATTAAAATCCCGGATGGACGAACCGCCAAGACGTCCACCGACCACTATCCGGACCATGCAAAATAACATCTAATAATTAATATACAGATCACGAGCTAGTTATCCGTGTGGGAATACCCGCCAACATTAATCTGATATATTCCTTATTAGTTGTTTCACACAACACGGGAAAAGACAAAATAAATAAAAGAAAAATATTTTTGGGTCATCTTGCATGAGAGACATTGGTTTCTCATGCAAGAGCATGGAATTAAATCCACAATCACTCTTCATGTCTAAATAATCGCTCATTCCATAATTAATTAATTAATTACAGTCCAGATTATATACTTAGATCATTAGAGTTTAATCATTTGTAGAAGAATCTTTTAATAGGGAATTGAACAAAGTTCTTTATATCAATTTAATCATGGGTTGAGATCATTGGATTTCAACCTCAAAATATTAATATAAAGGTTCAATTAGTTAATGGGGTGAGATGAAGAATGAGAATTTGGCAAAAGGCGCCACCTTGTCGCGATACAGGGTTCGTGTCGCGGAGCATGGTTCCGCGACAAAAATTTCGCGACAAAGGGGTGGGAAATAAGAGGAATGGAATTTTGAAAGTTTGGGGTTTGTTTTGTCGCTAAGTAAAGAAAACTTTGTCGCGGAACGTGGTTCCGCGACAAGGGCATAGCGACAAAAAGGTTGAAAATTGGACAAGGCATAATTCTTGTCGCGGAACAAGAGATTTTGGCGCGGAACGTGGTTCCGCGACAAGGTTGCTTCGCGACAAAGCCCTTCCAGAGTAAAATCACAAGCATTTGGGTCCTTGGTCGCTAATCAAGATTTTTTCGCGGAACGTGGTTCCGCGCCAAGGGGAGTTTCGCGACCAAGGGTTTTAAAATAATGGCCAACAAATGTTCTTTGGCACCTTTGTCACCAAAGCACCATTTTGTCGCGGAACGTGGTTCCGCGACAAAAGTTATTCCGCGACAAAGATGTGTCCAGGACACATGTCAGAAAAGTAAAGTGGAACAGTGGCATGCATTATGTGTGATCTCACCCTTTTCAGATTCAAAAGCTAAACTAAGCTTAAAATAACTAAACAGAATTTGAATCTAGCTAGAACATGCTTGAACAAAATAGAAATAAAGCAAACTAAAAACTTAAGAAACCCTAATCTAAGCTTGATCATCCATAAACATGCAACATTATCCCAAGAAAAAGTCACCAAGCAGCGACATTAAAATGCAAAAACAAGGGTCAAATGACCCAAGGAAAATGAAAACAGTAAGATCCATGGGGTGCGAGATCCATTTCATGATTTTGGGACACAAATGGAGAATGTTTTCCCATATTATTAAACGGTGTTGTTCATACTCATGGTTTGAGTACCACAAACCTTTAAACAAAAGTTTAGAACAAAAACAAAGTATAAAACTGGCTATCTAATCAAAGTGCAGTAAACTATTTCTAAACAGTGCATAAATTAAATAATACAAAAGAAAACCTAACTAAACTACCCTAAACTACACTAAACTACTGAGCTTCCCAACTTGTCTTCAAGAAGGTGTAGTTTTTCTAAAATTCTTCCAACCTTTAGCTCAAAGGAAACACCTCATATTTATAGAGGGGAAACCCTAAGCTCATGGGCCTTGATATGAGCCCATTGTGTCTCAAGACATCACACACATCACAGCTTTGTCTCGGAGCACCAAGTTTGGTCGCGGAACACACTGCATGTGGCAAAGCTTCTCGACTGGGTCTTGTGTCTCTAAAAATGTACCTTGGTCGCGGAATGGACCTTTGTCGCGGAACAGCACATCGCGACAAGGGCATCGCGCCAAGGGGCTTTGGCTGGTCTCTTCTTCATCTGGGCCACTTGGTCGCGAAGTGTTCCTTTGTCGCGGAACCATGCATCGCGCCAAGGGGCTTCCGCGACAAAGGTCTTCCTGGGCCTGCTGGATTGGGCCAGATGGGCCGAGAATATTCTTTTTGTGGGCTTTTCTATCTTTTTCCCATCTTTTTGTTTCCTTTTCTTTTTCTCATGTTTTTGGATTTTTCTAACATAAACATGTAATAAAATTACATATTTATGTCTTTTTCACACCAGCTTATTATTTTTACAATTATGCATAAATTAGTCCAATTCGACTGCTTTCTTACTTAATGTAAGACCGGAATGCGATCAAATGCCCGTTTAAGACACGGAAATGGATTGAAAATAATGGTCATTTTTGGCCATTATCAGAAACCATATCCACTTAGGAGTGTATGCTACTTAGATCTGGACGAGTAGTAAGGGACTTAACTAAAAAATTTGAAGAAATGTCGCTATATGAAGAAACACCAGTGAGAACACCATCTGAGAACGCCGATAATGCGGCGGGCACCTCTCAACCACAACAGGGAATAATGCAAGTCTCAATCCTCTCTGAACAGATGCGGCTATCGATGACTGAATCGATGGCCGAATTCATGGCTTTAATTATAAGGAACCTTATGGACGCGTTGCGGCCTGCCATGGCCGATCAGACTGACAGGATATGTGGATCCCTGCGTACTTCACAAGTAGGGGTGGGCATCGGGTCGGGTTGTCGGGTTCGGGTACCCGAAAGTCGGGTACCCGACACTATCGGGTTTCCAAAATAGCTACCCGACCCCGACCCGTATAAGACCAGGTACCCGATATTCGGGTACCCGACTTTGTCGGGTCGGGTTGATCGGGTACCCGATACCCGATAAAAATTATTTTTAAAAAAAATATATATTTTATTTATATAGTTTTACTTTTTATAAAAATACTATTATTAACCTAAATTACAGAATTCGTTCAAAAAGACTATGATTACTAATATTTAAGCAAATATATAGGTATATTCATCTATATTGTTATTAAATAATACTAATAACTATCAATTTTCTGTTTTAAAAATATAAAATTTCAGTTTTATTTATTATTTTTTAATGTTATCTTATTTATTAGTATTATTTAATTAAATTTTAGTGTTCAATGGCATTATTTATTAAAATAAAAAATATAACTCATCAAAGTTATTTACAATTCTTGAAATTTATTATCATATCATGTTCAAGGTTAATTATCCATTATTAATTCAAAAAAAAATCAATATATGAGACTTCAGAAATTTTTCAAGCTTATACATGGCTTTTCACCACATAGAATAAAATACTAATCCTACTAATTATAAAATAAGTATAAATATTGTAAAGCAAAATAAATATTAGAAAATAAATATTAAAATCTATCTATTTATTTATTTATTTTATCGGGTACCCGACCATAAACCCGACACCCGACCCGACAGTTAGTGTCGGGTTCGGGTACCCGAAATGTCGGGTTCGGGTCGGGTACCCGATACCCGACAAAAAATGCCCACCCCTATTCACAAGAGGGGTCTATTCCTGCAAATGGCATGAGTGTGCCACCAAGCATCTCAGGGCCGTATGGCGGCCCACAGAGGACTTGGGGGACAACTTTTGGCCAGGCGTCACTCCCTGAGTTTGGAAGCCTGGCGAGTGTGCCCTCATTCCCATCTACTCATGCTTTCGCTCATGCGGCACCAAACAAGCCGAACTTCGGTTATGTGGCACATCTCGTACCGATGTATACTTCATCAGGATACTTGATGGCTGTAATACCATAGAAATTACCCGAAATAATTGTAATTCACTAAAGAGACTTTTATTAAATATTTAATCACTTGCTTAAAGAATTAGTATATTGATTTTTCTACAAAACAACACTTGAAAAACTATATATGTAAATTTGTCTTTTCCAAAAGAAATATGAATTTCAATATCATTGGTAATAGAATTATATAGTTTATGGAATATTTTTTTTTAAATCTATTGTTTAAATTATATATATAAGTTTTTATATATATACACATTGGTCTTGAAAATTATTATGAGGATAGTATGTGAATATTTTAAGTACTTTGATATTCATTATGGAATAAAAATAAAAGTATGAGTTTTTATGTGAATCTATGAGAATTAACTTTTATATATAAGAAAATATATTCATAGATTATAATTTTTATTTGATGATGACATGAAGACTTTGTGGTTTGAGTATTGTTATGAATAAAATAAAACCATGCAAGTATATTATTATTATCTTTTTGAAAGCACATTAATATAAATACAATACTTGAAATAAATAAATAAATATTATATTATCATATCCAACTCATTGAGTATAAATGCATGCCACTAAATAATGGCAAGAATATTGATTTTTGTAGATAAGCTAATACTTCAATCATTTTCATGATACACTACTTACACAAATATAAGGTTAAAAGCAATTGCAAGAAATTTTCTTCCTAAACAAATAGATGAAAAATCCACATGATTAACAAGTGTCTTGGATGAATGGCTAGCAAAGAAAGGTGATCAATTATCTCTTGAACCCACCAAGATTAATAGCCTCCATAATAGGCAAACCATTATGTTAATAGACAACATGATGGACAAAATTAATAGCCTCCCAAATTAATAGCCTCTTTGTTAGGCTATAAGGACCAAATGAGTGCATACAAATACTCTAACCATTATTGCTCAAGACACACTTAATTGGATGATTGGTGAGGTTGTAATCACTCTCACAATGTGTCATGTTCAATTGTTCAAATCATAGCCTATAAATAGAGGGAGTTTCTAGCCTTCAAACACACCAATCTCATCCATATCATTAGCCAAATTCACTACCCATTTTATTCTTCAAAGTTCTCCCACATAGTGAGCATATCTTAAGGATTGTGGAGTCTTGTAGGCTTGGCAACCTTCATCATTCTAAGAGTTCTAACTCTTCTCAACACTTGGTTAGTAAGATATCATCCTTGAAACTTGTATCTTAGAGATCTAAATCTTTTATTTTTATACTATAAATTCGATTTCCCTCTATTTGTCGAATTTCAGCGAAACCCGTAATTTGTGGTGCGAATCTTGTGTTATAACGGCCATTATCTTTAAATCTCCTTGCTCTTATACATCAATTCAGTAAGTTAACACTCTCTCTTTAAGTTTGGAGATCCTCATCCATGTTTTAAGAGTACAAAATTAGAATTCCCTCATTATACCAAAATCTGTCCGTTTTTGGTTTACGTAATGATCCATCTTTTTAAAATATTTTGGTTCATTATACCTCAAAGGTTCCTTCATAAAACTTGTTCCTTATTGAGTTGAGTATATTTCTGGAAACTTTTATAATTTTTAGAACTCATATGAAAAAGTTATGGGATCCGCTTTATCGAAAGGTCGAAATCTCTTTTTGTTGAAATCTAAGAAATGATAGTGTTTCTGAAATCCTCATTTTTGAAGGTCTTAAGTGTTTCAAACCAAAATGGTTTATTCATGAAAAATATTTATCTATATGTTATCTACCTTGTAGTAAAATTTTAGAATTTTTGGTCGCAAATTACTATTTTTAAAACCTGTTGAAAATTATAGAGTCACCATTGAATTTCTGACAGAATACATGTTCTGAAAAGAACTCAATTTTTGAACTATTTCCATACCTTATTTTGGAAAGTGTAAACATGAAACTTGTTCAACTATGTGTTGAGTATCTACAGTTTAAATTTCAAAGCAATCGCCTTTCATATGAATTTTTAAATTGACTTGGCGTAAACTGCGACATTGGACTTGATATTTGGTCCAAATGAGAAATTGTTGGATTTTGAGATCCATGAAATGATATTTTCATATCTATGAGATATTGATATGGGAGTTAAATGTTGAAATGATATTTGGCATTATTGAATGCCCTTGTTATGAGGTTACTCCCGTGAAATTGTTGAAAACTCTTTTAAAGAGGATATTATGTGGAAAAATTGTGAAAAACTCTTTTAAATCCATTGTGCACTATTAACTTGAGTAAGATGCCATACTTGATAGAGGGCTAATGCACTAGGGATGTGTCTTGCGGGGCCTCCCCCTCTAAATATGCCAAGACGGCATTGTTGATAAATTGTGCCAAAACGGCGTTGTTGCATGTATGAGTCTATACTCTTGGGTGTATCCGTGATGGGTTACCCAAGGCTCCGGAGTGTGTCTGTATATGAGTCCGCTGCATGCTGATCATGACTTATGATCGATATGATATGATATGATATATGGAAAATGGTGTCCTCTTGTGCATAGTTGCTACAATGGTAAGAATGAAAGTTATTTATTTTGTTAAAGGTAATGTGTGTGATCATTTTAAAAGAAAAAGTGAAAATTATTATTATTATTTTTTTTGAGTGTCAACCACTATTTTAAAACCCACTTCTTGAAGTGGAGCGGGTTGACTTACTCAGTACCATTGTACTGATAAAAAGTTGTTGTGTTATCTTTTTACAGATATTGGAGCTGACATATGAACTGTATCTCATGACATGAGCATTTGGGGATGGGATTACCTTTCATCAAAAGATTGTTGCTTTAAGGAACCACGTACTTTTAAATATTAATGTCATATATATATTGCCTTTAGTTTATGCTTCCGCGTGAGAAAAAACAATGACTCTGGTATTAAGTACTTTAAATTTTCTTATGTCTATATTTTATAAAATTGGCAATTATTTTTAAAGTTCATACTACAAAAATTTATATTTAGCCGCAGCACTTGTCAATTAAGTTAGCCAAAGGGCGAGCCTGACTGACAAGTGTGGCGGTAACATTCTGAAACCTTATGAGGATGAATTTCGGGGTGTTACAATGGCGGCCAACGCTGCACCAGGCTGTACGACGGCCTCCGGTGGACTTGGCATGACGCCACGTCAGGCTGCGACACCTCATGTGCCGAATGATCAAACCACACCTCTTGTGGCAGCACCATTGAACCTTGGTTGGATGCCGCCAACACTAGGGGCAGACACCACAACCATGTGGAGTGGCCGCGACACCTGCCACACCAACCATCATGCCTCCTCTAGCCGCCATGTCTACTATGCAGGCACCTGGTTGGATGCCACCAACATTAGTGGGGCAGGCGCCGCCGATATGTGGAGTGGTGGCAGCATCTATACCAGCCACCATGACTCCTGCCACACCTCTAGCCGCCATGCCTCTTACACAAGCACCGACGGTCTCACCCGAGTTGCTCGCAGATATGATGCAGCAACATTTTGGAATTCAACTGAGGCCGATGGAGCGGCCTACGTACAGGAAGCCATACCCTGATTGGGTAGAAACCATGCAGCCGTACCCCAGGCGCTTTAAGATGCCCGAGTTCACCACTTTCTCAGGGGACGATGGCAAGTCCACTGTAGAGCATGTGGGCAGATTCATGGCTGAATGTGGTGAAGCGGCGGCTAACGACTGGCTGAAGTTGAGGCTGTTCAGTTCATCCCTCACTGGACCTGCCTTCGCATGGTTTGCATCTTTGCGGCCTTACTCAATTCAAAACTGGGCCAATCTTGAATGGGCATTCCATGACAGGTTCTATATGCCACTGTCACGGGTGAGTCTCGCAGACCTTACTAATGTCAAACAGTTTGCCGATGAGGCAACAAGCACCTTTATTAACCGACTATAGCGGCTTAAGGGCCGATGTACAATGGCAGTCCCTGATAAAGAGATAGCCAATATCGCAGTGGCTAACATGTTGCCAAAATTGAAAGAGCATTTAATTGTGCAGGATTCCACTGATCTTGCCCGGCTAGCCGAAAAAGCGGCTCGCTTGGAAAAAATCCTGGAGGAACAAGAAGCACAGCGTCATCCTATGTGTGGAGTCCACTTCAAGAAGATGAGATTTAGAGACGAGGAAGACGAACCCATGGAAGTGGTTGTTGCAGAGTTAGTGAATACAACCAAACCACATACTTGTGCGGCCCTCAAACCGCCTAGGCAGAAGAAGGCCAAGTATAGGCCTGATGAAGACCTCTTTGACATGGGAAGAGCAGAACAAGTGTTCGACTCATTACTAAAAGATGGAGTGATAAAGCTGCCTGAGGGGTAGAAGTTACCGGCGGCCGAAAACATTTGGGACCGATCATTCTGTAAGTGGCATAACTCGTACACCCATAGTATCACTAAGTTTCAAGGCTTTAAAAATGCCATTCAGAACAAAATAAAAGAAGGTCGTTTAAAAATTGCATGTATGAAGGTGGATGTTGAGCCTCTCCCCTAGCTTCATATTCGTGCCTCGGGATTCATCCCAAATCTGGAGGATGGTGGCCTGACTGAGGATGGCGCATGGCTGAGGATGGTGGCCTGACTGAGCATGCGTGAATGTGGCGGCCGAGGCGAAGGCTAATGGCTGCCGGGTGACGTGAGCGAACAACGGCCGGGTGTAGGCTGATGGCGAGTGTAGGCTGATGGCGGCCGGGGCTGAGCTGAGTGGAGGCTGAGGTGATACTGGTAGCAGCCTGGGCATCCGGAGTGGCGGTCTGGGCAGGAGTGGCAGCCTGGGCTTGAGTGGCGGCCTGGGCATGAGTGGCGGCTTGAGCAGTTCTCGCGACGTCCTGTTGCAGAATTGTAAAGATGAGTCAAACAAGCATCAAGTGGACAGTAAACAGACGAGCAAGGCCAAGGATACAATCACACCTTAAAAGCCATGCCGTGACATGACAAGGCAACAAACCCTTGTAAGGGAATGGCGGCCTGTCCCAAAGAGGATGGAGGCTGGTGACCTTAGGTGGCGGCCCGAGCAGTGGCGGCTCGTGCTCCCTGGATGGCGGCCGGAGCAGATGTAGATGGCGGCCTGGCTACTGGACTGATGGGTGGCGGTCTGGAGCTGGCGGCTGGCGTAGCTCCATCAGCTAAATTCTCTTAAAAATGCAATGCATGTTTGAGGGATACTCAATCGAATTGAGAAAATAATAGGCAAACAGCTAGCATGCCATTGTTCTCTAGAACTCTATGTCAGAGGCGAGGGATGCTCATCAAATAAAAGAATCAAACGTGAGGATGATTTGGCTAGTTCCTAAGTCATCAAGCAAACAAGTAAGGTGCACAATCGACATACAAATGAGATAAGAGGAAACAGGATGCCCATGCAATTCAAAATCTCAGATGCATTCAGCATGCGATTTAGAGTCTCCATGCAATTCAAATTTCGTCCAACAAAGTTAGAGAATTAACCTGATCCATGAGTCGAATAAGATCAGATGACTCAGTACGCAAGGAGTTGGCGGCGCATAGCAGGACCAAGCTGGAGGCTGGCGGCGTTTGGCTGGCGGCCTTCCCGGGTTAGCGACCCTCACTGGCGGCACCCGTAGGGATGGCAGCTCCTCAATGCTGGCGGCCTCAAGCGAAGATAGCGGCTCGATCCGAAGCTGGCGGCCCGGGTCAAGATGGCGGCATCTCGGAGAGATGGCGGCCTTCTTGGGCTGGCGGCCCTCACTGGTTGGCGGCGCTCCAGCAGGAGTTGGCGGTGCTCAGGCTGGCGGCTCGAAGGAAGTTGGCGGCCCTGACAACAGGCTGGCGGCGAAGAGCGAGGCTGGCGGTGCTGGGATTATTGGCGGCGCACGCAGGGACTCAGTGGCGGCAGTGCTCAGACTGGCACCTCGAAGGAAGTTGGCGGCCCGGACAACAGGCTGGCGGCTGGCGACGAAGAGCGAGGCTGGCGGCGCTGGGATGATTGGCGGCGCACGAAGAGGCTGGCGGCGAAGTTGTTGGCGGCGCGTCTGGGCTGGCGGTAGAAGCTCGATCGAACGATGGCGCTCGAGACCAGGCTGGCGGCGGGCGACGGTTGGCGGCCCGCGGAGAAGCTGGCGGAGGGTTTCGGATGGCGGCTAGCGGCGGCATACGGAAGGTCCAAGGCTGGCGGCTGGCAGCGTCCTAATGTTGGCAGGCGATCCACCATTGGCGGCCCGCAGGTGTTGGCGGCTGGAAGGGTATTGGCGGCTCGCGGCGACAATGGGCGGCCCAAGGAAGGAAGTTGGCGGCTCGGGGTGCTCCTCAATGGCGGCGCGTGGCGGCCGACCGACATAAGTGGGCCTAGATCAAGTGGACAGATCTGTCTTAAAATGCTAATCAGACAAATTGCGCGAGGGGGCATCTGTTAATCCAATAAGTAAAATTAGGCCCATTACATTCCGGCCCAACATTCAAATAAACCGGCCCAGTTCATGGTTGAGCCCGGGACGGAGGTCGTTGAGTAATGGCGGCATACTTGGAGAAGATTGGTAGTCCATACATTAGCCATGGAGAGAATCATGGGAACATTGATGATAGAGATGAGTAATGGCGGCATACTATGGCGGCATACTTGGATAATGTAATACCCGGGAATTTTGCAACATAAAATAAATAAATACAACACTTAAATAAATATAATACATGGATAAAGAATCATAAGAAAATGAGAAATGGAATTTAATTTAAAAAGGAATCAAAATTCCAAGAACCCGTGAAGTTGAAAATAATTTAATTAAATAAATTATTGCACGGGAACCAAATATAGATGGACTCAATATTTCGAATCCGAAATTAAATTGAGATCCAAATAAAATTAAGATAGGAGTTTTGTAATACCCTACATTATTCTAAATATATTTTAAATTAATCCATTTATTTATATATTAAAATCATTATTACGTGTGTAATTACTATACGCATAATTATTAATTAACACTTTATTTTATAATAATAATAATAATAATAATAACAATAATAATAATAATAATAATAATAATAATAATAATAATAATAAAACAATCTATATATATACATAGCAAAATAATTGGAAAACAAATATTTAGTCTATATTTATTAATATGACAAGATTCACTCTATTTTTAGTATATTGTCAAATCCAATATGATAGGAAAAGATTTGGAATAAATCTTTGATTCTAAATCCCTAAATGTAACGCCCAGTACTCCATTCAAAATTTAATCTTCTTCATCTATTGTGTTATTCAAATCAATTGTATGTACACAAAAAATAAATAGAAGGAATTAATAAATTAATAAATAACTACAACAATATATATTATATATTTAATGTAGCGTATCTTAAGATGATATGCAATATATATTATATATTTAATATATGTGTAGAATATCTAGAAGATAACAAAAAGATAGTTGGAGTAAATCTTGGGAAGATTTAACTTCCAATTTTGCCGACCCTTCACCCCTTTTTAAACAACATTCCCATCATCTTCATAGGGGGTTGCTAAAAAAAAAGATTTATACATACAAAAAAAAAGAGAAGAACGAAGAGAATAGAAAAAAAAATATAGAGATTAGATCGTTGAACGACTTCGACGGAGAAGAAGGCACTTGGACGAGATCCAACACTCCACAGCCGTAGCTTGGTGAAGGAGGGAGAACGGAGGATCTCGCAGGACGAACGAAGGACGTGGAAGCCACGCCTACGAATTTGGCGAGCCGATAATCCAATCTCAAGTAAGTTGACACTTACATGGTTTTGGGAGTAATTAAAACACGTAAAACTAAAAGCTCCATCAAATCTTTCGTAAATCTGTCAACATCCGTTTTCTACTGGCGCAACAGTTTTGTCGAATTTTTCCGAACCTTTAAAAGTCTTCAAACAGAAAAACTTAAAACACGAAAAACGTTCCTAAGGCTTAGGTCTATCTACTGTAAAATTTTCAGAATTTTTAGAGACGTTTTGATATTTGGAATCCACCCGAAACCGAACTGCTGAAACTTGGATCTTGAATTTCTTGACAGAACTTAGGTCCGATCTTGATCACGTTTTTGACATTAGTTCTAGGCTGATTTAGATCTTTAGCCGAACATGAAAGTTGTAGATAAATGTCTTAAGAAGGTCTCTGTAAAATTTCATTAAGTTTGGAGTTGATTTGCTATGGTAGATCTTGATAATTTTGAACTGCTGTACACGAAATTCGGACAGATTAATGATATGACGAAAATTGACGTTTTTGACTGTTTTGGTATCTCGGATTGAAAAACTTAAAACATGAAACTTGTTCGTCTCTGTGTTTTGGAGTCACCGGTCAAATTTCAGAATTTTTGGAATTAAACTCGATTTTTAATGAATTTTAGAGTAAATTGTGGTTGACCGAGTCAAATCTTGAAATCTTGTTGAAACGGTTAAATTTCCCTTTAAGGTTGAAACGAGTAGAAATTCTTTGAAAAAAGATACACGAAACGTGAAGGTTAAAATATTGTGGGTTATGACTAAGCTAGATACTGTCAATGTTCTCTGCGGCTTGGGACATAAGAGCCCAAATGTATGTCTAGGTTGACGTAAGAGCCCTAGCGAAACACTGATCGTATAACTAGTGGACGGATTAATCCTAATTAAAAGATCGACCATGATACTTGTGGACATAAGAGCCCAGGCGTAAGGCTGGCGGACATAAGAGCCCTAGCGATAGTGATTTCTAAAAGATGTGAAACAAGAAGTTTGCGTGAATTCCAAATTGAATCTGTATTAAATTGTGCTTTTATATTTATGGCAATTTATTTAATTACTTTGCAAGCTATATTTAAGATCGTATGGAATCCATGACTTTTAAATTATGCGATTAAATTATTATTAAATGAATAGATTACATTATGCACATGTTTCCTTTAAATTTAATTAAAAGCTTTGAAATCTCATAAACATGTACGTGTTAACTTACTCAGCAAGTTTTTGCTGACCAAACCATATTTTTCCTTTTTCTTTCAGAGTTGAGAATTATGCATCGTCATATGCATACAAGGGAATTTTGGGAAGATATATTGTTTTGAATTATTATATTAGACTAGATCTTGCATGAACGGGCCTGTTTAACCCGTATTCTGGCCGTGTTGGCTATATTTAAATTCCACTGCATTATACATATGTAATTATTATTTTCCGCTGCAACTTCGATGTATTATTTTTAAATTATATATGAATGGGCTGTTTGAATATTTTAAATTCTGAAAAACCATAGCCTTGCATCTCTTTAGTGAGCTCGGAGAAATCGTGTCTTGCTAGGGAGGTGTGGCGGTGACACCCCGTCCTGGGTGACCAAAACCGGGGTGTTACAGGTTGGTATCAGAGCCCGACTTATTTTTAAATAAGTATTATTATTGTAACACCCCGGTTTTGGTCACCCAGGCCGGAATGCTACCGCCACACCTTTCTAAATAAGACACGACCAAATCGGGCTTATTTAAAAAGATGCTAAGGCTAAAGTTGTACCAATACTTTAAAAATATTTAAAAACCAACAATTAGTGCCCGAAATTTAAAACAGAGTTAAGTCTACCATGCGTAAAGTATAATAGTGCGGAAGCTAAACAGGGCCAAAACACGCGGCCAAAACCATAGTCCAAAGTTCCAAAGTTCAGTGCAAAATTTAAATAGAATAAAATGCGACAAGTCTTTAGGGAGAAAATCCCATCCCTCCATGTGAATGCTTACTCTTCGAAATCTGAAAGAAAAAAACAGGGATAACAACAAATCAGTACAAACGGTACTGTGTAAGTTAACAAACCACACAACAATTTTGGAAATCTTAATAAGATTATATATATATTTAATTAAAGAAGGTAATTTACATCATGAATAAAATTATTTAAAATCTCGCATACGCCAAAAATAAATCTTTTACAGTTGCTCAATATGATCGAGGACACCCCATTAACATATCCTAGGGACGAACCCACAGGACCAACCTTTGGGACTTTATACCCACAAGGACTCAAACATATCCTAGGGACGAACCCTTGGGATCAACCTCTGGGACTCGTACCCACGAGGTAAGTGCATGCAGCGGACCCTATACAGACACACTCCGGAGCCCTAGATAACCCATACGGATACATCTAGGAGTATAGACTCATACATCACAATAAATAAATGCCGTTTTGGCTACAAGAGGGGGCGACATAACACGCCAAGTGCACATACCCTCAAGAAATAACAAGCATCCCACTCGATCATAGATCACAAAGGTTTTTGTGTTTTTTTTTTTAAAAAAAATAATAAAAAATATATATTTATATATATATATATAAATTTTAAGAAATGTTTTTACTCATTTAATAAATTATAAGAACTTTCATCAATTCAAAAATTGACTCTTAATAATGTCCATAAGTATCCCTACAACTAGATTCTTTTCAAACCATCAAATATAATGCTGGCTTGATATATTCCAGTCATTAAAAGAATTGTTCCAGACGTGAGGCTCATCATTTCCAAAAATTACAGAGACTCATACCAACAAAATCCATCGGTTTTGATAAATATAAAGATATATATATCCTGCCAAGATTACTCCAAACTTCAAATCCATGTGTATATCAGTAGAATAATTGACTCTTGAAATCATTATATACATACATAACTATTTATATATAGAAATATAAATACATTTATAATTTATTTAAAATTTAACACTTGTATAGTGCATTCGACAGTTAGCTTAAAGAAGAAGAACTTAAGGCCAATACTTTTAAAAAGCCAATAAGAACACAGACGACTTAAAAGAGACAATCTCGAGAGGACCAAGCATGCGATTTTGACTAACATAGAAACTTATTAACTACACAGTCCAGGGCTCTATATATATATATACATATATATACACAAGGATATACATACATACAACATTAGAACACATCATCTAAATTGGTAATTTTGACAGGCTACCTTTAAAGTTTTTCCAACCTAATAACTATTGATGTGGATTTGCAACATATACGCACATGGTGAAAGTGAGGACGAGGCAGAGACAATTGATATTAACAAAGGAAAACAAAAACATACATATGAACAGACTTGCGAATAATGGCTGACAAAAAAAAGAGAAGATCGGGACTCCCAAAACTTTGTGTGAGGAGAGTTAACTTACATCCTTAATAGTTGGTGTTGGAGAGTTCTAAAAGTGACGACAGCCACAACCTTGAGAGTAACACAGGAAATAGAAACGGAATGCACCACCTACTGCACTCCATCGAGTGACGTCGGAAGGTTAGATTGGATCCTAAATGACAGTCCGAATTAAGATATCGAATAGGGAAGAACTGTACTCACTGTATAGCTTTCTACGAATGGAAAATGGAAAACTGAACCACAATCCTGAGAGTTCACTCTAGTGACTGCAACTTTGGATAAAAGAATGATACATCAGAATCTTATAATCGTCCATTCGGGGTTGACGAAGAGAGGTTGAGTTGAACTATACTTACTGGAATTCGGAATCGGAAATCTGGAGGACTTGGAACAAGGTCTGCCCGCTCACACACTATCTGAATTCTTTCAAATGGGAAGTTGAGGAGGAGTGCTTGATTATAACAATGAATCGGTGCAGTGAATTTCCTAAGGCCTTAACTACAGCAACGATTGGATTCTCCAATTCACCTCTCATTACTGGTTGTAACTGAAAGGAATAATCAGGCAAAAACGCACCAGGGAAGGAGCTGATACGTTGGGACAATGGAAAGACTCCTATTGCTCTATAATGACAGTAATTGCAATAGAACGGTTAGACTTATTTAGGCTATAATGACAGTAATTAAATTATAAGGTGCAATATTTCCTCCCAACTTTTCGGTGGAACAACTGAGCAAGTAGTCTGACTCCTATTAGCAAATCTTATCCAGCCAATTACTCTATCCAATCGACACTAGGGCAGTGGTCTTCAAATTGAATGAATCCTCTTTCCTTCATCATTCCAAATTTACTTATCATTACAAATTGTGGGTCCGGTCCCTATTCAAATTTCCCAATTGTAATAATAATAAAAATAATGATGATATAATAATAATAATAATAATAATAATAATAATAATAATAATAATAATAATAATTCCTAAGTGAAATGAATTTTGCTAAATGGAATTCTTTCGGGTAATTTCTCGGGTATTACAGTCTACCTTCCTTAGAATTCAACTTCGTCCTCGAAGTTGGGTCGCACTCGGAAAGAGAAAACCAATGTAAACAAGTAATTGGCACGCATGGAAATATTTAGGCGAAATATTTAGGCTGCTTCAATTTTTACCTTGATGCGTGACAACTCTCTGCGGGGTATCACATCCTCCCCCCCTTAGGACGGCAGTTATGTCCCCATAACTGCTCACGAGTCGCGTTGGAAAAGGTTGGGATACTTCTGCTGCATATCCGATTCCAACTCCCACGTCGCTTCCTCCGTGCCATGATTGGACCATAATACCTTTACCATTCTCACGGTCTTGTTTCTTGTGACTCTTTCTTTAACGTCAAGTATCTCGATCGGATACTCCTCGTACGTCAGGTCATCATCCAGCTCAATTATATCAGTTTCCAAGACATGAGTTGGATTGTGTACATATTTCTTTAATTGAGAAACATGAAACACGTTGTGAACTCGTGATAACTCTGGTGGAAGAGCCAACCGGTAGGCCAAGGTACCTACACGGTCTAAAATCTCGTATGGACCAATGTAGCGAGGACTCAGCTTCCCTCGTTTGCCAAACCGCATCACCCCCTTCATAGGTGACACCTTTAGCATGACCTTATCTCCCACTTGGAATTCCAATTCTTGTCGCCTCGCGTCGGCATAGCTCTTTTGGCGATCTTGTGCGGCCTTCATCTTTTGTTGGACGACTTTGATTTGTCTGCTCATATCTTCAATGAGCTGAGGTCCAACAACTACGGAATTGTCATTCTTTGCCCAGCATAGCGGACTGCGGCACTTGCGTCCGTAAAGAGCTTCGAACGGTGCCATGCCAATGCTAGCATGGTAACTGTTGTTATACGAGAACTCAATTAGCGGCAAGTGGTTCTCCCAACTTCCCTTGAATTCAAGTACGCACGCTCTAAGCATGTCCTCAAGCGTTTGGATCGTCCGCTCAGTCTGACCGTCGGTCATCGGATGAAAAGCCGTGCTCATCTTGATTTGGGTTCCCAAGGCTTCTTGTAACTTTGTCCAAAAGTTCGAGACAAACCTACTATCTCGGTCAGAGATGATATCATGTGGTACACCATGCCTTCTGACCACATTCTCGATATATGCCTTGGCCAGTTGATCCATCGACCAGTTATCTTTCATTGGTATAAAGATGGCAGTCTTCGTCAACCGATCAACTATTACCCAAATTTTGTTCATCCCTCGGGGAGATCTTGGTAAGCCCGAGACAAAGTCCATGGAGATACTATCCCATTTCCAACTTGGGATCTCCAACGGCTTCACTAACCCCAATGGCTTTTGGCGTACCGCCTTCACTTTCTGGCAAGTCAGGCACTTAGCCACGAAGTCGGCAACATCTTGTTTCATCCGCGGCCACCAATAAATTTTCTTCAGATCCTTATACAGCTTGTCACCTCCAGGGTGCACTGAATAAGGTGTACTATGGCCTTCTTCCATCAGTTTCCGCTTCAAGTCCTCGCACTTGTGAGGAACGCACCATCTTCCTTTAAAGCGTATACTTCCGTCATCATGGACGGTGAATCCTACCGCTTTTCCCTCGCCAATCTTCTTCTTGATTCTCTTGAGATTCTCATCTTCCGGTTGTGCTCCTCGGATCTCATCGAACACCGTAGGTTCAATGGCTAGGGCATTCACCATTTCTACCACAGTTCCATAATGGACTAGTTCAGTATCTAACTTCGCCAAGTCCATATATAGTCCCGAAGGTAAAATGAGGGTGTTCGCCGTATGCCTTGTTTTCCGGCTTAATGCGTCTGCCACGACGTTCGCCTTTCCCTCATGGTAAGCTATGTGCAGATCGTAGTCTTTGATCAGCTCAAGCCATCTTCTCTGCCTCATATTCAACTCCTTTTGAGTAAATATATACTTGAGGCTCTTGTGGTCCGTGAACATCCGACACGTTCGCCGTATAAGTAGTGTCGCCAAATCTTGAGAGCGAACACTACCGCGGCCAATTCCAGATCGTGCGTCGGATAATTCTCCTCATGTGGCTTGATTTGTCGCGACGCGTAAGCAATAACCCTCTGGTTTTGCATAAGTACGCAACCAAGTCCTTCTTTTGAAGCATCACTGTATACTTCAAAATCTTCTGTTTCCGATGGTAGTGCCAAGATCGGTGCTGTTGTGAGTCTTTTCTTGAGTTCTTGAAACGACGTCTCACACTCAGCCGACCATTCGAATTTCAACCCTTTCTTCAACAATTGGGTCATCGGTCTTGCAATCTTTGAAAAATCCTTCACGAATCTCCTATAGTATCCGGCTAGACCAAGGAAACTTCTTATTTCCGTCTGACTAGTTGGTGCTGGCCAATCAGTCACTGCAGATATTTTTGCCGGATCAACCGACACTCCTTTAGCCGATACTATATGTCCCAAAAATGTGACTTCCTTCATCCAGAATTCACATTTGGACAGCTTCGCGTACAATTGATTCTTTCTCAAAACTCCGAGCACTAGATGAAGATGCTTCGCGTGCTCCTCCTCATTCCTTGAGTAAACTAAAATGTCATCGATGAATACGACGACACAAGAATCTAGAAACTGTTGGAAAACACTATTCATGAGGTTCATGAATACCGCGGGAGCGTTCGTGAGACCAAAGGACATTACGGTGAATTCATAGTGCCCATATCTCGTACGAAACGCTGTCTTCGGTATGTCCTTCTCGGCTATACGCAGTTGGTGGTATCCAGATCTCAGGTCGATCTTGGAAAATACCGAAGCTCCTCTTAGTTGATCGAAAAGGTCTTCGATCCTGGGTAGCGGGTATTTATTCTTAATCGTTACTTGATTAAGACCTCTGTAGTCTATGCATAGCCGGAGTCCACCGTCCTTCTTTTTGACGAACAGGACTGGCGCTCCCCATGGCGATGTGCTTGGTCTAATATAACCCTTTGATAACAACTCCTCGAGTTGTTCCTTCAGCTCCTTCATCTCAGCAGGTGCCATACGGTATGGTGCCTTCGACACCGGCTCAGTCCCAGGTACCAGGTCGATTGTGAACTCAACCTCTCGCTCAGGAGGCATTCCTGGTATATCTTCGGGAAAGACATCAGGGTATTCATTCACGATTGGTATCCTGTCGATCTTGTTTCCCTCGTCTTCCAAATTATGTACGTAGCATGCATACAGATGATACCCCTTTTGCATGAGATTGCAAAATTTTAAGGCATTCACCACCTTGGCACTCCTCTTTTGAGGTTGCATGTAGTAAATGACTTTTCTCCCTCGACTCTTTGCCAACGAGATCTTCTGCTTTTGGCACTCAATAACGGCCTTGTACTGAGTCAGCCAATCCATCCCCAAGATGATATCAAAGTCCTTAAGGTCAAACTCTATAAGATTCGCGAAGAATTCGGTGTTTTTAATCACTATCGGGATCCCGTCGTATCGTTTAGAGCACGATACTACCTTACCCGACGGTAATTGAATTCCTAAGTTAATGCTCTTAGGTGCTGGTAGATCTAACGCGGCTAAGATTCTCGTGGAAATTAAAGAGCAACTTGCGCCCGAATCAAACAAAACCTTTACAGGTACGCTTAATGCAGTGAACGTACCTCTGATCACTTCGCCTTGAGTGGCCAAATCCGCTTGATTGATGACGTTCAGACGTCCCATGGCTCCGCCTTGATTTCCTTGCTGGTTGCGATTCTGGGGTGGCCCTTGAGCTTGTTGGAACCTTTGTCCTTGATTGTTATGCTGATTCGGCCCAGTTGGGCGATTCACTAAGTCCAGCCTCTTCTCAATTGTCTCCTCTCGAATTCTACAATCCCTCCTCATGTGGCCTTCTCTGCCACACCTAAAACAAGACCCAGGTTTCGGGCATTCGCGCACCAGATGCGGAATGTTGCATTGCGGGCATCGGGGTATGAAAGCACCCTGATTCCCAGGCCTCCGATTTCCATTGCCTCCTTGGTTGAACCCTTTGTTCTCAATTCTTCTTTGTCCTTCATTCTTTGCCAGGTCGTTCCCTTTCCTAAAGTTGTTACCATTGTTGTTGTTCCGGTTCCTCTTATCAGATTGATTCGAGCCCTTGCTCGAGTCCCCATGATCCTTGCGCTTCAACTGTTGCACACGAGCGATCGCCACCGCTCGATCATAGACCGCCTGAAGTGTAGTGTGCTGTCCTCCAACCAGTATCTCTCTGATGTTGAGATTCAACCCCATTTCGAATTTCTGAGCTTTGTCAGAATCCGTTGGCACCAGTCTTGGAGCAAAGCGAACTAGCTCCTTGAACTTCGTGTAATATTCTTGCACCGTCTGTGTGCCCTGCCGAAGGTTGATAAACTCCTCATATTTAGCAGCTTTCGTGCTAAGTGGGTAGAATCTCTCTCTCAGCATCTCTTTAAATTCCTCCCAAAAGTAGGCGTGTTCGCCCTCAGCAAGCCCTTGTTGGTGGTTTTGCCACCATTCA
This sequence comes from Hygrophila difformis, assembly GCA_030278955.1. Classification (NCBI taxonomy): domain Eukaryota; kingdom Viridiplantae; phylum Streptophyta; class Magnoliopsida; order Lamiales; family Acanthaceae; genus Hygrophila; species Hygrophila difformis. The sequence continues at coordinate 27,361,765 of JAOANR010000006.1, read as the reverse complement.
TCCGCCTCCCCACTTAAATAGTACGTAGCTACTCTCACTTTCTCATTCTCGGGGCATCTGACGGCGTTCAAAAGCTTGTCAAAAGTCCTCATCCAGTCTTCTAACTTTGCGGGATCCTCTTGTCCTTCGTAATGGGGCGGCTGGTATGGGTTTACCATTGCCAGATAGTTAATACGGGCTGCCGGCGGAGGTACCGCCGCTTGGGCCCTATTAACTTCGGCGTTGCCCAGTGCTATGAGGACTTGCTCTACTGTCCTCAGCCGTGCATCTACAACATTGGGTACAGCGCCCGCCTGACCTCCAATGTTGGGTGGATTTGCACCCACTGGCCCATTTGCTTCATTCGGGTTCAATGGTGCCCCACCTTCAGCGGGTACATTAGGGTTGACATTGTTAACAGCAGGGTTTTCCCTTCGCGGTCTTCCCCTTGGCGGCATTCTGTTAGATAAGCACGCAAGGGTAAGAATCAAATTCTACGGTAGGTTAGTAGTCAAGTTATCTCAAGTACGCAGAATTCTAAAAGAGACGACGCAACAAAGGAAAAGGAAAATGCTTCACTAGATCATTTAGGAAAAATATTATAAAGCAGCTACAATGGAAGGCAAATCAAGGTAATATGAAATACGGAAAGCAATAGATAATCCAACGATATGATGCAATCAATCTAGTAGATAATCGGGAGAATAGCCGAGGAGCGCCCTGTCATGCTCATACTCCCCATCGGAGTCAAGAGGTATCGGTGGGTCCACTATCTCTGCCTCTGGTTCCTCCTCATCCACGCCCTCAATATCAATATACATGTCCGGGTCCTCCTCTTCTTCCTCTTCCTCCTCAGGTTCCGGTGCATTGAGTCGGTTTTGAAGGTCAACAATCTCATGCTCCAAAGTAAACACACGTCCCCTAAGCATGTGGTTGTTGTGTTGCTCCTCATGAAACAGAGTTTCAAGAGCAGCGATGCGGCCCAAATCCTCCTGTCGAGCATTCCTCAATTTCTCCAACTCTTTCTCGATACCCTTTACATGGTCCTTATATGCACTAACCTCATCACGGCTATGTCTTAACTCATGCATGATGCTAGTCATCGAACATAGCATATCGGTCATCATGTTAAAAAGCTTTGGGTCGGCCATCTAAAAATAAATTTTTAACAAATCAATATCTTGCACATTTCAAGCACATATGTTAATGCATATGCAACCCCCAAAAATAGTATTTTGAGACTTGTCGAATTTTTGAGATATATTTTTCCATGGGTTTTAAAATAAATTTCCTTTCCATGGAAATAATATTTAAAAAGCTTAAAAATAATATTTAATATTTTGGGCCTCTATATTGGGCCGAAAAATAATAGCTTTTAAAAATAAATATTTCGGGCTCTGATACCACTTTGTAACACCCCGGTTTTGGTCACCCAGGCCGGAATACTACCGCCACACCTTTCTAAATAAGACACGACCAAATCGGGCTTATTTAAAAAGATGCTAAGGCTAAAGTTGTACCAATACTTTAAAAATATTTAAAAACCAACAATTAGTGCCCGAAATTTAAAACAGAGTTAAGTCTACCATGCGTAAAGTATAATAGTGCGGAAGCTAAACAGGGCCAAAACACGCGGCCAAAACCATAGTCCAAAGTTCCAAAGTTCAGTGCAAAATTTAAATAGAATAAAATGCGACAAGTCTTTAGGGAGAAAATCCCATCCCTCCATGTGAATGCTTACTCTTCGAAATCTGAAAGAAAAAAACAGGGATAACAACAAATCAGTACAAACGGTACTGTGTAAGTTAACAAACCACACAACAATTTTGGAAATCTTAATAAGATTATATATATATTTAATTAAAGAAGGTAATTTACATCATGAATAAAATTATTTAAAATCTCGCATACGCCAAAAATAAATCTTTTACAGTTGCTCAATATGATCGAGGACACCCCATTAACATATCCTAGGGACGAACCCACAGGACCAACCTTTGGGACTTTATACCCACAAGGACTCAAACATATCCTAGGGACGAACCCTTGGGATCAACCTCTGGGACTCGTACCCACGAGGTAAGTGCATGCAGCGGACCCTATACAGACACACTCCGGAGCCCTAGATAACCCATACGGATACATCTAGGAGTATAGACTCATACATCACAATAAATAAATGCCGTTTTGGCTACAAGAGGGGGCGACATAACACGCCAAGTGCACATACCCTCAAGAAATAACAAGCATCCCACTCGATCATAGATCACAAAGGTTTTTGTGTTTTTTTTTTTAAAAAAAATAATAAAAAATATATATTTATATATATATATATAAATTTTAAGAAATGTTTTTACTCATTTAATAAATTATAAGAACTTTCATCAATTCAAAAATTGACTCTTAATAATGTCCATAAGTATCCCTACAACTAGATTCTTTTCAAACCATCAAATATAATGCTGGCTTGATATATTCCAGTCATTAAAAGAATTGTTCCAGACGTGAGGCTCATCATTTCCAAAAATTACAGAGACTCATACCAACAAAATCCATCGGTTTTGATAAATATAAAGATATATATATCCTGCCAAGATTACTCCAAACTTCAAATCCATGTGTATATCAGTAGAATAATTGACTCTTGAAATCATTATATACATACATAACTATTTATATATAGAAATATAAATACATTTATAATTTATTTAAAATTTAACACTTGTATAGTGCATTCGACAGTTAGCTTAAAGAAGAAGAACTTAAGGCCAATACTTTTAAAAAGCCAATAAGAACACAGACGACTTAAAAGAGACAATCTCGAGAGGACCAAGCATGCGATTTTGACTAACATAGAAACTTATTAACTACACAGTCCAGGGCTCTATATATATATATACATATATATACACAAGGATATACATACATACAACATTAGAACACATCATCTAAATTGGTAATTTTGACAGGCTACCTTTAAAGTTTTTCCAACCTAATAACTATTGATGTGGATTTGCAACATATACGCACATGGTGAAAGTGAGGACGAGGCAGAGACAATTGATATTAACAAAGGAAAACAAAAACATACATATGAACAGACTTGCGAATAATGGCTGACAAAAAAAAGAGAAGATCGGGACTCCCAAAACTTTGTGTGAGGAGAGTTAACTTACATCCTTAATAGTTGGTGTTGGAGAGTTCTAAAAGTGACGACAGCCACAACCTTGAGAGTAACACAGGAAATAGAAACGGAATGCACCACCTACTGCACTCCATCGAGTGACGTCGGAAGGTTAGATTGGATCCTAAATGACAGTCCGAATTAAGATATCGAATAGGGAAGAACTGTACTCACTGTATAGCTTTCTACGAATGGAAAATGGAAAACTGAACCACAATCCTGAGAGTTCACTCTAGTGACTGCAACTTTGGATAAAAGAATGATACATCAGAATCTTATAATCGTCCATTCGGGGTTGACGAAGAGAGGTTGAGTTGAACTATACTTACTGGAATTCGGAATCGGAAATCTGGAGGACTTGGAACAAGGTCTGCCCGCTCACACACTATCTGAATTCTTTCAAATGGGAAGTTGAGGAGGAGTGCTTGATTATAACAATGAATCGGTGCAGTGAATTTCCTAAGGCCTTAACTACAGCAACGATTGGATTCTCCAATTCACCTCTCATTACTGGTTGTAACTGAAAGGAATAATCAGGCAAAAACGCACCAGGGAAGGAGCTGATACGTTGGGACAATGGAAAGACTCCTATTGCTCTATAATGATAGTAATTGCAATAGAACGGTTAGACTTATTTAGGCTATAATGACAGTAATTAAATTATAAGGTGCAATATTTCCTCCCAACTTTTCGGTGGAACAACTGAGCAAGTAGTCTGACTCCTATTAGCAAATCTTATCCAGCCAATTACTCTATCCAATCGACACTAGGGCAGTGGTCTTCAAATTGAATGAATCCTCTTTCCTTCATCATTCCAAATTTACTTATCATTACAAATTGTGGGTCCGGTCCCTATTCAAATTTCCCAATTGTAATAATAATAAAAATAATGATGATATAATAATAATAATAATAATAATAATAATAATAATAATAATAATAATAATTCCTAAGTGAAATGAATTTTGCTAAATGGAATTCTTTCGGGTAATTTCTCGGGTATTACAATTATTTTTAAACTATTATATTATTATTATTTTAAACTACTATTATTTTTAAACTATTAGTATTTATATTATAATTATAGAAGAGCCCAAATTATTATTTTTGAAATTTCCTAGCCCCAAATATTTGAGCCCAAGTGTTAATTATTTTTGACCCAATATAGAGGTCCAAGAATTTTAACTATTATTTTAAAGCATTTGTTCCATGGAATAAATTCTTATTTTTAAAACCCATGGAAACTTGAAAATATATATATATATATATATATATAGTGCATTTATTTTTGGGGGGATCATCATGTGCATGTGCATATTGCATTTTCTATATCTTAGAGAACTTAGAAGCGTGATATATTCTAACTTAGATCTCTTGCTACACCTAGATAACTTAGAGGCTTGACATCGAATTAGGAACGCTAACTAGAGACTGATCTTGCCTTAGCTCTAGATCACGTTCATCTAAGCGCACGCCTAAGCATAACAACTCTCGGCCTTAGCCATTCCTATCCGAGTACGAATTAGAAAATTTCCTTATGTGGAACAATAAAAATCAAGTCTTTATTAAAACACTCTCTATTCCAAAAATTTTGTTGGATTCCCAAACAACAAATCCATTTCAAACGCACGGCTCATTTATTATATATATATATAATAAACAACTTCAAATTGTTTTGAACTACGTTATGACTTGATCCCTTCACTTGGTACGTAGGCAGTTTAGAAGTTTTAATTCTAAGTTCAGTCACAAATTAATAAAACAAACAAAAAGACCTTAGCACGAGAAAAGCCGAAACACAACTTCGAGGACGAAGTTGATTCTTAAGGAGGGTAGACTGTAATACCCGAGAATTTTGCAACATAAAATAAATAAATAGATAATAAATAAATACAACACTTAAATAAATATAATACATGGATAAAGAATCATAAGAAAATGAGAAATGAAATTTAATTTAAAAAGGAATCAAAATTCCAAGAATCCGTGAAATCGAAAATAATTTAATTGAATAAATTATTGCACGGGAACCAAATATAGATGGACTCAATATTTCGAATCCAAAATTAAATTGAGATCCAAATAAAATTAAGATAGGAGTTTTGTAATACCCTACATTATTATAAATATATTTTAATTAATCCATTTATTTATATATTAAAATCATTATTACGTGTGTAATTACTATACGCATAATTATTAATTAACACTTTATTTTATAATAATAATAATAATAATAATAACAATAATAATAATAATAATAACAAAACAATCTATATATATACATAGCAAAATAATTGGAAAACAAATATTTAGTCTATATTTATTAATATGACAAGATTCACTCTATTTTTAGTATATTGTCAAATCCAATATGATAGGAAAAGATTTGGAATAAATCTTTGATTCTAAATCCCTAAATGTAACGCCCAGTACTCCATTCAAAATTTAATCTTCTTCATCTATTGTGCTATTCAAATCAATTCTATGTACACAAAAAATAAATAGAAGTAATTAATAACTACAACAATATATATTATATATTTAATGTAGCATATCTTTAAGATGATATGCAATATATATTATATATTTAATACTCCCTCCGTTAAGAAATAGTTGTTACATTTGCATAGTTGTTACTATTCACTGAGTAACTTTGATTCAAATTTTTAACACTGTTATACAAGATAAAACATAGTCAAGTGGGATCTTGTTAGATTCGTCTAATCGCGTAGTTTTAGAATATCAAATTTTTATAATTTTTACTTTTATACAATTTGAGATATTAAGCGTTAAAAGTGTGCATTGGATAACGTGAAATGCAGAAATGTTACAATTTTAAAAAAACGGATGGAGTATATGTGTAGAATATCTAGAAGATAACAAGAAGATAGTTGGAGTAAATCTTGGGAAGATTTAACTTCCAATTTTGCCGACCCTTCACCCCTTTTTAAACAACATTCCCATCATCTTCATAGGGGGTTGCTAAAAAAAAAAGATTTATACAAACAAAAAAAAGAGAAGAATGAAGAGAATAGAAAAAAAAATATAGAGATTAGATCGTTGAACGACTTCGACGGAGAAGAAGGCACTTGGACGAGATCCAACACTCCACAGCCGTAGGTTGGTGAAGGAGGGAAAACGGAGGATCTCGGAGGACGAACGAAGGACGTGGAAGCCACGCCTACGAATTTGGCGAGCCGATAATCCAATCTCAAGTAAGTTGACACTTACATGGTTTTGGGAGTAATTAAAACTCGTAAAACTAAAAGCTCCATCAAATCTTTCGTAAATCTGTCAACATCCGTTTTCTACCGGCGCAACAGTTTTGTCGAATTTTTCCGAACCTTTAAAATCTTCAAACAGAAAAACTTAAAACACGAAAAACATTCCTAAGGCTTAGATCTATCTACTGTAAAATTTTCAGAATTTTTAGAGACGTTTTGGTATTTGAAATCCACCCGAAACCGAACTGCTGAAACTTGGATCTTGAATTTCTTGACAGAACTTAGGTCCGATCTTGATCACGTTTTTGACATTAGTTCTAGGCTGATTTAGATCTTTAGCCGAACATGAAAGTTGGGTATGGTTCTGAAGCAGGTGCCGCGCAAGGTAAGGGAAGCAGATAGCCAGCCACCCATGGTTGAGGTGCCGGGTGGCAGTGGGGTTGTGGCCGTTGCCAAGGGTCGGGAAATGGGCCCGAGGTTTTTAAGCATCCTACCGCCTGCCAAGGGTACTAAAAGGACAAGATTGGAGGAGGGGGAGTCGAATGACAGAGTAGAGGAGATTGGAGGGGAGTGATGGGTGATTTTCACTACTCATATTTTACCACAAGCGGATGGTTGTCATCAAGTAATAAAAACCGGTGAATACCGGGTCGAACCCAAGGGAATTCAGAATATTAATTCATTCTGGAGAAAACTTAGTCATTTTAAGTTCATTAATAATATATATTATATTTTGAAAAGAGTTTGTTTAATTCTAATGGTGATTAAATTAAAATGATAGCATTAAATTTAAAAATAAAGCAAGTTAAAATTTTAAAATAATAAAAATAAAGATAAGATATATGGTTGTAATGATTTAGAACATGCCATCTTTATATAAAAGTGAAATTGCATAATGATTTAGCATTTCCCAATGTCTAAAAAGATCAATTTCAGCAGAATTAATGATTTTATAAAGATTAAAAATATGCCAATTTCCTAATTTTCATAATTTGTAAAAACAGACTTCATGGAAGCAAACTAAATTATCTAACATTCTGCAATCATCAGTCTAGGCATAAATTTGAGTCTTTCCCAAGCATACAAATTTTTCTATTGTGATTAAATGACACATTTCATTTCCCAAATCAGCGTGTACATGCCAGAATCTATTTTAATGTGATTTATTCCCAAGACCGGTACTAAAATCTAATCTCCACTTTTTATCTCCCGATTTAGCAAAGCAGAAATCATACATATTAGATTCTAACATTTAAATTATGCAGAATAGTGTAAATAATCTAACAATTATGGTAAAATAACAATATAACATGGTAATATGGATTTTAATACTAAATTTAGAATGTGAACAGATTATAATTTTTATCATATTATTGAAGACAAAATATGCAAAATGATCGATCAGTCCAGATTTAGCAGATTAAAAATGCAGATTTCAGATTTTTGCCAAAACATAATTGTCGATAAATTTCAGGCATCCAATACATAATCCTAATTCAAATTCTAACAGTTCTTGCAGATTAATCCAGATTACACAGATAAACATCGACATTTATTATACTTCCATAAAACATAAATTTGTACTTCAAAAGTAATTCTGAACTCCCGTTCTAGAATACTTTTAACACGAATAACGTAGAAATCCGTTTACAAACATGGAAACAGTAGGAAATTATGTTTAAAAGCAAATCCTAAACATTACAAAGCGAGAAAAAGAAAGACAACACCTAGAATGCGAAGAACACAGTCAGCAAGACGTTCTGATCACTTCCTTCGACATGATTCGGTGTTATCGGCCTTCTTCTCCAAAGTTGCAGAGCGTTTCCAGAGAGTTTCTGTGGTGCCCAAAACGGCGCTCGGAAGGGGTTTCAGGCGCCACCAAGAAGAGTCGGCGCATCCTGACAATTTTCCCAATTTTCTGATTGCGGTGCCAAAAGTGGCGTCTGGAGGCTGTTTTAGGCGCCGCCAAGAAGGTGCGGAACATTCTGAAGCTTTTTCACCTCTGAAATTTTTCTAAGCGTTGAAACGGTGCCTGTTGCGATGCTCGGAAGGCAATTTAGGCTCCGCCATGCCTGTGCGGAGCCTCCTGGGAAGATCTCAACTCCGAATTTTTCTAAGTCTGAATCTTGGCGCATATCACATTAAATATTCCTTATTTTCCAAAATAAAGCTTCCGAACATATCTTTTCATCATTTAAATGCCTGAAACAATATTGCAATGCATTAGGTTTGCCAAAGTCTTATTAAAAACACATAAAAACATGATAAATTTAACTTAAATAAGTCAAATCTAACCATGATCACTTGAAAAATAAAAACACATGAAATACACCTAAAAGTGCAATAAATTAAGGTAAAATGCACTCATTTTGAACATATTGTGGTACAATTCAAGCTTGTATAAGTGTGGTTTCACAAGGTGCATCAACATCCTCACACTTAAATATTGCTCGTCCATTGAGCAATGGAATTAATTAACACATCAACATGCCAATTAAGATAATAAAGATGAAGTCACTATAGTTTTGCCAAATCATAGATTTCAACAACACAATGAGCTAAAAGGGTTCAAAGTTTAATGTGCTAGAACAAGGTAAATTGTCATGCATCAGCTGTCACAACCAGATATCCAAAGCACTTACAGTACAAAAGGCGGATCAATCACACATAGCAACTCGAAATGGGAGAGGGAATAATGTAAATATGCTTTTCTATTCCAGTCTTCAAATATGCTCAATTAATGACTCGGTTTCACAATTATTCTAGACACTTTGGCTAAGTTGTAGACGGTTGAATTCCAAAAGCTACTCATGTCTAAGAATACATGCCAGTCATATAGCCAAGAGTTTATAAATATTATGTTTAATACCCCTTTACTCAACATTATCTCTTTTTTTTATCTTGCATTTTCTATATATTTTTTTTCTTTTTCTTTCTTTTTGCAAGATATAATTACTGTTTTTCTTCATTTCATTTTGTTTTTTTATATAGGGGTTTTACTCTGACTTTATTGTAATTAAGCATTTAAGGAGACATGGAACGAGCATATTCATATAAAAATAATGATAACTCTCCACAGGACAAGTAAACCAGTCTAATTAATCAAAAAGCTTTCTGCAAAGTAAATAGAATTGTCACCAAAGTTCGAACAACTAGCATGACAATTTAACAAAGTCTTGGACTTTAAACTAAGAATCATAATGCTCATTAAGTTGTAAAATTGGATCTAAGCAGAACAGTTAGACTTATTCGGATTTCTCTTAAGATTGGCTGTGATGTGGTAATTCAAATAATAGCACACTGTGAAAACACAATTTAATATAACATATTCAACATATCCAACCTAAAGCATTTACCATATTTATTCTAAACATAAAGAAATATTAAAAACATAACTAAGCTCTTATCCATTTATTCCCATGCAATTTAGTAAACATAAAACATGAAAAGATCACACCTGGAATCTTTAGGGCTTTGAATTTCACTTCATCATCACGGCTGTCATCTTGCTCCTTTGTTGGCATATCCTGCTTCTAATATGTATATATAGCAATTACTCAAGAAAATATGATTGTTAGTGCATATGGGAATTCCAAAGTAATCAGAATCATAAAACACCATCCATAACTCAAATTATAACATTTAACCGCAATTTCCAGCAGCTTTAATAAGTATGGACAGACTTTATAGATAATAAATTTCAGAATTCACCAAAAGCAAAACATCATAAGTTCTAGAGCAAAATTTACAGCAAAATGCCAACAACTATAGCAAAATATACCCTCATTCTTCATGATAATTCAACCATGGATAATGTATTAAATAAATTGTTTATGCATTGAATAAACTAAATGGACCTGTTGATGAAGAATTTCGAGAATGTGATCATAATAGAAACTCCTCCATCCTCACACTTAAACTGAACTACCAGTTTAGTTTAAGTGCATAATGGAAGATTTAAAATGGGGGATTAAAACTTTTTAATTTCAAAAATAAGAATATATCATGCATTTAAAAAGTTAGACTGAATTAGATCATACCTTTTAAATAGATAAAAATTTTCAGCTTTTTTAATATGATCTATACATCATAATTTGTTGATTTTAATGCCTGCATTGTGTAAAATCATAAAGATTTGACACTTCAACAACATTAATCCCGCTTCTTTCATCAATTATCATGGTTATTTACTTTCCTATTATCAAATCAACAGCTCACAACATTCCAGTTTAACATGATTCAAGTAAGAGCTATTTTATTAGAATTAAAAACATGCTTAAACATAACTTAAACATAAATATAAACTTAACCACATGCTCACCATATTAAATACAATAAACCACCTAAGTAGTGCATAGCAGAGCAAACCAATATTCATAGCAAAAACATCCAACGAAGTAGCGAGGTATTTCTTACACATTATTTGTGGAACCTGGTTACACGAAAACTTTGGGTTAGTGTTAAATATATGCATTCCTCCCCATCCTCACACTAAAGTTTAAACCAAAAGTTTAACTTAAGTGCAATGTATAAAGCAAACATATATCAACCTAGAATGTGGTATTTAAACAACTAAATGACCAATATATTTTATTTTAAAAGCTATAAGTTCTAAGTCTCTTACAAATTCAAGAAAATCAATTTCTAGAACTTAAAACTTATTATTAAAAAGAACACATTTTTAAGTTATAAAAACTCCCTTTTTGTTAAAAATTTCAAATTTAATGCTTAAAGTTCACCAAATTAGCAAACTAGTTCTTATTAATGATTTGAAATAATGATCAAGAACTTTTAGTTTATTGTTTTAAATAATATAAGTTTGCCTTTTTAGTTAAAAATTCATCGGATGAGTTTTTATGATAAAAATGTTTCTTTTTCATAAATTAGAAAAACATGAAGTTTCAAGCTTTAATGTTACCAAAATTTATAAATGTAGATTAAAACAACATGGTTAACAATATTCATAGATCAACTTAAAAGATTAAACATGTTATTTTAACCCATTTTTATAAGAAAATTTCAGATTTCAGATACTGTAATACCATTTTCCAAAGAGCTGTAATATGAAATTTTATAACACTCTATAAATTTTGGCATAGGGCTTGAAAATATATTTTAACACTCATATTGTTCATTTTAAACAAGGATTTATACACTTAAACCAATTTTAATCCCACATTCTACATAACCCAAAATTTAATTAACAACACAAATACTAACAATAACACATACCAAATCACAAAATTGGACGGATTATTGAATTAGGATAGCTATACTTACCCCAAATTGAAGCTTTGAGGCACTTTAACAAGAAATCCCCAAATTTGAGAAGCTAGGGTTCTTGAGCCTCAATTTCAGCTTCAATTATCGAGTAGATTTCAGCTTCTACTTTCACCACATAACATTTACTATTTAATTATTAAATTAGAAATATGGTGGGCATATTTTATTAACAAAATTAAAAACCTAAACAAATAAGCATAACGTGACATAAAATGAAAATAAAAACATGCATAAACCATAAATATGAAAATAAAGACAAACAAAACATATTATTATTATTTTTATTTTCATTTTTTTAATTTTTTAAAGGAACTGTGGTGGAAAGGAATTGAGGATGATGACTACGGTTGTGAGATTCAATAGAGAGAGGAATGTGAAAGAGAGAACAGGAGGGAGATGACTATATTATTATTATTATTATTATTATTATTATTATTATTATTATTATTATTATTATTATTATTATTATTATTATTTTAAGGTTTAAATTAAATGGGTAGGTTTTTAACCCAATTAGAGGATCAAAGATTAATTTTAAGCGAATTGAGGATGAATTGGAATGGATTTTAAGCATAAAAGTTTGTAAAAATTCGAGTTTGGCAAAAATCCAGTGGTTCCCATTTTATGCTACATATGGTAATCAAACAAGTGTTTACGCATCATTGGTGAAAATGATGCCCAAAATGCCTTGCTTGTGTTACTTTTGGCGCTTAACTGAGTTTTCGAAAACCATTTATGAAGAGTGGCATCTAAATTCAGTTTTGTGCAAATTTTGTAGCAAAAAATAGGGTGTGATTTGCTTAATCGAAACATAATATTCTATCCATTTTCCTATTCATCTTTAAAAAAATTATCCTAATGAGTTCTAATCATCTCCTATAAATATTTATAAAATTATGTTTATTTTCATCAATCCCTCTCATCAATTTATCTCAGCCTTTTCTCCTCTTTTATTTAAATCACCACAAAAATTCTTTCAATTATTGATCACTTCCTTTCTTGTCTCGTCTCATTTCAAATGCATAAGAATCACTTCAAATTACATATAATGAAAATCATGCAAGAACCACTCTTTTTTTTTTTATAGTTAGTAAGACATATAAACTAAAATAAAAGAAAATCAAACATATTAAGAAAAAGATACAAATAACTATTACTAAGCATGCAAAGGCAGTATGTGAATTCCCTTTCCTAATCAGCTTTCAAAGACAAATGCACCATTTTCTAAATTAAAGGTCTAAATGGTGGGTGCACTTCCATGATCCTGTCATTCATGAGTTATAAGGTCAAATTACACATCTTTATACAACAATTTAAATAAATGTAATGCAATCATAGGAGAATTATTGATAAACATTGTATAATATCAACATTCCCTTAAAAAAAACTCATTAAAGTTGTAATGTTGTCAAGAGGTGGAATTTAATCTCAAATTTTCTAGCATCCAATATCAACACTCGATGTAATGCATTTAATTAAAAGTAATCTAATTTATTGAGAAATACGTAACTCAAGTGTGGTGCTAATACCTTTAAATGAAGTGTAGGTGGCTTTTCAATCGAGGCTATCCACTTGAAATCCTCAATTATATATGCTGCATACAACTCGCCGCCATCCTCACACTTGTTCTCTTGCAAACCTTCCTCTCTTTTAGATGAGAAACCCAATATTCTTTCAAATTTTAGGATCACACACTGATTTAGCTCGATGCCCTTGCACGACATAGAATAGCAAAAAGTTATAACAATATTTAAAAAGTAGAAATAATATAAATATATTTAAATGAACTCAAAACAACATAATTTTCATAACAATTCCCCGGCAACGGCGCCAAAAACTTGATGGAAATCACTCTCATATTTTACCACAAGCGGATGGTTGTCATCAAGTAATAAAAACCGGTGAATACTGGGTCGAACCCAAGGGAATGCAGAATATTAATTCATTCTGGAGAAAACTTAGTCATTTTAAGTTCATTAATAATATATATTATATTTTGAAAAGAGTTTGTTTAATTCTAATGGTGATTAAATTAAAATGACAGCATTAAATTTAAAAATAAAGCAAGTTAAAAATTTAAAATAATAAAAATAAAGATAAGATATATGCTTGTAATGATTTAGAATATGCCATCTTTATATAAAAGTGAAATTGCATAATGATTTAGCATTTCTCAATGTCTAAAAAGATCAATTTCAGCAGAATTAATGATTTTATAAAGATTAAAAATATGCCAATTTCCTAATTTTCATAATTTGTAAAAACAGACTTCATGGAAGCAAATTAAATTATCTATCATTCTGCAATCATCAGTGTATGCATAAATTTGAGTCTTTCCCAAGCATACAATTTTCCTATTGTGATTAAATGACACATTTCATTTCCCAAATCAGCGTGTACATGCCAGAATCTATTTTAATGTGATTTATTCCCAAGACCGGTACTAAAATCTAATTTCCACTTTTTATCTCCCGATTTAGCAAAGCAGAAATCATACATATTAGATTCTAACATTTAAATTATGCAGAATAGTGTAAATAATCTAACAATTATGGTAAAATAACAATAAAACATGGTAATATGGATTTTAATACTAAATTTAGAATGTGAACAGATTAGAATTTTTATCAGATTATTGTAGACAAAATATGCAGAATGATCGATCAGTCCAGATTTAGCAGATTAAAAATGCAGATTTCAGATTTTTGCCAAAACATAATTGTCGATCAATTTCAGGCATCCAATACGCAATCCTAATTCAAATTCTAACAGTTCTTGCAGATTAATCCAGATTACACAGATAAACATCGACATTTATTATACTTCCATAAAACATAAATTAGTACTTCAAAAGTAATTCTGAACTCCCGTTCTAGAATACTTTTAACACGAATAACGTAGAAATCCGTTTACAAACATGGAAACAGTAGGAAATTATGTTTAAAAGCAAATCCTAAACATTACAAAGCGAGAAAAAGAAAGACAACACCTAGAATGCGAAGAACACAGTCAGAAAGACGTTCTGATCACTCCCTGCGGCATGATTCGATGTTATCGGCCTTCTTCTCCAAAGTTGCAGAGCGTTTCCAGAGAGTTTCAGTGGTGCCCAAAACGGCGCTCGGAAGGGGTTTCAGGCGCCACCAAGAAGAGTCGGCGCATCCTGACAATTTTCCCAATTTTCTGATTGCGGTGCCAAAAGTGGCGCCTGGAGGCTGTTTTAGGCGCCGCCAAGAAGGTGCGGAGCATTCTGAAGCTTTTTCACCTCTGAAATTTTTCTAAGTCTTGAAACGGTGCCTGATGCGGCGCTCGGAAGGCAATTTAGGCTCCGCCATGCCTGTGCGGAGCCTCCTGGGAAGATCTCAACTCCGAATTTTTCTAAGTCCGAATCTTGGCGCATATCACATTAAATATTCCTTATTTTCCAAAATAAAGCTTCCGAACATAGCTTTTCATCATTTAAATGCCTGAAAAAATATTGCAATGCATTAGGTTTGCCAGTGTCTTATTAAAAACACATAAAAACATGATAAATTTAACTTAAATAAGCCAAATCTAACCATGATCACTTGAAAAATAAAAACACATGAAATACACCTAAAAGTGCAATAAATTAAGGTAAAATGCACTCATTTTGAACATATTGTGGTACAATTCAAGTTGTATAAGTGTGGTTTCACAGGGTGCATTAGGAAGACACGGCTCTTAGCGTTAGGCTGGGTTGATTCGACGAGGGGGATAGATTATAAGAGTGATACGGATTCAAGGGCGGAAAGCTGGCAGATGCGGTCGAGGGTATGTGATCCCGTGACCACGGAGTGACTTCCCTGACAAATCAATTATATGGCTTTTAAGGACTTTAAGATTCTGTCATGGAACGTTCAAGGGCTTACGGGAGAGGATACGCAGAGATGGCTTACAAATTGTATACGGTCAAATCAGCCGGATATTCTTTGTATTGTGGAATCTCAGGGAAAGTATGATAGGGTTCGCATGGTATTTTGGTGACTCGGTTATGAACCTCTTCACATCCAAGAACGGTAGGTCGGGCGGGGGGATTATGGATTTTCAAGGCGGGAGGCTGTGCGTGTCAATGCACGATAGTTGATATTCAGAGCAGGATGATCAGGTTGGAGTTGAAGGCGACAAGATTGGCTTAATATTCAGCAGTTGGCGACCCTTTTCAACGGGGCTTGGATCGTGATGGGGGATTGGAATGAAATCACGTCAGAAGAAGAAGTGAGTTGGGGAGTCTTTCTGCCGGAGCGGGCAGCGGAATTCAGGGAGATGCTCGATGCATGTAATCTCCTTAGCATTTCGGCGGTAGGGACCATGTTCACTTGGATGAGGCGAGTAGGGGCAGATAAGAGGATTCAGAAGAGGCTGGATAGGGGTGTGGCGAATATGGAATGGCTAGATATGTTTGGAGAGGCGCGCATCCAGCATCTTGCGCGTATAGGGTCCGACCATTGTCCCCTTTTGTTGCTGTGCAATAATTCCCTCGATGTGAGGAGACCTCGGCCGTTTAGATGGGAGGCTGCATGGGCACAACATGAGTCATATGGTGAGGTGGTGCGACGGTGCTGTGATAACACATCCACAACTCCTTTTACATCCATGCTGGGGGAGACGAGCCGCTAGTCTATGAAGTTTAATGAGGAGGTTTTCGGTAATATAGTGGATGGGAAGAAAAGACTGTAACACAGGAAAAGAAGGATTGAAAAAAGGTTGGAAGTTTGGGATTCTGCATGGTTGATCCGGTTGGAAGGGGAACTCAAGCAGGAATTGGAGAGGGTGTTGTTACAAGAAGAGCAATTATGGTACCAAAAATCGCGAGATAAATGTGTGACGCTGGGAGACCGCAACAAAACGTACTTTCATGCTCGCACCAAAGTTAGGAGAAGGAACCGTATCTATGGATTACAATTAGATAATGGGCAGTGGCAGACAGATCAGGGTATTCTCCAAGCTCACGTGCATGATTATTTTGGTAAGGCATTCGAAGAAAAGGAAGCCGAAGGGAGCGGCGGTCCGTTGCCGAGGCTGCCTGCTGTGGCTGCATCCTGGATGGAGTCATTGGCTCGTCCGATAGTCAGGGAGGAGGTGGATGTTGTTAAGAAGCAAATGAGACCGTTTGCAGCGCCGGGCCCAGACGGATTTCCGGCTGAGTTTTATCGTCGATATTGGAATCTGTTGGGGGAGTCTGTGTTCGATATGATTAAGGAGGTCTTCCTCACTCGACGGCTGCCACCGGATATTGCGCATGCGTTCTTAGTGCTACTGCCGAAGGTGGATATCCCGCAGACTATATTACAGTTTAGGCCCCTTACACTGTGTAATGTGTCGTTCAAGTTCATTACGAAAGTGATCGCTAACGGACTGCAGCCCCTTCTGTGTGAGTATGTTGGTCCCTATCAGTCTTTTTTTGCCGGGCCGGGGGACTCGGGACAATGGTATCTTGTTACAGGAGATGGTTTGTTCGATGGAGGGGAGACGCGTGGATCGTAAGGGAGTTATATTAAAGATAGACTTGGCGAAAGCTTACGATTCGGTTAATTGGGATTTTTTGCAAGAGTGCTTGTGTGAGATGGAACTGCCTTCACTTTTTCGGGAAATCATTACGGTTTGTGTTCGGACGTCATCCTTTTCAATTCTTTGGAATGGTTCGCCATTGGAGAAGATTCAAGCAAGTAGAGGGCTTAGACAGGGTGATCCGCTGTCGCAATACTTATTTATTATTGTCATGAAGAAGCTATCAAGGTTCATTATGGATGAGGTGAGGAGTGGTAGGTGGCTGCCGATTAAGAGTTGTAATGAGGGGGTGATGATATCTCATGTCATGTTTGCTGATGACCTCATTATGTGCTCGGATATGGATGCGGGCAACATCATTTGCACGGGACATGTATTGAAAAGGTTCGGGTAATGCTCAGGCCTTAGAATGAATTGCGCGAAGTCTACAGCATTTGTGGGTGAGAGCGCTGCAAATGAGGAGATGGAGTGGATCTCTCATCATCTTGGGATAAATATCGCACCATCATTGGGCAAGTATTTGGGTTTTCCAGTTATCCATGGGCGGGTGAAGACGTTGCATTTTGATGATATTCTAAGGCGTATGGATCTCAGGCTTTCGGGGTGGGCGTCGTCGCTCTTAAATCGGGCAGGACGGGTCACCTTGGCGCGGTCAGTTCTCGTAGCTATCGCGACGTATTGCATGCAAGTACATCTTCTCCTAGTTATGGTGTGCAGTCGGATAGATCAAAAAATAAGGAGATGGGTTTGGAAAGGGTCGGTTGGCAAGGGCCTTCATTTAGTTGCATGAGAAAAAATTACGAGGCCAAGGAGTGAAGGAGGCTTAGGGCTTAGACAGGCCAGACACATGAACGTGGCGTTGTTGGGAAAACAGTTTGGTGACTTCATGTCTAGCAAGGATAAACTATGGGTCCGATGGATGCGAGAGAGGTACGGTTGCCATGAAGGCACTTTCCCGAGTGCACATTGGAAATCGACTCGTATGTGGAAAAATATGGTTAAGGTGACGGAGATGTTGAGAGAGGGTGTGGGCGTCCGGATAGGCAATGGGAGTAGTTCTTTATGGTTTACGCTATGGTGGAAGGGATCATGTTTGGGCCCGATTATGCCTTTTGTGCATGTGAATGATTTGGAGTTGCGAATCAAGGATGTGGTCGGGCATGGCAACTGGGAGTTGGAGAAGTTGTACACCTGGATGCCGGAGGAGTTGAAAGCGGAGATCAGGTGTTCACCGTGCCCTTAGCTCGTCGAGGGGGTGGCGGACGTTATGCATTGGCGGTTGGAAGGGTCGGGGGAACATAGTGTGAAGTCGGCCTATAGACTGCTTAGTGGCGCGAGGGAAACTGGTAAGGGGTGGAGTTGGATGTGGAATATGGCAATCCCAGAAAAGATTGGTTTCGTTTTTTGGCTCATTGCACATGGATCGTATGGCAACAAATGAAGTGCGACATCATCGTCAACTTGCTAGCTCACCTTTATGCGCTATATGCGGGGTAGGGGTGGAGGATTGGAAGCATGCCCCTTTTGAGTGCCCATGGGCGCGGACTATTTGGAAGCGGTTGAGAGTGCATGACGCGGAGGCACTCCCGAGCTTGGACAAAGAGAGTTCTCGGCATTGGCTCCAGTTCATGGAGTGGTCTTGGGGCCACCTGTTTGTTGTTGCGGTGTGGAGTATCTGGATGGAGAGGACCCGTCGAGTTTTCAAGGGGTCGGAGCTATCTTTGAGACGAATTGTTGGCAGATTCAATACAGGAGGGAGGCCCTGACGAGGGCGGCCGGAGGAGGTGATCGCGGGGCCAAAGAGCCTCGTATTGTGCATTGGAAGGATGGAGATGTTGAGGGTGCTGCTGTCCACTCCGATGGCAGCGTTCGGAATGAGGAAGGGCGAAGCGGTTTCGCGGCTATATGCCGCTCCAGTGATGGTGATTGGAGGTGTGCAGTGGGAGGGCAGCTGGGAGCTCGGGACATCCTTGAAGTTGAGCTTTATGGAATCTGTCGAGGGCTGCAGTTGGCTGCGTCGATCGGGGAGACCCAGGTTACATGTTTTACTGATTCATTGGAGGCTTACAATCTTATCATGAGGTTGCATAAGCCTACTCATAGGTTCTGGCCGATTATCAAGGAGGTGCGGGATAGAAGTGTTATGTTTGCTCGGTGCTCTTTTCGTCATATTCTCCGAGAGGGGAATAGGGTGGCGGATGCCTTGGCCAAGATGGCGTGCAACGAGGACCAGTTCTTCACTACGTGGGCGTTTCCGCTGGACCAAGTGCTTCAGTTGCTGCATGAGGACAGAGATGGAAGTGGTGTGCTTCGGGTTTAACTCGGGCGTCGGGTCATGAAGATGTTCAGCTTATAGGCTCTTCCTTTGTTTTTGTTTATCTTTATTTCTTGCATTTTTTTCATTTTATTTTTTCTTTTCTCTCTTTTTAGCCTCCGTTGAGGCATTGTTCACCAAAAAAATAAAATAATGAGTTATATTTTTTTAGGCCACTACAAGGAGTCATTTCTATTTTTAGGCCATCAATTGTTCCTATTGTGGTTTTCAGCCATCACAAGACATTTGGGCCGAATTCATGGCCAATTTGACCAAGTCAACGTCCCAACGGGCTGCGTATGTTGCAATTTCCACGCGATGGCCTAAATGTGGAATTGTTCTTCTTCTAATGGCCAATTTTAGTTTTTTTTTGTGCGTAATTGATATTCCATCCCACTATTTATGTCTCATTTTGTTTTTATCCACCTTAAAAGTTTTGTCTTAGTTTCATTATAAGAAATAATTAAATATTAATCACCAATCACGCACCATCACATAACATCAATAAATAATTAGAATTTCAAACCCACAAAATTAATAAATTCTAACTAACAACAGTTGGATTCAGTGGATTGGGCCTGTAGTCGCTAAGCAAGATCTCGGGTTCGAGCCTTGTGTATGCAGAAAACTGCTTTCGGAGAGGCGTCCTTAATTGCAATGCAGATACTCGAGGGATTAGTCTTGGATCTAATGTGGTCTGGGGATACCCGGTATTCACAAAAAAATAATAAATTCTACCCCACAACTATAATATCATACATAATAAGAAGGAATATAACCACTTCATTAATAAATTTTACCCCACAACTATAACATCATGGAAAAAAAATCCATATCGTCCCATAATTTTAAAAAAATTCCAAAAAAGTCCCACAAATATCGAATTAGATGAATCCGTCCCATCACTACCCTAATCATCGCCGAACCCGTCCATGAACCCGGTTTTTTCGCTAATCATCGTCGAACCCGTCCCATAACTACCATAATCGTCGCCTAACCCATCCCTCCATTAGGATAATTATGGGATGGATTCGGCGATGATTAGCGAAAAAACCGATCTATGGACGGGTTCGGTTATGATTAGAATAGTTATGGGACGGATTCGTCTAATTCGGTATTTGTGAGACTGTTTTGGAAATTGAAAAAACTTATGAGACTAAATGAATTTTTTTTCCATAACATCATACATAAATAATTTCATACAATAATCACCATCATATTTATGTATGATGTTATAGTTGTGGGGTAGAATTTATTAATGTAGTGGGTTTAAAATTTTAGTTATTCACTGATGTTATGTGATGATGTATGTTTGGTGATTAATACTATTTAATTATTTCTTATAATGCAAATGAGACAAAAATATTAGGGTGGATAAAAAAGAAAGTGAGATATAAATAATTGGATGTATTATCAATTATGCAAAAAAAAAAAAGTAAAACTAAAATTGGCCATTAGAAGGAAAACATTTCCACATTTAGGTTATCGCGTGGAGAGTGCAACACATGCAGCCCGTTGGGGGTGTTGACTTGGTCAAATTGGTCATAAATTCGGCCCAAATGCCCTGTGATGATCGAAAATTATAATACAAATAATTGATGGCCTAAAAACGGAAATGACTCCTTGTAGTGACCTAAAAAAGTATTTAACTCTAAAATAATTAATATATTAAACTTATATTTTAAAACTATTCAATCCTAAGATATGATGCGCAGAAATTGACAATTCGAAGTATCCCCCATCGGTTCAGTTCCCATGCAGGCGGGCATATAGACTGCACCGTACAACTATGATGGGGATTTTAATTTTGTGATGTTTATGCATTTGAAATCATAAAAACAGTCTCAGTCATCACAAAATTTTTAAACATCACTATTACAAAAATAATCTCATACATCATAAAAAGTTTAAACATTACAAAAATATCACACCACACCACAACTGCAATGCAGACAGCTGCACTGGAATCACATCCTCCCCCATTATTTTTCAACCAATTAAGTTACTATACTGACTAGAATTAGTCTGCATATGCGGACATGTTCTAATTACCTAAGCAACCATGTGATACGCGTCAAGAAGGTGTGCATTCATTCCATTCAGAGCCCATTAATTATAATGGAAAGTGGATCTGTGATTTTATATTATGATATAAAATATGATGCACACAATTCAACCTATGTTGCCATCCGCATCATAATGTGATATGCCCCTGTTTACTTGATGCTATGAAAATTGCCTAAAACATGTTCTATGCTTTATTCTGCTATAAAATCTGACCTCCATGGAACTGATTGTGATGCACCATAATATGTACTTCCTCCGTTCTCAAATGTTTACTACATTTGATTTTAAGGCACTATTCACGCATGCACTTTGATTTAAAGTTTTATCATAGTTATACAAGTTAAAATATAGTCAAGAGGGATCTTGTTAGATTCGTCTCGTCGTATAGTTATTAAATATCGAACTTTTAGAATTTTTACATATACCGAACTTGAGTTATTATTGATTCAAAATGTGCATTGGACTGCGTGCGCAGTGGGTTCGTAAGAAATATTTGAGAACGGAGGAAGTATGCTATAAGAATTGCGTAGACATGTTCCAGCAATTGTCTACTGACCAAACACATACTAATTACAGTGGCATGCCAAAAGCATTTCTAAGGAAATTATGTGTACCTGTGCTGCCATCCAGTTCATTATGTGATCTAATCGTATTTACCTGATACTGTGAAACTTGCCAAAACATGATTTCGTGTTTTGAGGATGGGGATGTTGGGTCGTTTTCAATTCCACTTTTACATGATTTCGAACCATAAAAGGGTTAGAAAAATGAAAGACCAAAAGTGGTTCAATAGATAAGGGCGGGTGGAGACAAAAATCCCACATAAAATCTATACTAAAAAAATAAAAAATACGTATAATCTTCTCAAAATTTGGACCACGTTCTTGGAAATTAACGTGTGACAATTATATTTATACAATATTGTCCACGATTTCAGGAATAACCAGAAATGTGAAATCCCCTTAATTACAAACAATCATTCAACTAAAAAAAGAAAAGTAAATATAATATTATACTGCCATATGTGGGTGGAAACAGCACAACAAACACATCCAAAAATCACCTCCGCCGGATTCAGGATACAAACGCGTTCATTTTTCAACTACAAATACCATAATACTAATAAATGATGATATGTATTAAATGTCTGATGATGATATGCATTAATGTCTAGTGATGAAAGTGTATAATATATTATGAACTCCTATAATACCAATTGTAGGTTGGTGGAATGAAGAGTTATCTCTGAATATTATTTATATTTTTTTATTTATAGAACCATATATTAGAACTTTTTATTAAGAATTTTGAAAGATGAGGGTTTGTCAATGTCAGTCCACCTAATAATCTTAGGTTACAATTTTGAATAGTATTGGAATTAACTTTGAAAAAATATTATAAAATAAAATATTGATGTGTGTGTATTAGTGTGTACTATATGAATATATGGATAAATCATTTATGTGTTAGTTAGGGGTCCCTTTCGAATTTTAAAAATATTTTTTCCAAGTCAATTGAAGGCATGCCATTTTCAAGAGGATTGAATATAATAAGTATATAATCTATTATCTCATTTTGGGTGTGATTTCCGATTTCCGATTTCCATTACAATATACAGCCTACGTAGGCCACTGCATCAACCATAACATTTCTCTCCCTTGAAAGATGATGGAATCGATAGCCCATAACATCAGCCATAATCCTACGAATATGTCTCACAATTGGGCTCATCCGCGACACCCTCTTGAGTAATGTCATGATTGTGAAGGTGTTGCAGCCCATTAAGAAGACCATGGAGCTTAGCCTCAACATCAAATAAAAAAAAATTATATACATATATTATATCATTAGTTTTAATTTTAATTGATTGAAATTAAATTAGTACACATTTATTGTATTGCTCCAATCCAAAATTAATATTGTTATTATTTTAATTTGACATATAAATTGTGTTTTTATTAAGGTACTTTTGAATTAATTTAAATATTTTTTTTCCACGACTTATTGAAGTAAGAAATGAATAACCGATTCACTTAAACAACTTTGAATTACTATGAACTCTATCTAACTTATTTTTAATCAAGATAGGAGATGTATGTGCAGTTGTATATGTGATTTTACCAATTATATATAAATTGATTGAACTAGCATTAATCTTACATGTTGTTACAACTGCAGTTGAAAATGTATTCTCCACAATGAATCTTATGAAAACAAATTTGAGTAAATAAATTGAGAGATGAGTTGATGAAAGATACTATAGTGACATATATTGAAATAAATGTTTTCACCTCTATAAATAATAAATCCATATTGCAACGATATCAAAAGATGCACGGATTCTTGTGGTTAAACCTTTTCATATTGTGTGCTATTTATTAACAAAAGTATATAAGTATAACTTTGTATACTTAAGGTTTTAAAAAAAAAAAAGATCCCGGCCCTACCAGACGAAAATTTCTGGGTCCGCCACTAAACA
Source organism: Hygrophila difformis (assembly GCA_030278955.1). Classification (NCBI taxonomy): domain Eukaryota; kingdom Viridiplantae; phylum Streptophyta; class Magnoliopsida; order Lamiales; family Acanthaceae; genus Hygrophila; species Hygrophila difformis. The sequence goes on along the minus strand of JAOANR010000006.1, from coordinate 27,337,703 downwards.
TCCTTGACCCATCCAATATTGCCCGTACCACCCTCTATCCAGACTCCCACAAATGAGCATGAATACTGCCTAACCACGATTGCCACAAGAACTCCCATCCATATATATGACTTGGAAATCACGGCCACCGGATGCCACCACACAACCAGGAGCGGATCTATGTTTTAATAAGTGGTGGCACATGACATCACTTAAATTGATGAAATTGTTATTTTGCGGTGGAATTTTTTTTTATATTTAACCATATTAGGCTTGGTGACACTACTTAATTTTTATGGTAACATTACAATCATTCAATTCAACTAAGTTTTTCTCTATATTATTGTATTGTAATTACTATCCTTAGTTTAAATATAACTTTCATTATTTTTGGGACACCAATTAAAAAAATTTCTGAATCCGCCACTGCCCACAACCCATAATCCGCACCCGCACCCTTGGTGGTATGTATTGTTAATTTTCAATTTAGTCCATTAAGTTCGCTAATTGCCAAAAACAATCTTCCAATAAACTAATCCAACCAATTTAGTCCTTCCACCCCTTAATAATCTATTTAGGCACCTTAATTAGCCCAAACCTCCACCATTATTATTACTTTTTACCACTTCAATTTCTATTCACAAATTACTAGTATTTAAAACTTTTTATTTAAATTTTCGTTTTGAGTATGATTATTAAATATGGAATCTAGAGTACGTAAAATAGCATCCCCATTTTAAAGTTACCAATCCATATGGCAAATGGAAGTATTTTACATGCCCACCGCTGTCGTTAGAAGGGTTAGTGTGCAGGTGGCTGCACATGCAACCAATATGTGTGACGTGTGAGTTGTGTTGTGTGATATATGAAATGATGTATTTTGTGTGTTGGGGGTAGACGTGTTGTGTGATGCAAAAAATGTGATGCTCAGAGGTATATTTTGTGATGCGAGATGCTCTTTTTGTGATGTCTGCACCTAAAAACTCTTGAAGGGGTTGTACCATAACCGGATTGGATGTCGTTGGTGGTGGTTTAAATTTTCTATTTCAATTTTCAACAGGATAAAATATAAATTTGTCCACAGATGTCATATTTACCAAAAAAAAGCTATCGTTAAAAAGATAATTTTCACAATTATATACTTTCAACAACGTCATGTTACCTTATCTTTAACATGACACGTCCGCATGAGCAGGACATCCGAAAATAAATACTCGTGTAGAATAATTCAATGGATACAATACAACATGAAATATGGGCAAAGTCAAGTCAATACTGCCATATCGCCCATGGGTTATTCTTCACAGTGCATGATGGAATTAGATAGTTTTTTCACATTACAAAAGTCAATAAAGATATACTACGACTAACACACATCTTTTTCAATGTTGATGTAAATATTAATTATTTCTAGTTTTTCCTTGGTGGGCAGGGGGTTAATCTAGATACAACCTAAATTTTTGAGTTAATGTATAAAAATGGTCACTAGAAGGAATCATTTTTAATTTTAGGCCACCATAATTTGATTTATGAAAACATGCCATCAGAAACATAGTTTGGATGAATTTGAGTCATAGGACCTATTTGAAAAGTCAAAGGACCTCAACAACTTTTCATTTCTTTCATTTAAAACCCAAGAAAAGTTTGACTTTATTTACTTTAGTAATGTCTCAATACACTTGATTTTTCATTATATAAATGACACCGAACATATTAATTATATTATTTATAATATTTAATCTCTTAATGGTGAATATTTAATTATTTTATGGATTCAAATTATTTGAAACCTACGAGTTATTTCAAAAATTTGGAAATAAAATTAGAAATTTCCAGTGGAAATTCTTGAACTTGTTCAAAAGACAAGATACTATTAAAAGGATTTCTTTTCATAAAAATGAGACGAACTGATGGGAAAGAAATCGATCAGGATCACTCTAAGTTCTCACAGGACTTAAGGGAAATCCAAAAAACGATTCAAAATTATGGAAACTCGGTATTGATTATTGATAACTTGAATCAAACAAAACAAAAGAAGGAAATTTTGAATCTAAAATTTAACAGTTCGGATTTCAAGAAAAGGCAGAAGGATATTCCTGGATCTTCCAAGAATAACCAAGCAAATATTAGAGATGCATTTGGACCAGTACAAGCTTTACTCCAAAAATGTAAACCAACCATGGTCCCAAGGCAGAAATCACAAGAAGAACTGATGATTGATCTCCTGAAAACAATTGAATTAGTGTTTCCAGGGCAGATCTACAAGAACTTGCAGAATCATTTTCCCAACTTGTGATTATGGATCAAGTGAATGTGAAACCCAATAAAGTTCTTTAGTTGGGCTATGCTGAAGGATCAGGATCCAACATGACCCACGATGGACTGCCTGATGTCCCAATGAGAGAAAGTACAGACTTCCACATGCACAAGTATCTTGAAGTGCATCTCAATGCAAGATGAAACCCAGGACGGAACCCGAGTAGAGCACCAGAATCCACATCGTGGGCCTGGACGATGTTACAACCATTAAATCCATATGATATAACACTGAACCTCAACGTTATCGACTTCCAAAACATCGAGGAGCTGATCGACGAATGGGTAGCTTCAATGAAGATTGTAGCAACCATCCTGGATCTCGATAAAGAAAACTTTGTCAGATTAATAAAGCCAAGTCCCAAAGGATCGGCAAAGCTCGACTGGAAAAACTCTACAGCGGCTTTAAAGGAGCAAATACTCGAAGGAGAATCCAAAAGCACAATCTTCGAACAATTTGGTTTCTTATTCAAAACCCATTTTGTAGGAGATGGTTATTTTGAAGAAAGGGAAACCGAAAAAAATCAAGGTCTATACAGAAGCTCAATTGGGTATAGAATTAAGAAGTATTTGCTCAGTAGATGGATACATCTACTGATTTCGTATATACTATTTCTGGAGTAAGGTGACAGCTGAAGTAGCATGTCCCATGTTCTTTGCAAAGATTTGCAGCCCGTGTAGAGAAATGTTGATCCAATCGTACTCGGTACCCCCTGGTACGGTGGACTCGATAGCCCGAAGAATGTCCTTCCTAAAGGATAAGCCCAGAGAATGGTGTCAACAGGCAGCTACCCAAAAGAACATCAAAAGTTTAAGACGTAAAATTAAAAGAACCCCTCTTTGCTGTGGAAATAATGATTTTCTAACAATTATAGGAGAATCAGAAGAAAAGAGAAGAAATAAGAAGAGTCAAGGCTCATATAACAAGAGTTTCAGAAGACCTACATTTCGAAAAAGGAGAGCATGGTGGTTTAATAGCAAAGCCAGAACATACAAAACTGGACAAAGAACGAGAATGACGAGGAGTTCATCCCAAAGTTCAACTAGCTCAGCAGCAAGGAGCACATGGATAACGACGTCAAAAAGAACGTTCAGACGAGCCCATACCCGAGCCAACGAAAGTTTCAAAGACTGTAACTGTTAGAAGTGTGGAGCTAGAGGCTATATCTCACCCAATTGCCCTCAGAATCTTGAGATACGAATGTACGAAGCTACGGAGGATATCGTGGAAGCAGTTTACCATGGAAAACTGTATATCAATTTGAAAACATCCCCTCAGAGAAAGCATCTACAAGGAAGAACTAAGAAGCTGCTCAGACTTCTATAGTTCTCCCTCCTCCCAACTCAAACTTTTGTCATAATTTTTGTATAATTGTGTGAATATTTGCTATAATAGAATGCATTTTTATATTATGCAATGGGGAAAGACAATGGGAAATATAAGGTCCCATCTTTTGTCAGGATAGGCCAATTTATTCTTTAAAAAAATAAAACAATAAATTTGGCATACTATATAAAATTGTAACTAGTGCGTCCGCCACTGCCACAAATACTTTAGTTTGGGTATACTGATATCCCTATACTACATTATATCCAAGACTAATATCTCGATGAGTTAATGACCATTGAAGGGTTACCTCTCATACAGTAGAATTTAGCATATACAAATTCTCAAACTCGATACTCTGCTTTAGCTGCCAACAACTACTTTTTGTCACAAATATTTTATTGGGAAGTGCTTTGTTCCCTATATTATTGCTAGGTTTTTCTCTTGCACTCCGTGTACTGATGTTATTTTTTTTTAATACCATACAAATTTTAACTCAATTAATTTAGAATGATACTTCATATTTATGAAAAAGATAGTTTTTATAATTTTTTTAAAATATAATTTTTATTATTTTTTTTTTCAAAATGACAGAAGCAGCAAATTTAAAATTTCTTTATTATTATTGTTATTGTTGTTGTTTCTTTTTGTCAATATTGTTAAGTGCGTTGATCGCTATGCGCTATTTCTTTTTCAGGTAGAGGTGAGCAGTAGGCATGTAGGCGCCCAAAGCGTTGCGTCTGAGAGGATATACACTATGTTTGGGAGCAAGCATATTTGGTAGCATATAGCATATTGAAAGAGCATATCCTCTTACAGTTCTCTATCTGAATCTGCTATCTGCTAATGGATCTGCTAACTCCCAAACATCCCCATAGCTTGTTTTCAATGTGTTGTATTGTAGTACACATACTTAATTAGAGTTATGTAATATAGGATTCGAGTATTGTTAGTTGCAAGTGATGTTGTGCATTACCGCTTTAAAATGGTCAGATGCATGATATGCGAGTTATGTTTTTTTGTAAGAGTTAATAAGTAAAATAGGCCATGAGAAGGCACATATTCGAGTTCTGAGCCACTAAATCTTCATTTATGATTTTGGGCCATTAGAAACCAAATTTAACTAAATTAAGGCCATTGAGACTTTCAAATTACAATTGACCCAACCATCTTTTGATTTATTACACTTTTACCCCATTTTTGTCCTATTACACTATGACCCCAACTTTAGATTTTTCATTAAATTTAGTCCAATGATAGCCCATCATGCTTTCGATAATTATATTAAGCACTAAACTTCATACCTTTGGTTTGATCGTCTTGTTGTCGGGTTTCCTAAGCTCCGGGATTTTACGGACTTCCTCCAACCACGTAGCCGCGACCGATGGTTCATCGATTCTTGGCTCCTTTAGCAACAAACAACACAGTCCTATTTCGTTTCCTGCCTTAGGATGTAATCAAGATATGGGTAAAGGGTTTTAACTAATTTATCGGAATATTTGGAATACTGGAAGCTTGGATTTTATTAAAGAAATATTAAAAATCTTATTTAAACATTATTTTCCCTAGTGGAGAAGACAGATACTTCGCTCTTCATGGAGGAAACAAGAATCTTGGGAATGTACCCTATACTATTACCGACTCCAAAGGAAATTTTTGAAGAAATGAAATATTACAAGTGTTTTGAAGAATTTGGAGGATTTTTCGATGCCTTCCATCTGCTTCAAACTTCTCCATTTATAAGCGCCAGCGGACTTCAATCCCAAATTCCAATCTTTCCTCTAATTCCGTGTGATGTCACTGCGTTCGTCACATAGCATTAATTTCCACCGGCTACATTATTGTCCTTCAGAAATTATTGTATTTAGGTAGCTACTTTGTCAACTCTCCACTTTCTTTTTTCGGCCATTATTTGCCAACTACATCTCTTTACTTTAGCGTCCATTCATTGTGGGGTATTGTGTAACACCCGAGAAAAACAAATTCAAATTGTTTTGAACTACGTCATGACTTGATCCCTTCACAGGGTACGTATGTAGCTTGGAACTAAATTCTAAGTTCAGTCACAAAATAAATCACAAATTAAATCACAAAACAAATCACAAAATAAATCACAAGATCAATCACAAATTAAATCACAAAACAAATCACAAAATAAATCACAAGATCAATCACCAAAACGATAGGAGGAATTGGAACTAACTTAACTAGACTAATTAGGGCACGGAAATGTTACGAGCGTTAAGCCCGAACTCGTAACAAGTTTAAGGTAAAGATTTCGAACCGGAAACGACCCGAGGAGTCGAGCCAACACGTAGAGGATAGAAAACCGATAGAGGAAAGGAAGAAAAGACCCGACGAACCATGCGGACCGCCGAACCGGCCGGTCCGGCCGGCCCGCGCTCGCCGTGCGCCGCCGCGCGGCCACCGCGCGGAAGGTGGAGTCGCGTCTCCAGGACTGGTCGCGCGTGCTCCGCGCGAGCAAAGCTATAGGTGCGCGTCACCAGCGCGCCAGAGGTGCAGAAGGTGTAAACTTTCCTTCTATGGCGATTTTCTTGCCAAAAACCCATGCCCTAACGAGGGCAAGCGGATCAAGGCTTTTGGGAAGGCCATAATACCAGCATTGGCGCCCCCTACCCTATAATTTTGAGTAAACAAACCCTAGACACTCCCATCCTTCCTCTCCAAGTTCAAAACTCCTTCGACTCCACTTTCCGGCGAGTATTCAGGCAACGACGAGGCAAACGGGACAAAGCCTCTACCCTCTAGAACCTTGGTAAGTAGTATTACAGTGTTTGAATCATCCATAAGCTTTAACAAACTCGAAATCTAACCATTTTCCTTTGCTACGATTTCACGTCGGGGAACGAACAAAAAGCGATCGGAGAAGTTGGCCGTTCGTCGTGACCTTAGGACGCCCGGAAACCCTTTACAGTGACCCTATTCTCTAACTAAGTAAGTTAAGACCTTACTCACCAATATTTGTGGTTTATTGTTGTTTAAAACTTGAGATCTAGACCCGTAACAAAAATCGGTTTTCAAAAACCCTAATTTCGTCCAATTTTAAAAAATCGCCTAAAACTCGACCTTCGGGAATTCAAACCGAAAACTTTCCAACATAGATTTTGTTCCTAAGACTTTAATCTACCTTGTGTCCAAATTTCAGCCATTGACATAAAGATTTGCTATTCCAAATCGTGTCGTAAACTTTCTATGACAAACCGAACGTTTAAAATTTTTGACAGAATTATTTACTCAACTTGATGCATGTTTTCACCCGTTTTTAGAATGATTCAACTTTGCATTTCTAACAAAAGTTGTAGATAATTGTGTCTAGATTATGCATATAAAATTTCATGAATTTTGGAGTTCATTTGATATGTCAAAATGGCCGATTTTCAGAACTGTTCTAAGCCATCTTTTGAGTCCGCGCGTATACAGCGTGTTGTGGTCGATTTTTGAGCATCTAAAATTCATTGTTTCCAAAATCTTAAAACATGAAAGTTGTTCATTAATGTGTTGTGTATCTCCTGTAAAAATTTCGGACCAATTAGTTTTGAAATGAATTTTTAATCGGCGTCGCACGAAACTGTGATGAAATCAGTTTTTGGGACATAAATTACCTTTTGCAAAGAACTCGAATTTTGATCACTTCGAAACCTTATTTCCAAAAACTTAAAACATGAAAGTTGTTCATGTGTGTGTTTTTGAGCTATTGTATAAATTTCAGAATTTTTGGTGTAAAGATGAATTTTTAATTAAGAAAGGCGTAAACTGCGTCGAATCGGATTTTTCGAACTTGAGAAAACTCGAACTATGAAACGCGATATCGAATATTTTGATAACATTGAAATACGAATTTTCGAAAAATCCCGTTCACTAGGCTGAGTCGATCTTCAAGCTATCATTATCTTTGAGACTGCCTCGTTAGTGGTCTCCTTAATATCTGAGATTGCCTCTTTAGTGATCTCGCGCGCTGTGTTTTGGATCGCCTCGTTAGTGGTCCTACTGTAACACCCCGGTTTTTGGTCACCCAGGTCGGGATGTCACCGCCACATCCCCCTAGTAAGACACGGTTTCTCCGAGCTTACTAAAGAGATGCAAGGCTAGGTATTGCAGGATTTAAAACATTTAAAGCATTCAAAATAGCCCATACAATATAATTCGAAAATAATAATAGCATAGCGCAGCGGAAATATTTAGTTTAGTACAGTATCGCAGCGGAAATTATAAAAAGGGCCGACATGGCCAAAACACGGGTTAAACAGGCCCGTTCATAATATAGTATAAGTACGAAATTTAAAAGCAAAATAACAATTCCCAAAATCCCATGCATGATTCGTGCTCATACAGGCTCATTCCACATATTCTGTAAAGAAAGGAATAAAAATGGTTTTGGTCAGCAAAATTTGATGAGTAAGTTAACACATGCATGATCGTAGGGTTTAAAAGCCATAAGTTTAATAATTTAACAAAAGCATGATAATAACATAATATTTAGTTTCATCTAATCCATATCCAATAGCATAATTTATCTCAGGCTCCATTTAACAACACATACCACATGGTTCAAAATAATAGCCATAATTAAAATAAAGCATTTAAATAATTTAATTTGACAACAATATCATTTAATCTAGTTTAATTTAATTTAGAATCCCCATTACATTCCCGATTTGGTATTTCAAAGTTTCACGATAAAAATCGCGATGTCAACAAGTTTAGCCGGTAGCCCGGCGGCCGCAGCCGTATCAGCCATACCCAGTACCACTCTGGAGCCTCGGGAAACCCATACGGATATTCACGAGAGTGTAGGCTCTATATTTCGCCGTTTTGGCAATATCACATTTCAAGTATAGCGCGCGGGGTCACCATCGTCCATTACGGCACGAAGTGAATCGTTAGGGGGCACCCTGCAGAGCACTCACCCCTAATTTTAATTTATCAAGTTTGTAAGGGGATTTAGTTTTTTTTTAAAATCTGCCTTCCATTGTATTAATTTAGAAATAATATCTCAATTCGTTTCAACCCTAAAGGTTAATTCCATGTTTCAACAAGATTTCAAAATTTCGTTTCGGTAAATCACAGTTTACTCCAAAATTCGTTTAAAATCAGATTTAATTCCAAAAATTCCAAAATTTCATATCTGACTCGGAAACATCAGGATCTACAACTTTCGTGTTTTAACTTTTTCAATCCGAGATACCTAAGTAGGTCAAAATCGCCAATTTTTGCATAACAAGAAATCTGTCCGAGTTTAACATGTCACAGTTTAAAGATTTCAAATTCTAACATATCAATTCAACTCCAAACTTAATGAAATTTGACAGGGATCATCTTAAGACATTTATCTACAACTTTCATGTTTGGCCAAAGATCTAAAACAGCCTAGATCCTATGTCAAAAACGAGATCAAGATCATTCCTAAGTTCTGTCCAAGATTTCAAGATCTAGAATCAAACAGTTCGGTTTCAACGGGTTTTCACATATCAAATCAACTCCAAAATTCTCAAATTTTTACAGTAGCTAGGTCTAAGTCTTAGGAACGTTTTTCGTGTTTTAAGTTTTTCCGTTTGAGTTCGTTTTAAGGGTCGGAAAAATTCACCAAATCT